>VYXC01004208.1:1029428-1109139 GCA_013397175.1 Platysteira castanea | reverse complement strand
TGCCAGCAGAGCGGGGTCCCTGCGGCGAGAGCGGCTCGAATCGGACCAGCCCTGCGGCCGGGCGTGTCCAGGGGCCCGGCCGCAGGGCTACTCCAGACCGCCGTGGCCTCCGGAAGAACTAGAGTACCGCGCTGTCCTGTGCAATACCCGTTTGATAACAGATCACTGTAACCGTAGGACGGCAGCGACTCTCTCGGGGCATTTCACCTGAATCATATTTGCTAGTAAGAGAAAATTAAGAATTGAAAGTATGTATGTACATATGTTGTCATATGTCATTTAGATAACTACTATTTTAGCCCTTCCCACCAAAGTCTTCTGCCAGTAATAATCCTGTCTGTTTCAGGACTTATGTATCCACAATCATAATTGTGACTGAAGCAGGAGCCTTCAGCTAGCAAGTACGGCAGGAGACAACAGCAGCTGCATAAATGTGTCTCGCAGTGGAAGGATGTTTTGATTAAAGAAGGCAAAAATTTGGGATACCAGATCTTGATCTGAGACACAAACAAAAAAATTGCACTTATAGAGCATTCTGCCTCTCAAACTAGAGTCTTGCAGTGGAATTGCAGTACGAGGCTTCTTTGTGGACTTGCACAAACCTAAATAGCTGTAGAAATCAATCCTGTTCTCTTTCAAGCCTCCAAGTGAAAGCCTGTTCAGCTCTGGTTTTCTTGTTTCAGACGAGTGTAATTAAATATATTGTGTAACAGTTTCCATTTCTCTTTTTTTACACTGCTTTGTACCTTGTTCTGTCTAAGCTTTGCTCTCATTTTGATTGTTTTAGAAATAAGGTTGACCAAGAACTGAAACAAGATGGCATCTGTGCTTCAAAATGTCAAAGCAACAGTGGCCTGGCGGAAACACCACCTCCTAGCTGACTTCAATGAGACTGAGAGCCCTGTGTCTGACAAATTCAAGAGAAGGGCCTCTCTGAGTTCTCTCAGTACCATTCGCATGTCTCTAAGGAAACGGGTACCATTAAAGCGAGTAGAGCTGAATTTTTATAAAACCCCAACTTGGGAAAGTCTGGAACCAAGACAGAGGTGCCAAACTCTTCAAACTATTAAAAGAACAGCAAAATATGCTTTTGGAACGGTGTCCCAGGTACTTTGCCTTTGCGGTGGAACATGGATAGAGCTTAGTTTTTGCTTCGACTCCAGTACTAAAATTTTTGAATTCTCTACTGAGTGCTGTATTCCAGAGGGTCCATTCCCACGCACTTGCACAACTTAGTAGTTGTCTCATAGCTACTAACTTTTAAAATCTTGAATATCTTCTCCTAAAGTATAGACAGGCAAATTATGGATCTGGCAGAACATGGAGGAACATTTTATTTTATTATGAAACAAAAGCTTTTCCCCTACTATATTTAATCATATATGGCAGAGCAGCCTTCACACGGAGGAAGTTGGGTAGAGACTGCCATCACTTTCAAAGAATTGTAACTGAGAAATGTGCAGCGCTTTGGATTTTTTTTTCTTTTATTTATTCTCCTGTACCCATACTATTTTCTAGCATGTTCTTCATTACAGTTAATCTAAATTTAGACTGACAAAACCTGCAACAAGGCAGCAGGGTAGCAGATTCAAGCTTGAGCTTCCCTTTTTTTGGCGACCTTGGATTTTTAAATGCACGAGTTCTGTGTTGGGAAGCCTGACTTTTTCCAGCATAAGAGCAGCAGGAGCTTTGTTCCAGTGCCTGTTCTGAAGTCCTGGACAAGTGCCAAGGGTTAGGGAAGCAAGCAACTCCTACAACGCAAATGAGTACAGAGGTTGAGATGCATTCATGTTAGTTGAAACCTAATATGAGAATGGAAGCTAGGAATTCAGCCCAAATGTTCCTAGACTTCCTGGTTCCAAACTCTAGGCTAATTGAGTTCATTTAGCCTAACATGTCTAATGCTTCTTTCAGAAAATACAGAAGTCTTGCCAAAGCCCAGTATGCTCAATGGTGACCTTTCCAGCTGAATCCACCAGCAGAAGCTGTGCGACCAGTTCTACCAAAAAAAGAAGTACTAAACCTCGAACACCTTGCTGTAAGAGTGTTACTCCAGCAGCCAGTTCCAAAGGCACTCCAAGGTCCAGCAAAAGGGCATTGCTTGGGCCAGTGAGGGTGTCAGAACATACAGAATGGAGGGATTTCTCATCCTGGCTTGGTAAAAATGCTGTCTCTCTCCGGAGATCAAGAAGAGCAGCAGCACTGAAGAGCCCTTATTCATCACCTGCTCCTTCCAGCAGAAAGATGTAAGTCACATTATTTTGTGTACCTTATACTTTTTTTTTTTTTTTTAATTGCTCTGATTAGAATATCTGGTAAAGTGAAAGGCAAGGTATGAAGTTTACTGTCCTATTCTCCTGAAGGGGTGTGCTGCTCGAATACTTCAGAAAGTAGTTCCAGCTCCCTGTATAGACAGGGACTGAGCTCTGCATGAAGCTGAAACATAAAAAAGTACTTTTTCAGCACCGGTGCCTGTCAGATGCTAGAGACATACCTGAGTTCCTTGCTGGTGCCTTTTGGGTAAAGGAAAATGCTCTGTATGTATCTCACTCCTACTTAATTGTAACTTTTCCAAAGCTGCTGTTTGTATTGCAAAGATACCGGGAATAGCTCTGCTTATGCTGAGTTCTTTATAGAACATAGAGAGATTCCTGCCTCAAAGAACAAACACAAATTGTGAGCTAGGAAATACTTAATAATGTGCGCATAGGTTTTCTTCTGGTCAAAGTCACAAGAAAGGTTAAAGCTAGAAGTTGAATCCAAGCCTCGTGAATCTGAATCCTGTGTCTGAGTTGGAAGATAGCTGTCTGGGGGATGAATGGAGATGTGAAGCAGTTGGCCAACGGAATTAAGAGCATGATTGCCACTGCCCTAAACTTCTCTGGGTAAAGCCTAGAGGTAACAAGAGTGGTACTGCAGGGATGGAGGCTTGAGTACTGTCGCCTAGTCAGCCTGTCCTGTTTGATCTTTAGCAATGACCGTTCTGTTTACAGAGAGTTAGACTGCGAGTTGGAACCGGTCTCCTCAGGGATTTGCCGGTTGAAGCGCATCTCCCAAGCATTCGAAGATGCCATTGTGAAAGAGGAGAGGTAAATACTGCTAAGTATCCTTCAACTTTTGGCACAGGTTACCTCCCACCTGAACATATCCAATTGCAGCAGTAAGTAGTCCGTGTAACTCAGGATGAGGAATAATTGCAAAACTTTTTCAGGTGTAACGTAGTACATCTGTTTTTTCTTCAAGATACCTGGGAAGATTAAATCTGCAGTTGGATTTGCAGCTTCTAAAACCTGTCAAATGTTCTCCTTGTCTTCAGTTTCCTTGTTGTGGAAGTCAGATTTTTAGCAGCAAGAGCCTTCCTTTGACCTTGTGTGAGAACAGTACCTCCCTGACTCTCGTCTAAAGGAGGAGCCAGTCCAGACTGGGGGAGGAGGTGGGAAAATTCCAGTGTACCAACACAGTCACTGCTGTCTGCACATCTATAAGGAAAATCCTTTTATTAGGTAGTATTATATTAACAAACATGGTACCCAGATGAAGAAGCCTCCTATAAAACACCTTGGTTAATCCACAAGGTGGTAGGCTGCTGTATTTGTGAAGGTTACGTCATTCTGAATTAGACATATTAAGAGAGTAAAAATGAAAGGTCAGAAGTCTTGTCATAGGGTGATTCCCTAAACTACTTCTTGGAACACTTGGTGTCAAGCATTCCATAACTAAATGTCAAACACCTCAAATTCTCTAGAGAGAGTTTAGCATCAAGTACTTTACCTACAAAGAGGTAAGGGCTTAACATCCCAGATAATTGCAAAAATTTTTACCGATGGGACCCTGTCTAGATAACTATAGGTTAAAGCTTGTATCAAGTTAATTTTATCATATCCGCTGAAAGTTCACTAAATCTCACTCCTAATATTCTCCCATCTGCTAGTGATATGACAGTTTCTCTCATTCGTAACTGAAGATAGTAGCAACCAGGTAAAGTAGTTGTTCACTTACCTTGTCTATGCCTGCATGCATCTGTGGGGAGAAAACCTGCTGTTTAGAAAGAGAAAGGCTTATTAAAGCAGCATGAGTTAAGGCAGTATTATGCAGAACCACAGGGTTCTTCCTTCATATTTTGTGAGAATATGAAGACTGTGGCTGTCTCTGCTACAGCAGATCATTGTGCAGTTGTAAAACTTCACCTCTAAATTGTGGATTAGTGACTCCTTGTGGGTTCACAATGAACCTCCTATGCAAACATCAGTTTTTCTCACCCCAGACCAGAAAACTACTGGTACTAATGTTTTTGTCACTCAAGTTCAGTTCTCACTGGTTACTAATGATCACAAAGCATGAGAGAACCAACCATCATCCTGAGCTGTCTGATTTTATGGCCTTTCTTTTCCATCCCTTGAATTTTCATAGCAGTTGAGTCCACGCTATCACAATTAACAGCAGCTCATAACTGTATCGTGGCGTTTTTAAACACAGCAATTGTACCCAAATGAATGTGACATTAATATCTTCACCCATTGTGTTGGAAGTGTTCTTTTTGTTGAAGGGGAAGGTACATCCGGAATACTGTGTCCTATTTTAGCAATGAAGATAGGTGCGAGACACTTTGCTGTAACTTTTCAAGAAAAATGAGAGCAGTTTCAAATGCTTGACTGATGCTTTAGGCAGTGATCTGTACCGCCTCCACTAATTTGGTCCATTTCTCCTGAATGTGTAGATACATACAATGTGCTCTGTCACTGCCCAGTTGCCTACTGGAATAGTTGTGAAATGAACTTTTTTGGAGGTGCCTTTAGTCTTGCACGAGACTTTCTGTTCTGGTATCCAATTGCCATGAGTTTTAATGTTAGCGCTCCCTTTTCATTTTTTTCACCATGCAGCAAACCTTGATCTCAAGTGATTGTTTCCAACTCCATGTATTGTTCTAATGTTTTGCATTTTAATGAATTGGATTATATCACAAGAAATGCTCCTGTTGCTAGTTAAAATATTGCAGTACTTAAATTTGTGTACTGCCATTTATGTTCACTGAAGAGAACAAAATATTTTCTTGCTAGTGTTTAGAACAGTTACACAGTGGAAGTGTACCAGACCTCTTCCTTTCTCCCATCTGTTTTCCAGCAATTTGTGTGACTACCAGTTGATTAGCTCTACTGACTTCATGCTGCTAATGGCAGTCTTGTTGTTCTTCCGCAGGCAACAAGCAATATCGAACTACTACTATCTAATGGCACAAAACTCACAGTCTGTACATCGATCCCTGAAATCATCTCAAGCTATCAGAAGGCAAGCAAAGAAACTCCATCAAGTACTTGGTACCTAGACAGAGATGACTGTAGCTATTTTTTCATGTTTCCAAGTTTATGAGCACATATAAAGGAGAGCTCTGTGTAGCACCGCAAAGAGGATGCGCTCTATACACTTAAATGAGCCACTACCCTTTTTTTTTTTCTTTTTTTGATGAAGCGGCTCAGGACTTCCCTTGCTTTCTCTTTTCAAGTAAAGAAGAGAATCAAAATGGTACCAACCACTGAGTGTATTATCTCCTGCTGAGATGAGGAAACCATCTTGAAAGTGACTTTCATGAAGCATTAAGTACTTAGAAACTGATGCTGAACTGGCCAGTAAGAATGGCCAAAGCAAGGGCCACGGACTTAGGAAGGGTAATCCTAGGTAAGAGTAGTGTTTAAACTGGTATCCGGTGGCCATAAGTTTCAGCACAAGTACTTTCCCTGTGAAAAAGATTGGTTTATTATCTTGAAAGCCTAACTTTTTTTTTTTGTTATTAGCAAACTAGAAGTTATTCATCATATTAGCTGGAAATTATTAAAACAGTAGTAGCTTCTTTGAGTTCTAAGCAAAACTGCCATTCCAAACAGGCTTCTGTGGAGTCACTCATGCCACATGAACAGAGTCATATTAGGACTCTTACTTCACGGCCTTAAGGATGAGCCTTACTAATCCTATCTTAGGTAGCTTGGTTCCAGACAAATCAGAGCAACTTTGTCATTTCTTACTGCTGCTTTAGATAGCATCTTGGCAGTTGAGTTAAACATTGCTTTTGTGCTGAATCTGTCTTTTAGGTATACATGGAAATTTGTTACTACAATTAATGTAACCTCTCGCAACTACTGTTACTAGCTAATACAGTGGAAGTATTTTAATTATGTATACTTAGCATTTGATACCTGTATTTTGCTTCTAATTACTAAAAAAAAAATTAACATTCATTTGACAAGGTTTTTTTGGTAGGTCATTCAGTGTAACAAAGTTTAGTCTTTCGAACTAAAGCAAAGGCTTCTTGAGTTTCTAGAATTCAACAACAGGGCTGTTTTCCATGGTAAGCTTTGGGCAGGCTTCTTGGATTATGTTCACTCTAAAATGAACCTTCATATGAAACACTGATTTGGGAAACTTTGCTCTACTTGATAATTTTTAAGATGTGCACGTGACTTAGTAGTTCCAGTGTTACTAAAATTTTAATGGTATCAGGTATAAATATGAAAAGCATTCAGTTATGATTTATGTACAAGTATTGATTTCAACCTTGCTCACAATTTTTCTTCTTTGTCTTGTCAAACTAAACAATTTTAAAGCATTAAAACAGTTAATGAGGCCTGGAAGCATGAAAGCAACCCTTCCAGCCTGAAGACTTCTAGACTTTCAGATGACTGAGAATTTTAGCTTATGTTATTTCTTGATGCGGTGTTTGTGTGTGTTTTGTGGGCTGGTTTTTAGGGTTTTTTAACAACTTTTCTACATGGAAGTATAGAAAAGTATAGTCTCTCCAAGTTATTCTTTGCATGTCCTGAAACTACTTCTATAAAGCTTTCACAAAGATGTTGTCTCATTAGTGAACTGCCTTCTTCAATGACTTTAGAATAGGAAGGAAGGTTGGAGTTTTGTGAAAAGTTGACCTCCAATCTAAGTATTATTTCAGACAGATCAAACAACCTCTATTTATGTTTCCACCAGCTACTAGGACATGTACAATGATAATCCAATATTTACCGGATCACTGGTAAGAAAAATCGGTGACACTGTTTGTTTAAAGGCAAGGAAGGTTTTATTTAAGTGGCTAATCTGTTTTAAGATTTTAAAAACCAGCTCACATCAAAATCTATAGCACTTGTAGAAATCTTACTCCTTATTTCATATTAAGAAATTCATTATTGTACATTTTTGAATCTTTACAAGGCAGCATTAAGAAATATAAACATTTGTCACCAGATAGAACCTTCTCACTGACAATATTTAAAAGTATGCACTTAATAAAACTATAGACTGAAAGAACACCTACAATTTCAAGTTTCTTTGTGTGAATTCAGTTGAAAGGGGACTGCCTCTTTTCTCCCCCATGAATAGAAACACAAGTTATGCATAACTTGTTTGCGTAAGTTATACATAAGACTTGGGGTTCTGTGAGAGGACTGCCATTCTGGGCTGTACACCAGTCATCCAGGAATAACCCTACCTTTCAAACTTGCTATCTGTAAATCATGTTTCAATGTTGCAATCTCTGGTATACCATCTCCCAGCATGTCACAGTAAACCTGCCTCTCTCTTTTCCCCCTCCTAAGTTCTATACATCCATACAAATGACAATGAACTGTCACATTTGTTTTATTTTCCCCAGCCCTGCAAAATTCAATTTGGTTTCAAGGATAGCTTATTGAGATAAATACAAGTAGAGGGTAAACTGTAATAATCCCTGTCTGTTGGGCTTGAACTAAAATGAGTGAAAGAGCCAACACGTGACTTCAATTCCAGAGTCCATGGCACAGGATTCTAGCTGTTCCACGCCTCATTTCTGAAAAACAGATCTTTTCATCCAGAAAAATGTGTTATTTTTTATGGGGGTTCTGAATTTAGGCTCATCTGTAGGAACGTATAGTTACCTTGAGTAACTAAACATCATGAAAGTCTTTATTACCTTGACAAACCCACAATTTCTGCTTAAGATATGAACACAGGCCATGAGGAATCACTGCTTTTAGAGAAGCTGAGAAGGTAGGCTGGAAAGTTTTGTGTTTATAGGAATTCTATCCTGTACCAGCTCCAGATGAGGATGAAAGTGCCACTTTCTCCCCTGCATGCCTGACATGAACAATTCAATACAGAGATCTTGAGTTCAGATGCCAATCTCTAATCAGAAAAGTTACGAAACTGGCATGAGGCATAATCCTCATCTCTCCACTATTAAGACAATGAGCTTAACAAAAAGGTACCCAATCATCTAGTCCTATGACGATGTACTCACCTTTCTGCGGCCTACATGGCAAGAGGGGAAAAAAAACCTGGGGAAAATCCTATTTGTTCAGTCCAACAACTGTTGGACCTACAATTTTAAAACGTAAAATACGTACTGGTTTCAGGTATTATTTTAAATGCTTATAAACAAAACTTTTAGCAAATTTAAAACAGAAAACAATACAGAAAGAAAGAAAAAAATTACTTTTTTCCCTTTCTAAATTTATTCCATGAAGGACACGATGATACTATAGATCTAAGTATTGAAGATTTGTTAAATACACACATTAGTAGTGTCCTGACTACAGAAAGATTGCAATATATAAACAGGACAACTTCTTCACTAGTAATGGCAAACAAAGGCTATTTTGAAGAATAGTGGGGCTTCTGAAAAAAATGTCATTGTCCTGCATAGACCAGGTGTGTAATTTTTTTTCTCTGGTTTACTGATAGTTCCACTTCCATATAACCAGTGAAAGTTTTAGCTGTTTGGAAGTGACTTCCCTAGGTACCAGAGGAAAAAGTGAAGTAATCTGTATAAATTAAGACTAGTTTAATGTAAACAAATAAAAATGACAGCTCTCATGAACCCCAATGAGTAAGAATTATCAATACGTTGTTATTTTTACACCTAACAAAATTTTACGCTGAATAGATACAAACCATGCCACAAAACTAAACAGGAATACTTTGGTCAAGCAAAAATCTATTCCAAGAGCACTAGTGTCTGCAAACAAAAATGTTACTCAAAATAAACAGATTTGGATTAACATCACTATTCAATTCTGCAATCTATACAACGACATATTTTTCCAAACCTACCTAGTTAGACAACAAAATTGAACAAACAGCCATTGTTGCTGTCTTTGAGTTGGTTTTGTTCTTTTTTTTAAACGTATACTGGTTACAAATTTGCTGTAAAAGTAGAACCAAAACTTAAGTGTCTTCCAGTAGCTATACACACATACACACAAACAAAACCGAAACACCACAGCTGGGAAGGTGTGTTTTCACAAGATCTCAAAATAACTCTACCACTGCTATTAACCACAGCCATTTTTTTACAGTAATTTAAAATGGATCCCTATCAACAAGACAAAGAAGTAAATGCTTCCAACTGCGGCTTACTTGCACTGTAGCCTTAGCACCCACTGGACTAACCATTTTGCGTTTTAAAACTTCATTTATGCTTCCTCCATTCAGCACGTTAAAAGAATGTGCTTTTCTGTTACACACTGGAGGCACTGAACAACTGATGGTGCTGAAGCAACCGATGAGTCTAATGTATGTTCTGTGGGCACACCCACCTGACTTCTCTGTCCCTTTCCCTTCCGTGTATGCAAAAACACTTTCATAGCCTGTATAGTTTAAGTAAGTGCTGCCTGCACAGGAACTGCAGCAAGGAGGACTTGCAATCAAGAATAAGATGCCTGTAGGATCAAACTTACCCTCAGTGAATGGCCTGCCTAGGGGACTGATCTTCTATGAAAACACAAGTAAAACTGAAATCCAACTGCAAGCTGACTGCCCATGAATGACTGGATGCGGTTTCATGTGGGCAAAGTGTGTAACTAAAACGCCTGTATCACTGTTTTGCCAAAGTGCACAGCTGGAGCATGTGATCACAAAACAAACCATTCTAGCCATGAGCAATCAGCAGTGCTGGAATTATGCAAATGCCATATAAGCTCTCATATATTGTATGAAAACAAAGTTACGGAGAATAGCTTCAGCTTGATTTTAATATCCTATGTAGAAACTTTGAAATTGTTACCACACTAAATCGTACACATACACACACACACAGACACAGACACACACACACACACACACATTTTTACTGCTATTAGCTCCTAATGTTTTTCAGGGAAGCCAGCACAATGACTACTGTAAAGGTGACCCAGCTATTAATAGAAATACACAAAATAGAGTTTTCATGACATGGTACCCTGCAAAATGATATTATGTCTCCAAGACTAAAAGGCAGCCCACTATAAGCTAGGAGATTTTTCTAACCTCCTACTAATATATTGTGTCCTTCAATACAGTCACAGAATTACACACAGATCCCTCTTTTGAAAGGAAGTAGACCTTTCTACTGCAGCAATTTAAAACAAAAAAATAGGTTTTCAAGTCTCTTGGGTGATAGAGGTAGATGGCTAAAGCAACTGTAGCTTTGAACAGGAATAGCAATTGCTGTCAGGAGACATGCTACACAACACCCAAAGCTTAAAAAGAACTTTTTGATCAGTCAATATTTTAGACCCCTCAGCAAACTTGAAATTTTCCTAGTAAGTTCGTCTTTCACAAGCCTTGGATTTCCACACCTATTTAAAACTAACAAGCAGGAGTGTGCTAACAGTAAACTCAGTGGAAGGAGATGGGAGGCTGGCGCACCCGCGCAACCTCCTCCTAGTGCAGAGCAGAGGAGAAGAACTGGACTGTGTGATTAGAATTTATACATGCAGAGGGCTGAGAGAGAACATGGAATAATTCCTCCAATTTCATGGCTTCAAGAGCTATGATACCACCGGGAAAGCATTTGTAAATGTAAAGACTGCTTCAATGTAGTTTGCGAACAACTTTCATTTAGCTTTTGTAGCTGGCTGACTTGGCAACAGAGCATAAAATCCTAGCCCCCTGTAACGTATTTACCTGCTCCCAATAAGTGTTCGCTACCAAACTTTTGACATCCTTCCTTAACCTTCGGCAGAGATTACCCCTTCCGTTAAAGGAAGCATCAAAAAAACCCAAAAACAACTACTGATGTGCCAGAGATATTTCAGGAAGTTTGAAATAGGTAACTGACAATCTTGTAATCAAGTAATGGCTGAAAATATAAATTGAAGATCTCCACTTACAAGCTATTTTGCTGCCTCTTAAGGCAAAAGCTATACTCCTATGCCCTTCCAAAAGCACATCGAAACTTCAGGATTAACAGGGAGTACAGAGTTCTGCACTGTCTAAATAGTTTTCCATTGCATTTCTTGTTTTACATGTTAACTTTCAAAATCATTAACCAGCTTGTTGAGAGACTGTTTCTGGTCTAGCAAAACCTGAAAGGGGGATGGAGAGGCACAGCACCCTCTCCACCCCAATTCCCTGAAATAAAAACCAAACAACAAACCTGGAAAAGGAATGTCCTGTTGACGTCAAGCTTTCTCAGTGTCAATAGTACATTTTTAACTCTAAAAGTAAAGTTTTTTTTATGTGCACTTGTAACTTCATTGCAGGTTTTAAAACATGCATCAGTTCAGTCATTAAAGTTCTCTTGATTAATTTCAATGGAAGTATCTGCATGAAGAATCTGAAAACTGCTACTACGTAAAAGTAACTATAATGCTTTAGAAATATTACTACTTAGGGAAAATGTCACGCATTTTAGTTCTAGTAAATCCATTGAGAGATCAGAGAAAAATTTAAATCAGTAGAAAAATGTCTATTTGGCACCTGTATTTTCGCATGTCCAGTCTTTGAAGCTCAAATGCTATAATTCTGAATGCTACAGATTGTCTTAATACAGCATGATTTTAATGCTGTAAAGCATGAGAAGGTAAACAATTTATCAATTCACCTAATTAGTTTTTTCCTCCCCCTCCAGTGTAAAGCTTCTAGTCAGAATAATTTAAAAAGTGATTGCTCTGAAGTTTGCAAATCCCTTAGTGAAATGGTTCCCTTTAACTTGCCCTCTTAGGATCTGACTCTCGGACTGAGATCATCAGAGCCATCTTCTTTGGAGTAGTCCACACATTTTTGCACAGTCTCAAAGTTCCACAAACAATGTGATCTTTGTACAGTTGCACACTACTTTCTTTACAACAACACTAACTGTGTTCAACCTGTGGCAGACACATTTATTTTTAACATGAGGTTTTTCTGTTCGGTTCACAAGTGAAGCTCTCTGATTTATTTGTCCAGCACCCCACACAAACACGAGTGCCCATGTTGGAGTCTGTTGGCCAACACTGTAGGCTGAAAGGAAACCTCGGTTTTAAGGCACCCAGAAAGCATCTTGTTATACAAATCCTAACCATCTGTTATTGTAGCTCCCACTGCTGCTTCCCTTTATCGCTTTTATCGAAAAGTGAAGTGGAAACAGACATGACTACTTAATGTTTAAAGTGTAAACCTTCTCTGTAACCTACAGGACCTACCCTTTATGCTGTTTTGGGTGCAGCTAGTTAGCTGATACCGCAATCCTTCTGAGTAAAATCAGTATCTTTTCCCATTATTGCACATATTATATCTCTTCCAAAAAATAACCAAAGATATTTCCTGTCGCTATGATGATAAACTCGTGATGGTTTTAGATCGTTTTATACTTTCCCAATAAACATGACAAGAGGAAGAGACAGGAAGTGCCCCACTTGGTGTAAGAAGGCAGATTTCTGAACAGGGAAGACTCCAAGTAAATTCCCATCTACTTATCTTAGTTCGGTGCTGCCTAAATACTATCTTTGAGGCATGCCTACAAGTTTAATGGGGTGCACCCAAGATCTACATTCCCAATCTTCCTAGGGAATAGATTCAAATTTGTGAACTCCACCTCGAACCCAAGCAATGGAAGGCAAATGCCTGTCATGATCTTTGTCTGATTCAGGCTGGCTCTGAGCACG
Source organism: Platysteira castanea (assembly GCA_013397175.1). NCBI lineage: Eukaryota > Metazoa > Chordata > Aves > Passeriformes > Platysteira > Platysteira castanea. Next base: position 1,096,273 of record VYXC01004208.1, on the reverse strand, counting down.
CTCTGGCTTGGGGTTGGAAGAAGGCGGGTCAGGTTGCTGTACAGACATAGTTCTCCGGAGGTGGTTTCTCTTGCGCAAAAACTCAGGTTGCGAGTGGAGGCCAAAGCTGCCTTTTCTCAAGATCATCCGAGAGTTATTCTTTTTGGGTCGTGAATGGAGACTGAACTCCAGAGAAGCCAAGTGGGCTGCATAACCTTCACTGAGGAACTGAAATAGGAAGGAAAGAAAGGGAGTGACAAATTACTGCTGCCTTGACCTATGAGCTCTAAGAGGAATTAAGTTTTGATCACTGGCATCCCAGTTAGACACTTACGGAGTACTAATACTCCTCTCCCCTCACTTCTTTTTTCAAGTGACCTGTTCCATTTTGTCATTCAGAAATACGCAATGCATGCACTTGTAGATACAACTTGCAACCACTTGATTCTCTTTATTACTCACCCTTCCAGAAAATGCCCCATTTGTAACCTAAACTGCCTTTCTTTGAAACACTGTCGCTGCTTTGTGTGTGTGAGAGTTTGCACATGCATTCACTTGCATGCATTTCCTTGTCTTCCCTAGGACTTCCTGGTTGAATAGCGAGAGTTACTTACTTGGCACTGTGCCTGGTATTTCTTTGTGGATCGTCCAACTATGTAGATCTGGGATGGCGACAGAGCCAAGACACTGTACACAGAAATATCCTTCATGGAACCGTATGCAGCACAGATTTTGATGTGGCACTGAAACAAACATTACTTACAAAGTGAAGGCGCTATTGAACACCATGCAACTACAAGGCTGGCGCTTGATTGGCAATGAAGCAGCATATGAGTTCATTGTTAACAATTTCAATCTGTAAACCACAGAAAGCTAAATCAGTCTGCCTGAATATAAGCAAGAACTACAGCTATGTGCACAGGAAAGAACAAGCTTCATTTACTTATTTGTCATGACTGGAGGTCCCTTTGGATGTTTTATCAGCTTACCATGCTCTTTTAAAAGTGAGAAAAGAAATGAGGAATGGCAAAAAGACTGCAATGGCCAGTAAGATTTACTGTTCAGAAAGAAGGGAGATCTCTACTGAATAATGTTCTCTGAAAAGAGGTTTTAAGGGTATAAATAGGTTTCTGGTACCTCTTGCACGAGATTCCGGAGAAAAATGGTCTTTTGTCTCAGTGGGTCATGAACAAGTCCATCTGAGAAGAAGATCATCCCTTGTGGGAAATTGTGCTGGGACAACCATGAAACCACACGCTGTTTTTGCATATCTGGACGGCCGGTGATATAGATAATCAGATATCCCAGGTCCTGCCAATGCCTGTCAGAAGAAGTAGTTAAATTACGTAAGTATAAAAAGAGAAACAACACTCACAGGTCAGGTCAGCATCTTTTCTCAGACTGGGTAGAAGTCAGATGCTATCCTTTAACAAGTGGAAAGGAGCATGCCTAAGTCTCTGCTCTAATCAAGAAACTAAGTAATAATGTCTACACTTTGGTGGGGAGGGGGGATGGAGGAAAGTAAGAGACATTATTATCCAAAGTATGAGAGACATTTAAAAATATACTTAGAATAAACCTTGCAACACATCAGGTACTGCTACTTTTGAAATCTTTAATGAGATTTCCTGCTATTTCAGCTTCAAGGAATGGAAACCCTTGAGAACAGACATTTCTACACTCCCATGCAAGTTCCAAAATGAGAATTGCCTTTTCCCATCCAGTGCAACATTAACAGACTTGCAAGAATGGATTAAAAGGCCTTTTAGTTTTTCCTCCAAAAAACATTCTTGTATTCCTGGCACCTGATATTTTTGAAGTACAAATATGTCCTCACTTGAAATTAGTGAAACACGAAACACACATGGAATCACTATTAATTCACTGCACACACTTCAAGAGCATATTCCCAAGAAGCAACTTGTTACCTTAGGGCAACTTAAACTACAAATTTCAATGTGATCGACAGCATTCTAATATTACTGTGAAATTCAGGCAGACCTGCTGTCCAAGAAAATACAGAAATGTATCTGCAAAGACTCTTGGCCCTTAGAAAATTGCTGTCTGTTTAGTATAACGACCCTTTTCCTTCCTACTGTGTTCAAGCAGAAAGTCAGAGATCTGACGTGTTCGAACCTCATTTACCTGACAACATCAACGGCCCCCGCTCGGACTTTGGGGTCACTTCCCATAATTGAAACACTTGCTGCAAAGGAACCGTCAATGCTGAACACAACACATTCCATTCCTCGGGGCAATACAGTCAGGTAACTTGCGGCACTGCTCTGGTCCCCTCTGGAGAGTCAAAGCAATAAATTAATTTAAAAAGCAAAATGTCAGAATGTATTTTCCTCACGTTCTAGCTAGGACTTGAAATTAGATCTGTCTGGACCTACAGCTTTAAAAATCACTCTCAAATATGGCCTCAGATTTCAGTCTTACATGGGGCAATTGAAACTTACACTTTTAGGAAATAGTTTTCTAAAGATAAATTTGGAAGCTGACCTTATTAAGAAATCACGTACGTACAAATAACTTAAGGAATTAGGAAAAAAAATGCAAATCAGCCTGAAGCACTCAAACTACTGCTCAAACTTTCTCCATAAGCTTAACAGTTGGTAATATGAGCATTAGCCACCCCCTATCCTTGCAAATTACAATGGGAATGCCAATCAAGAAAAGTAAGGAAAAAAAAAGAAAAGAAAAAAGAAGCCCACCGCAAAACAACACAGTCATACATTGCTCTTCTCATGGAAAGACATGTGAAACACATTTCCTTACAATGTATTTTACCCAAGAGAATTGGATGTTAAAAAATGAATAAATGACAATGAAATCCAAAGCTCTTCACATCCCACCACCACATGTTCCCTAAAACCTAATCTAAATCTAAAGACTGCATTTATGTCTGGTGATGAAGATTCTTACAGTATGTGCTCACAGCCTAATGAACAAAGACAGGACAATTAATTTTGTTCCTCTTTGAAACTTACTCCTGCACTCTAAAGCTTCACTTTTGAATACAATTTTATTTGCGTATCAGTAACTCTATTTTCTGCAATTGACTGCCTTTTTATTAAACTGAGGTAAAACGTTTTCTCCTCCTCAAGCAGCACTACATGGGATTGTAACATGACTTTGGACTTTGTTAACTGGTGGATAACAACACATTCTATTTAAGCTAAATTCACCTCATTGATTTAATCTCCCAAGTAGGGATTCAAATGAAGCTTTTATTCAGTTTTGAAGTTCCTTCCTGATCACAACAACCCATCACAGCTTTAGTTCCAGCTTGGAGCTATTACCTGACCACCATTTTGATGGGATACACACCAACTCTCAGTCTCTTCTGTTCAGGTATATTGTAGGATATTCGTCCACTGTTGTTGGATATCTCTGTGTCAAAATACACCCACCTACCCGAAGATGGCTCAGTCATTATGAAGATATCCACCTGTAAAACCAGTGAAACAGTAATCTAGTGTGATAGCCAACAAAACATCCCCTAATTACCAGGCCTGCCAAGCCCAGGTAAGATTAGCATCTCCAATCATGGCTGGTAGTAAAAGCTTACAAGGAATTTTGAAGGCACTTCATGGCTCAGTAAGAACTTCAAAGAGAGTCCTCTCCACAAGCAAATGCTTCCTAACATACAATATGAGTTTATTGCCTTCATAATTTATTGTCTTCATAATTTAAAGCCCTGATCTTAGCACTGCACATGTCAAACATAGGTATAGAGGTCAGAAATTTGGCAGGAACCCTAAACTAGGAAAAAGACAATTTTATCGTGCATGGCTATATTACCTTTTTGCACATTATACCTACAAAATCAAAAATTTCATCTGGTTATTGTGACGAAATCTTTCTCAAATCGTAACCTCACCTACAACCAAAACACTTCAAATTATCCTAAGATTTTACCAATATGGTTTTCTTCAACTGAAATATTTCATCAAAATTAACATAAAGGCTATTAAATACTTTGCTGGACCTGAAACAGGCCAAGTGAAGCCTTCATGCTTCAGTTTTGCCCTCAGCTCTGCCACATTACTCTCTTAATTTGCACAGAAACTCTTACAATCTCAGTGAATATGAAAAAAATGTGTTCACTTGATGCTTGGCCTTATTAGCTGTAAGCCTGGCTTCTGCAGGCAGCTTTAGGAAAGACATTTTCAATTGTGTCACGTTGCTATTAATTTCTAAAACTAATCTTTACTTGCCCATGTGTCAGAGACAAAGCAGCCACCTAACCTCTAGAATGCCTATTCTTTTATCTAGTTGTTTTACCCAGATAGGATGATACATGATTTTCTTTTAGTGCTTTGTCAACTACTATAAAATTCTTTTTCCTTCTTCCTCGGAAAGTTAATTGTCTCCAGTAGGTGGTACAGCCAAATGCCAGGTTCAGAAGCCACTGCACAGCACACTCACCACTAACCAAAGGAGATAGCCATAATCAGGTAAGAGAGATGAGAGCTCAGAAAAAGGTCAGCTGTCAGGAAAGCCCACTTTACAGCATATTTTTGCTGAAGCAGTAGGGGGCTAGTGACATATTTCCCCTCACTGTAAGGCTTTCTCTGACACTATACCTGTGTGCTACATTCAACAACTGTTTCTAGTAAAACTAAGAAAGTTGATTACTTGGACTTCACCTTTTCACCTGTTAAAGCCACCATGTCCAGAGGTCCATACATAAAGCGCCCAACTAGTACCTGAGGACCATCTTCTGCTGCAATGACATCATTAGCTCGGTGATTAGCAGTCACATTCTGAAATAAGAGCAGAAGATGAGAACGGTACTGTTTGCTTTTGTCACGAGGCTACTGTTTTTATTGTGTTATGAACAGTGACACAGAAACACAGCCCTGGACAGTATGTCTGAGGTACGTCAAGTACACTGCATTCCCATTTCAGCCAGAGCCTGATTTCCACTAATGGTGGGTTCCTGAACAGACTTTCTAGAGAGAGTGCTCAAGACGATCAAATAAGAGAGAATATTTAAGGGAAACCCCATTATCTTTCACTTCAAGTGGTGCCATAGATCTACATCATTACGTGCAGGGCCCGTGCGTTTTAACTCACACTACTAACTGACTTAGCACCTGAAGAATGGAGGAAATATTTTGGCTTGGCTTATGGATTTGTCTAGCATAAAAGAAACTTCTTTGCATAACAGAGCGTTAGGGCCTATCTGCTACTTAAAGAAAGAAATATACTTTCTCCCAACATGCAGCGATAAACCAAGAAGACATTGCTCCTATTCCCTAACTATTAATCTGCCTGCCTTGGGATTAAGTTAGCAGTTTTCAGCTCTTTAGTGATATTCAGTTATGTAAACTCTTACTCGGGGAGATCGAACTCCACTTAAATTTCTGCCAAACCCATGTTCCATAGCTGCCATATATATCCATATTTAAATTTACCCTCAATTTGACATGCGTCCTCTTGCGTAGCCATTTTTCTCGTGGATTGGATGGACTTAGTGTTTCTGGATCCAGGTTGTCATTTTCCTTGAAATTTACATTTTCATACCTCATCACCTGAAATTATAATTAGTATTTTAATAAATAGTGTATGGCCTGGGGCATCCTGGTACTTGGCAAAGAAAGAGAAGTTACACTGCTGCCTCAGTTGAATGACACTGCAGAGCCAAAAGGACGGTGGAAGTAGAGAGAGGTAAAGCCATATGTTCACATTAATTGCACAAATGTGAAGACTGACCCTTGGAAGATGCAATTAACAATAACAAGGTTATCTGTTGCAGAGAGAAAAAAAATCAATTACCTGTCTTAAAATGAAGGCCACAACGTCTGTTGATTCCCAGTAGCTGGCATGAAAGAGATGCGGCAGGGCCACTGTCGGAAAGGCTGTCAGCACATCTGGACAATACAAGGCATAATCTATTCGTTTTGTTCCCCACCACTTTGCAGTAACTACAAAAAATGAAACAAAATAGCGTAACACTTCTATATCAATGAATTTCTTGCTGTCTTAATTTTTAAGCTGGATAACGGCATTAAATCTTCTCCCTTCTTAATCTTAACATTTTGAGTCTGTTAAAGGTATCTATCATTCATGAAAGTACTGTTTTTACTGACTGCATCATCATTTAACTACCTGCCAGCTAAAGAGTTCTTCTGGGTCCAGGTTTTGGGAAGCAGAAATCGCCTCAGCATCATTCCTGCTGCTTTCTGGTCCACAGAAAATGTACAGCAAAAGTCTAGTACTTTTACGATCATGTTATAGGGTAAGAATTGCAAATGCTTCTCAAACAGCAAAGCAAATATTGAGATAGATATAGACACACGGATAACTATAGTCCATAGCAGGACAATATAATGATTTATAGCACTTTTAATTATGAGTAACAAATCTCATCTGTCTATACTGCTTCATGCCTGGAACATGACCACAAACCCCTGTTACTATGAAACTCTTGTGGCTGCTTATGAGTGGCACCTTAATATAAAACTGTGACTTCTTTTCGATTACTTTATTTAATTACAAACAGAAAAGGAAGATAACTTTTGTTACGTAAAATTGCAGAAACTTGGGCTGTTCTCATTCTCCCCAAATTCCAAGCAGATACCTCCTCTTTTCGTAATCGGCTTTTTCACAGAAACAATGTGAAGGGAAAGGCTGTTGCCATATCCAATAGCATATGGCATCAGGCTTCACTCACTGTTGGTGAGGCATGCTGATGGCAAGCTTTCAGTTGACCCAGAGTTTTCACTGTTTGTGCTGCCCAAGCTCAACTTTCTCGTTTTCTCTTGCAGTTGATCAGATGTATTTGGAGATCCAGGACTCTCCTGAGAGAAAGGTATGTTCAAAGAGCTATTCTCAAGGAACAGACCACTGTGATTGTGGAGAGCATCACCTGCAGGTTACATAAAAACATTAAAAAAAAAAAAGGATGCACACCATGGTTTTGAAACTAGTGTTTGTGTGTCTATCTTATTTGTCTACTTATTCATTTATTTTTAAATACAGGGCTAATGAGAGTTTTCCTGAATAATATCACATTTAATGCCCATGGATGAAACTTCCTCCTTCAGAGTGAGAATAGCATGACACAGCATGACTATATGGAGAAAGCACACCCTACTGCCATGAACGTGCAATGGCAGCTGGGTGCTTTTGGCCAGGATCTTCCAAACTGGGTAGTGATGCTGGGAGGCTATTTCACTTCACACTCAACCCTACTCATTTTAAAGTAATTTTCTGAGAAGAACTACACAGCCCTGGGAGTCTGTGGTACTTCTCTGGTCCTCCTTCTGATGTGAGAAAAATGACTTTAGAAAGAGAATCTTCAGCAAGGCTATCTACTGGTTCGCATTTCCCATATGGAATAGAACGGAACAGAATTCTCATTTATTCATGCCATTCCGACAAAGCCAGAGTAATACCTCTACTCAATGAAACAAAACACGGACTTTCTTCTGAGGCCTTCTGAAACATGTAAGAACAGACATGCACTTAAATAAAAACATAACTGGTATCTTTGCTTGAAGCAGCCGCATTCCTCAAAGCCAGGAAAGGCAGAACCTCAACTTAGACATAGGTTACACAGCAAAGTGCATATCAAAAGCAGCTGACTCCTCAGTGCTGTTCCTCAGAGAATAAACCTCTTGGAAACATAAAAATGGTGAACAAAAATAAAAGGAGACCCGGTTCAACGCACATAACACAAAAGAAAGGTCCTTGACGGTGTATAACTCTATTTTGGAGAATATTTCAGTTCCATTCAGATAAACAGTTGCAGTCATGCTGTGCTCATCATTCACGTGGTCTTGGGTTGGGGAACATGTCATATGATTCTTTACGTGCTGGAGGTCTGAAATAAGTTTCTCTGCAACTTTTCAAGTCTTACCAACTTTCAGTGCAATGAATACCTCAATGGTGCGCAAAGGAGAACACAGTAACATGTTGCTGCTTTCAAGGACACCATTCAAAAAAAAAAACCCAAACCACAGAAAGCATAAGTGTCCATAGCTTATCGGAACTGGTAAAACAGTTTATCATTAAATGAAAAGGAACAGCAGTATAGCTCCGTAAAATCTCCTCCCTTCCAAAAAGGAGACTTGGTCAGAAAGATTCTGGCTTGTTTTGACATAAGCCTGAATATCTCAACTGCAAGAAACAACAGGAAATGAGAGCTACGAAAACAGGCACTGTACCTAACTGGTGAGATCTTCCATCCCCTAGTGGGTATCTCTGGTACCGTGGGACACTGAATGGAGGAAGAAGATGGAATCTTTTCTCCAAAAGTGGTTCAAGTCTGCAGGCAGAGGGATCAGCAGAGTGAAAGAAACTGTACACTTGGCTGCAGGCTGGTCGGACCTGGCATACTTGGATGAGAATGAGACAGAGAGGTCAGTATTGCTGCTTTACAATTTTCAAGGAGTCTGTACAGAAACACAGTTAATATGGTTTTCTGCAAACTCCAGATTAGCACACATCTGGCCAAAAGAAATTCAACTGAATTGTTTCCTATTTCATATTTAAAGAACAATTCACTGCACAGGAGTTTACAGAGACATGACAATCTGAGATGCGGGCACATAGGAGACGTGAAGAGAAGCAGAAGAGAAACAGATGGAAGCAAGGAAGGAAAAAGAAGTTTAAAATCCTGTAAATATATTATTGAGTATTATAGCTGTGATGCTCAGCACTTCAAATATTTACCAGCAAAACGGTCTGATGGGCCTGTGACATCCAGAGGACTTAAACCTAGGTGATAGCAGAAGCTTCCCTTGTATTTTAAAAAATGATTCTAACAAAACAAATAAATACATCTGAATTTTACTTGTCACATTTTCAGGTAGCTTTCTACCTTTCATTTCAGTAAAGAGGGCACCTGACTCTTCTCAACTAATTTCCAACTCTCCGTCTGATAGGTTTCAATTTGCCTGTTTTCCTTTCAACTGTGTCACAATTATCAATTCAAAATGAGTTTCTTTTATCATATGCACTTCTAAAGATTAATTATGCTTCAAGTAGACACTGCTCACCTCAGAACGTGTTTGAAATGCCCATCAGTTGAGCTGCTCTCAAAGCATATTCCTTTGCAGGATATCAGAGGAAGGATGGAAGTGAGAACTAATTTGAAGAAAATAGTTTTAAATACTAGTAATTAACATGAAATTTTCCCGTCAAAGTGTCTGGAGGGTAGCAGAGCAGAGACTCGTGAAAGGACTACCAGCTAGGAAAAAAACCCCCTTGGAGTTCTGAATTGTTGGCTCTTCTAATTATTGCAACAGATTTTCTCCCTCATCTGATAAATGAATGCATCGTTTCCTATAAAGATGCTGTGCCATCCAAAGCTCATACCACACAAAGAGACAAAGCATGTGCTGAATAATGAAAAGTAAAGTAAGTTTTTAACTGAAAAACTTTAAAAATCCAGATGCATTAGAAACAAAACTAAAAAATCCTCTTTGTGTCTGATCACTAGGCTCTGTTACTAGAGAGGAAGAATGGCTCACAAGCAACACGCTCAAGGGCCAAATCCACCCAGGAAGCCAGACACGAACGAGAAGTAATGCTGAACCATGCAGAGATGTTATTTTTGGTATTGTTTTCAAGGACTGATCCTTGGTGAAGTTTGAGCTTCATGTTGTATGACATGGAATATATGATTAACAGCAGAATATAAGATACACTTCTGTAAGTGAGCAGTGACATCCCTGGAACAATCCTCATCACCTCAGTACCTACCTACATTAACATTCCCGTCTCTTAAAGGAAGAAACTTACCGCACTTCCTGATCTTTAACCAGGCTCCTTTATTTACCTCCTTCTTGTGTGAGCTTCTTTGTTTACAAAGGTCATTAAGCATCCTGTATTTTAACCCCAAGGAGAGCTTACCATCCAGACGAGGCAGAACAGTGCTCCTCATGGCCAGCACCAAACCAAGTGGTGATCCAAAAAGGAAGAAATCAGACACCTCAAATTCAAATCGGCCCAGATTTACTTCTGAGAGACTGGAATCCACAGGAGGAAGGTCTGTACCATCTTTCAACACGCTTGAGTGGATGCTGAACAAAGAAAATACAAAATCAAAAATAATAAAGAGGGCATTCAGAAAAAAAAAACCATTCCTGAAACAGGATGCTTAGAAAGCTCTAGCACTGGCATTTAGATCCAAGCAATACACCTTAAAACTGTAGAACGATTGCAGTATAGCAGCCACAATTTTCAGTGTGTCTATTCAGTAAATTTACTACTTTCGACATGCAAGAGTTTCCTACAGCTATTCTACAGAACATTTGGTAAAGTTTTCCAAGGACCATGAATATTCAAGATTACCTCCCCTCCCTTTTAGCAGTACAAATGTATGCAAGTTCATTCTGAAACTTCTGCTACAAATTCTAACCTGCTAAAGCTGTGTAAAGACAATGGTATTAAAAGGTTACAGTCAAAGGATGTTATCTGGGTACCTAAAAACCATTGTAATCTGCTCCCAGAGCTACAACCTAGAATTTCACTACTTTTCAACTGTTTTTAACAGGCCAAAATCGATGATACTTATAGACAGCTTTTAATCTTTTAAGTGATTTAAAACACATCCATTTACTTTGTATGCATGAGGTAAATACAGACTACTTATTTCTTACTGACAGAAAAAGACTCATCTATCATTTAGTTCTCATTTAGCTGGAGATGAAATACCTACAATTAGAAGCAGAAAAGTAGCCTATGAACCTGCTGTCCATCCATGAGACAGAACAGAAACAATAACAATGCCTCTGTCCTCTGATGCTAACAGGCTCCGTTCAATGGGCAAGCCCATTTCTTTTACTCAGTCATTGACCACTGGTTACCTGGACAGGAACGCATGATGCTGGGTTATAGTGTCACAGTCATAAGTGGATGAGTCACTCTGTTTCCGAGGCAGCAGCTGCCTTTGCTTCTCATCCTCCATGATTCCCGAGATGTCAATATTACTTTTGCTCAGGTGTTTGCTGTCACCCAGACTGGAGTCCTCTGCTAAGAGTGGATTATCCTTCAGAAAATGAACAGAGCGAAGGGAAGATTTAGACAGATTTAAAAAAAAAAGAAAGAGCTTATATGAAATGCCTGCCTTTATACATATGACCTCATTTTATCCAACAAAGGGTGGAAGGGACTAAAAATTTCTCTTTGCAGTAGAAGGAAAGTGATGAAGACTAAATTTCCCTTCAAGATAAATAGCCTAAAAGCTGGAAGGAGAATCAGAAATTTGAGGGTGGAGGGGGGTGCAAGGGGTGGAAAGGAGGAGTAACACAAAAGCTTTATCACTCATGATTTCATCATTCTTAGAGAACTATAAATATCATAAGGTAATCAGAAGGGGTCTTACCTGAGTGCACAAAATGCACATTATAACAATAATGGTCTTGCTCATCATGTTCCATGGAAATGGGATCTGATTTTTTGAGAATGTTAGCTTCTGCAGGATGCAAGAGGAGACCAGTGATACCATATCCTTAAGGTTATTTATTTATTGTTCATTATTGTTCTTAATTTCCTCCAGCACTCCTGCAGGTTGCACCAGCATCCTCCCCGATGCTGCAGATGCTGCTTTTCAAAATAAATGCCATTGGACTGAACCCCGCACCTCATTCACGCATGAGATCTGTGTGCATGAGGCATGCAAGATCTGTTTTTCTATAATGAGTGCGCATAAAGCCTGGGGAATGAGAGGCTGGAGAGCAGCCACATAGAAAGGCACCTTGGAGGTCGTGGTCAATAGCAAGTTGAATATGAATCAATGGTGTGCCCTGGCAGCCAGGGGAACCAACTGCATCTTGAGGTGCATCAGGCACAGCACTGCCAGCCAGTCTAGGGAAGCTGACTGTCCTGCTGTGCTCAGGCGGGGGCTCATTTTGAGTCCTCTGCGCAGTTTTGGGCACCGCAATACAAGAAAGATAAAACTAGTAGAGAGCATCCAAAGGAGGGCTACAAAGATGGTGAAGGGTCTGGAGGGGAAGCCATATGAGGAGCAGTTGAGGTTTCATGGCTTGTTCAGGCTGGAGATAAGGGACTGAGGGGAGACCTCATAGCAGTCTATAGCATCCTCATGGGAGAAAGTGGAGGGGCAGGCACAGACAAATTCAACGAGGAAAAAAAAATAGTTTTAGGACATGGGATTAGAGCTCTGTGAGACGATCCCAGAGAAAGTCACTGGAAAGTTGGCTCGGCATTGTACCTAAGAGCAGGATTCAAAGTTGTTCTCTTCTTTCTTGCATACACCTGTCTCCCAACACTCATTCACATTTTCTCTACCACCACTCTCTGCTCCTCTCTTCCTGGACATAGCATTACGCCACTGCATTACACTGTTGAAATGTCATCAGAACACTCCTCACAATCCGTAACATCGAGCGCCACGACAATTACACTGTCATGGTCGGTACTTTTAAGCAACTTGTAGAAAGTGTAAAACTCCTAACTAGACAAGACAGACGAGAAAGAGTGCAAGGCTTACAGATGAGGTCTGTCTGGGGCACGACAGATTAAGAGACTTGGCCAAAGACATGCAGACAGACCATGGAAAACATGCCAATTGAATCTGTTTCTCTGAAGCTACAGAAAGAACAAGTTCATAGGGTATATGAGCTATGAGACGAACCTTCCAACAGAGTTCTACCTACAGCCTCCAACAGCCAAGAGGATCTCCTGGCTTCTGGGGCAAGTGAATAGTCTTATTCCCAAAAGCCATGTTATTAATGGCAAATCTCCTTCCTGGAAAAATTTGGTCCCTTTGCTTGAGAGTAGTCCCACCACACATAGCTCTTAACTGAACTGAGAAGGTGGGTACCACCGAGCCCGTTTTTGAGGGGAGGTAATTAAAGAGATGAAACAATTTTGCCAGGGTCACAAAGCCAAAGAACAGAGCACAGCCACCTCACACAGTGTCAACTCTAATTCATCACACCCACTTGAGCGTGAAGTACATGAGATCATTTGAACTTCAATTTTCTTTCTTAAGTGTGTTGCACACAATAATGAAGTTTACATGCTAGTATTACTTTAGAAACCTGTACTTTTACTATCTTAAAATCTTTCCTGGATCACAGGTAGAATGAATCCTCCCTTCTGTGCAAATGCAGCACTTGTATAGACACTCGGCAGCCCATTCACAGATCCGCAGGTGATTTGCATTCCTTATGAAGAAAGAGGCATTCTTTCACTAGTCTGCTAAAACATATTTGTAATGTCTTGATGCTAGACTACCCCCAGGCAGTAGTATAAGGAATTCCAGACCCCAGGTGAACAAATAAAAAAAAGGAAAGAAAGAAAGAAAGAAAAAAAGAAAAAAAGGGAAAAAGGAAGGAAGGAAGGAAATTTTGACAAAAATGGCAGCCTACCAGAGATTTCTGAGCAAGGACATGTTTGCATCTCCAGTTAGGGAAACAATAAAGGGCACTAGGTAAGCCTACTTTAAAGGTTACCAGATAAAGCCTTCACTACTGATTTCTGTATATCGTAAAACTGAAGTTGACAACTTAATTTTTAACAGCAAATTTTTCATACATGGGCAGAATTCCACTCTATCATGGCAATTTACCAAATCCTTAAATTTTCTCTGGCTTATATGAGCTGATTTCCCTCACGGAATGAATCTATAGGGTTTCAGCTGTGTGTATTTTTTTCTCTTCACCTGGATGCTGCTGATGCTTCCTCTCCTGCTACTGTTTCGACTCTCGCAAGCTGTATTAGAATTATAGCAGATGGCATCAAAGCCCAAAATTCCTCCAATGCAGTCACCTATGAGACATACCTGAAAAAAAGATTTTTTTGGGAGACGTAGCAAGTATTTTTAAAAGAGACAAAAAGCATCACAGCACTGCAGAGGAGTTTGTGTCTTACTTCGTACCCTTGTTACTGGTTTCCCTAGAGTTAGAGAGGAAATCTGCAACACTGCTAGCAACTGAATATTTGTCTTCTATGTTTCTTTACTGTCAATTGCTTTATTACTATAGTGATGGAGGCAAATAAGAAACCATAGTTCAGTACTGGATTTCTTAGGATCTTAAACATGTCCCAATTTTTCCAACAGCTATGTCTGAAGAACTCCTTAACACATACGATGGTTTGTCTCAGGCTGGCATGCTTGTTCACTACACACCCCGCTCACCGTACCATAGCAAAGTAAGAGGTTAGGAGTCAAAATGCTTGTGGAAGAATGTATAGAGTCTTCCTCCACATGAGATAGTGCACAGGATTCCAGAACTGCCTGTCTAGTGCTGGACACTGAGAAGGCATTTTGTGTAGGTGATCCCATGCTAACATTCATTCATCGTTTTTGTAGTGTTGTCCCACACTCATAACTCAAACCCCTCAACACAATGGCTTAAAAAGAAACAGCCTTGCTTGGAAGGAATTTTACTTTGATGTAAGAGAAAATAGTCCTACCTGTCCATTAAAACCAGCCCCATCTGTGGATTTGAGAAACTCATTGTAAACTTGATTTGCTCTACTGATCACCATGGCAACTGCATCCTGGTACTGAGGGGATGAAACAGCCAGCAAAGGCAAGGCAGCCAGTGGGATGTGGTCTTCACTGCTGCTGAGACAGCTCTCATCATAGCTGTAGGGATTTAGGCTAGAAAAGAACATGTTTTCATCAGGAAAACTGCAAGAGGCAGCACAAAGCATTAGAGAATGAGCAGTTACTAGGAGAAATGGGTTGGACTATCGCAGTTCACAATGAGCAAACAGGAAGGATAATTTTCTCATAGAATTCAACCGCTTAAAAAAACCAAGGCGTTACTGCTTTAGATGAACGGGATCACACTAGAAGGCATTTCTGTAGTTAAACATACTTGGTGCAATTGTTCTACACATAACTAGACATAATTTTGAATGGCAGTGACATGATTACATTTCAGCTTTTGTTTTCCCCCCATATAAAAACTCACTACACCAGAGAGCAGGATCCAACCATCACAGTGGAACAGTTTCCTAGAACACAAGTGTGACAGGTGTATTGTTCAAAAGTATATAAAAACATTTTTCCCAGTGTCCAGTCTTTTCAAAAAGATGAAACAAAGCTGCACACGTTCTGAAATCACAGTAAGTATATGCATAGTAACATCTGGCAAAAAGGAGGCGACTTGATTGAAAATGCAACCTTTTCATGCTTAAAAAAACAGAAATCAAGAAAATCTGATTCTCCCCTCCCCTCACCAGAGTTCAACAGTTAATCGTGGTTTGCACTTGCAGAGAGTTGAAGCAGTCCCAGGAGTATGTGTTTCTTTCTCCTTTCTCTATCGTGCCATTTAAAATATTTAAGTCACGGAAACTTATGTTACTTGAAAACATTCTTTCATTGAATGAGTGAATTTCAAGACTGAAAAAGCAGCTGAGGAAGAGCAGCTACTGAAGTGGATACACCCAATAAAAATGTTTTTTAAAAAAAATTCTGCAAGTCTTGCAGTCAGCAAAAGATTAAGAATGATTCACAAAATTTCATTATGAAATATATGGGTCCCAGAAAGCTATTCAAAACCACAGTGCAAAACCAAACACTGGGAAATGCAAATCAACTTACCTGGAAACAAGAGAGAAAGCTGCCGAACAGATTGCTGGACAGGGAACAAGTCTTATTAAGATGTGACCCAAAGAGGCTGGGAAATGGGCTCGGGTCACTTTCTCAAACACAGAGCTGAAGGTGTTGATGTCTGCCAGCTTGCTGCTATGGTCTCCACTTCCAGTGTCTAATATGTTCCCCCCATGCAGGATCAAAATTAACACATGAGTTTTGCAGTTCTGGTGTTGAACTCCTTCCTGTGAGAAAAACAGGAGTAAGAAAGGAGGAGGCATTTTAATGGATTTTGTTAGTTTACTTGATGTAAACATTAGCAGTGATTTTCTTTTTTCTCCTACCCCCACTGTGATTATTTTGTGATATTTGCTTTCACTGGAGTGGGTGGGGGCGTGTGCGTTCATGTGCGCGTGTCCTGTGTTCCATTTAATTCAAGTGCATCTGAATCATACAGAGCCCACTATGCTCTGACACAAACCGTGTGCAGCACAGATGTAGGTTTCAGATCAACAAAGATTAAGATAGCTTTGTGTACATCAGAAGTTATTTTAAATACTCTTAGACTGGAGAAAAATTCCAACCTCCACAAGCAGCGTAAGCAATCATCTGTCTAGGTATCCTAATGATTGCTTCATTTACTGGCAAGGTTCTCATTCAAATCATCACAAGTCCAAAAAAGACAAATTTTTCTGCCAATGAAAACATTCAGCAAAAGCAGATGATAACAGTTATCTCAGACTTTTGAAACTGGCAGCTTCTTCTTAAAATGAAAGATGGGGGTAAGTTACCCAGACAGTTAATGAAAAAGTTAAAAAAAGCATCATTGCTGAATCTATAAAACTCACAAACAAATTTATGAATGTGTAAATAGGTGCATACACAGACAATAATCAGCATGCTTTGTAGAATAACCAAGATATTTCCTACTTGAACGTGAAAAAGCATTTTGAATGTCTCACCATTTCAACTTTTTTTCCTCTTTACCCCTTGAGACTCATGTGCACTCAAAGAACTCAGTAATACATTAAAAGATTAGATTTTTTTGTTGTTAAATCTTGACTGCTATTTTATTCTTCACTTTGGATGACATGATTCCTGAAGATTTCTAGTTCCTGACCAAATATGAAAACACAGCAAAAACAACAGTAACATTTTCTGTCTAAGGATTGTTAAATGCTAGACTGGGTGATCTACTCAGAATTGGGCAATGTTCTGGACAGTTTATTCTTAAGTTCTGGAGTGAAAGGAAATAGATAACTTTAGCACTTGTATAATGGTGACAGAGAAATGGTTGAAAATGAGAGAATTGTAGGTTATTCCACTATCTCTGTTCAGCCCATGAATTTTAGTATCCAGTAGAAGTATTCATTGTGAAGGCATTTTGCTGACTTGAATTGTATCTGCCTAAATAGAGGACAATCATAGAAGCATTTTTCAGGTTCTGCTTTTCCATGCACTGATTTACAAATTCCTTCTCCATTAGGTTTCATTCCAGTTTTCAGAAGAGAAATTTAATTCCCTTTAGAAGGTAAATGTAGATCCTTCCATGGACAATGCTTGCTTGTAAATAAGCAGCACTGCTGAGGAGTTGGTGGAACTGAAAGCTTCAAAAAGCAAAAATTCAAGTGGGTCAATATTGCTGAAGTCACTGGTCTCTCAGTGAGAAGTTCAATGAGAAGTCAATGAGAAGTTCAGTGAGAACTTCAATGAGAAGTCTCTCAGCTGGATTTAACTGGTATCTTGCACAGAAGACTCAAAGGGAATAAAATTAATTTGCCTCTCAGCAGTAGCTCAGCTATAACTTAGAAAAGGTGCTCAAGGACAAATTGACTGGACATCTGAAGTCAATCACTGACTGTCGTAATTTTCAGGGAGTTGTAGGACTGAGTTCTTCAGAAACGGTGAAGTAGACATTTCATTACCTGTCCTATGTGTGGACAGAGGACCTTAATCAGTTTGCTGGAAAGACCACAACATGTTGAGATTCCTTCCTGCTTCTAAAAAAAGGCAATTCTGTTATTATCAATTTCATGATTGCTGGTGATTCTGCTTCACAAAACCTGCATTTCTAGTCAAGTACTAAGCAGACATAACAATTTCTCCTCAGAAAACTGAGTCCTATTTCCACCTAAGTATGCAATGTCCAAAAACTTTGTGATGATTTTCGGTGATTGCATGTGCACCTAACTAAACAAGGGAAAAACACACTAAGCCATCAAATGAGCTTACAATTACATAATACAATATGACAGTATTTTCACACGTCTACTCAAAAATTGGCACAGCTTGCTCTAGGAAACAATCTCACCTCATTGTCCTCATGTATTTCAATACTGCCTTGTGCAGGGAACCTTTGTTTTCTTAAAGAGGCTCTATATAATTCACCTGAAAGGAAAAGAGATGTATTAGTCATATAAGTATTTGTCTGCTATATCTTTTACAGACATCTATGGAGGTAAGGCACATTTCTAATTTCAAGAGAGAAAGTTCTGTTCAGATCAAATCCTGCAGACAAACAGAATTATACACAAGGTTTCTTGCAGGCCTACATATTAGAGGCTCTTCTATTCTTAATAGCAACACACAGAACAGCATTCAGGGCCTTATACAGAGGCATGTAGTGCCAGTACAGCTGCTGCTGATCATCTGTGCCTTTCTGAAGCAGCAGCAGAAGAGGTCACCTGAGGTTCTGCATCACTCCGCTCACCCCATAAAGGTATTTTAGATACTTTGGTATGTCTTGTAAGCTGAAAAATAGGATGTGACACTGCAGATAAACACACTGCTTTGCCAATACCTTTTTGTAACAGATCATGCATCCAAAATCTTCAATTATAAACACAACAATGAAAATTTCTGCATTGACTTTGGAGCATGATCACACAGACTCAAAGACCTACTTGTCTGCTCTTTAGGCAGTTTGGCCGGGCAGCAGCCTGATGTAAGTGGTGGAAAATTCCTGATACCAGCTAAGACCATGAGATTGTCCGCTGTCTTGCCTTAGGAAACAACACTTAAAAAGCCTTTCTTCGCAGAAAGCGTGATCAAACACAGGTTTCCTAGAGAGCCGTCAATGCCCCAGGCCTGTTGGTGTTTAAGAAGCATTCAGACACTGCCCTTAACAATATGCTTTAACTTTTGTTCAGCCCTGAAGTGGTCAGGCAGTTGGACTACATGATCATTACAGGTTCCTTCCAACTAAAAATATTCTCGTCTCTTCTCTTTTCTCTTCTCTTCTCCTTTTACAGCTGTCTGTGAAAAACCTTGACCTCTGAACAAATCTTCTCTGGCCTTAAGGTCAGAGAAAAAGATGATCTAGCACTATCCAATTCTTCTTTTTTTGCACTGTTTCTTCATTGAAGAAAACTGCTACAGGCTCCTTCTGGTCTCTTCATAATGTAGTATTTTTTTTTTTCTACCACTGCATCTTAGTTACCTGGGAAACAGCTGTAAGATGAAATGTGATTAGCAAATGTTGTTGTGGTTAGTTCTTTGGGGAGGACAAATGTGCTTTTCCCTCCGACAGTGATGAAATTCCAGACAAGACGTGAATCCTATCCCTGTAACAATTCCTCCCCCCTCTTATGGGAGGGGAGGAGGAGGTTTTGAAACCTTCCTGAGTCATGAAGCTAGAAATTTGTAATTCAAAATTTCAGCTGATTGAGTGTTGCAGTCTTAAAATTTCACTCAGCCCACATGTGAGCTGCTCCTACAGAAACTAGGAGGCCTTCCTCCCTCCATGACAGACACAAGTTTTAGGAGTTAAAGAGAGATGATTGTACCAAATAATAATATCAAAATAGATAACAGACAGCTTTCAGGATTTTGACACGTTTACCTTCGTTTCTTCCAGCATGCCAGAAGAAAATAAATGCACCACATAATGCTGTAGTTGGCTCAGTTTACTTTTTCTTGGCATTAAGAGTTCACACCATCTTTGAGGTTCCACGCCTCTACAGGCAGTCTGCCAGACCTTAAGAGAGTGGCTTGTAATTTTCACCTCACAGAGAACACTGCTTAAGCGAGGTCTGGCCAGGTTATTCTAAAAGCACTGAATTTAGTCCAAAACACATTTTGAATATTGTACTCTTCTGCATTAGGACTGAGAGTGAATTCTACAGCAGATTCTACCAATATTGCCCCCTATAACCACTGGAAATTTATTTAGTCCCTTTGTCTACACTTCTCTGTATTTAAAATTGAGGCAATTATTCTTGCCTTTCTGACAGGCAAGGATTTGATGTATTAGTAATTTAATACTTGTATAAAACAAAAGAGTATAACAACAAAACCCACAATATCAGAAAGCAAACCCAACAGAAACATCACAAACCCTGAAATTCCCCCAAATGTGACTGCTTTCTGAAATTCTCTGCAATTTAATGTTGACCTCATTATTAAAAAACTATGTCAACAATATGAAATTTAGAAGTTCCATTTTTGGGGAGATCATAAATTTAAAAACATTTAAATCAAATGAAAGCAATTTAAAACTTAAGTCTTCATTATAAAAAACAGCAGGAACTATTGAGCATTTTTTGTCAGGACCACGTATCAGCCTGCTGAGAACTACCCTAGTAGTTAAATGGCTCTTAGTAACATGCGGTACCAAAACAAACTTAGGTGAAGTAGGTGAGTCTGAACAGACAGTGACACTTGCCTGTTGCTTACCAGAGGCTGAACTAGAAGGAAGATAGCACACAGACCTAAAATAAATGTAAACCCAACAGAGAAATTGCTTTTCAATCTAGCGGCCAACAGCCAGGAACAGTGGCTACCATCTAAACCAACTTATTTAATGAGTGATATACCAAGTATTTCTGCAGACAGAAACTTATACTGCTACCACAGATACTAGTGAGCCAGTGTGTCCAGCAGGGATTGTTTTAGACTCAAATTCCCACTGGAATTGGCATATAAATATACATATAGACACACGCATACATGTTCACCAGCGATTTAGAGAGGCACTAAGCAAGTTCTGCATCTCTAGCTTTGCCTGAAGTAACTCATTGCCCTGTCTCATCATGTGGAGTACATCGAATCTCAAGATGGCCATGGGAAGAAAGCCAGGTGAAAGGAAAAACTCTGAGTGATTCAACACCCCAAAGTAGGCATGAAAGGCATGGGTTTCATACATGACCAAAAAAATAAGTCAGTACCCCGAATCTAGGAGAAAAGAATTTGTATGCTCATTCCCAAACTTCTGAGATCGTGAGGTAAAGTTCAAACCCACACTAAGAATCAAGCCAGGTCCTCTTTTTTTATTATGCAGACCATTTCAAATATCCCTAATATTTTGCCATGGTAATTTAGAGGAGAAAAAAAAAGAAGATAAAAAAAGAGAATTCATGTTGGCTTCAAAGCATAAAGTGGTGATAGTCCCAAAAGAAATCTGCTATTTCCATTATCATGCTCTCATGAGAAATGATGCCGTTTCTTGCCATCTGGTGCACTATTGCTAGCCCTTTATAATGACAAATCCATCATAAGAAATACGTTCATACGAAGGCTGTGACATATGCTTTCTATTAACAAATGAAAACAAATACTGTAAATATACTGCAGATGCAGTTTTGCAAACTGCACTGTTTATAGGAAAATAATGGCATGCATGATGGAGCCCAATCCTGCTCTGAAAACAACAACATGAGATAGTTCCTGTGTTAACTTCCACAGTTTCTTCACTGAATGAGTCTTACACATACACATGCTACCAGATCTCATAAATGACTACTGCAGAGCACAGGAGAAGAAGAAACACACAGGGTTTAGCTGAGGATCTCGACTCAAAATGCTCCACAGCTCCAGTTACCAGACCAGGCCAGATGGGAAAGGTATGATTTCCAAAAGGGAAGGGGTTGGCACTTAGTGACAGCATGTGCTTAGGAACACAGCTGCAGGAATAAAAAGAACTGACACTTCACTGTGAACTCCAGGAAGGTAACGGACAATGTCCCCAGAGAGAACTGTGATGAGAGAAAACACCCCCATTAACACTACACACTTCTATAAGTCAATTCCTGCTCTTTAGCAAGCAATGCAAAAGCACAGAAAGATCAAAAGCAGAGCCACATGTAAATACACTCCTTGAAGTTGGGCACTGGCAGCAAAGGCACCCTAGCAATGCCAGGCTTGGCACTACTTTTTATTCCTACAGCACTCAGAATCTTTAACAGCAACACTTCTTGCACCTCCCAAAGCAGAGATGGAAGGAAGTCCAGAGCACAAAGCACTGAAGGCTCCTACACTCCAAATCGAGCCATGTTGTACTGTCCTGCATGAGCTATCGTGTACACCAGCAGCTTTACTCTCCAGTGCTCTACCTCTACCACTCCACCCAGCACTATAAGACAATAATGCATTAAATAATGTCACAGGCACTTTGCTGGTACACTTTAATAATCTGTGCTGAAAATAATTAAATTTAAAAGAATCATGATCCCTCCACATGCATTTCTCTTCTCAGTGTAACATACCACAAGGCCTGTGCCACTTAACAAGTCTACTCTATTACTATCTCTAGTTGCTGAATAGCTTTGGTACAAAGAAAAATGAGAACAACTTCCACTCACGCTGTTTTTCCTGTAGAAAGCCAGATGAGCAAAATGCAGACTCTTCACACAATGACCTACCAACGTATGATCTAAATCCACAACGTAAACTAAAATTGCTTTACATGAACACCAAGTTCTTTACTTTTTCTCTTGCCTTGCTGTAAATATTTTGCAACTGACTACTACTACTATGCTGATTTACAAAACCCCCATTGGCTTCCGTGGGAACAGATCAGCAAATGACACACTTGACAACTGCTGTCATCTATTAATCAAAATGATTATACTAGAAGCTAGCTTTTACTCTTCATCTCAAGAAAGGCATCATAAAAAATGAAACTTGTAGGTTGGTAGAGAGGAATCTATTTGATAGAGGAACATAGGTAGGAATCCATTTGATAACTGGCAGCATTAGCCACTGAATTCTTAGTAACAAAGAACTGGCATAACTTACCCAGCAATACAAACCAAATTCTTATTGCAAACATTTAATTAGCAGCTGTTTAAAGAATATTTCTGTCCTTCCATTCCCTCCCACAGCCCACTCGTCCAAGGAAACTTGCAAGTACAAAGATTTTCTCAGCTCTAAATACAAAATCCTAATAGACAGAGACATAAGGATATGGGAATAAAGGCCCTTCCTATAGATAAAGTGCTCCTACAGCACTCTGGCCATTACTACCATGGAGGGTAAACACCTTTGCCATCATTTGACCATGACAAAACCCAAAGGTGTTAGCCTACCTCCACCTACATCTACCATCAGAGCTGGGATGAGAACACAGGTCTATCAATCCCTTCTCTAGGTTCTTTCTTCAGAGGCCCAGGCAATATCTACTTTTTTTCCTAGAGCCTACCTACCACTTGAGTACATTCACACATGCATCAGACACAGCACTCTGCTCCTGGCGCACAGCCTGACTCAACAACAGAGGCAACATCCTGTTGCATGTGTTTGGCATCAAAGAACAGAACGGCAAATGACAAGGACCAGGGAAGCTGGTGGCCCTGTACAATATGTGAATAAAACTGCATGTGCTGCTGTTGCCTGCTCACTGATTTTCTTGTGTTCAATGAAAGCTTCTGCCTAGTGCCTAAGACAATAGAACTTGTCCGCACAGTTTCTCAATCTCATGAATTAAAAACGCTGTTATGCTAAATCCAACTAGGGTTAATACATAAAGACTACTAATGTTTAACTCCTCTGATGGATGCAGCTGCACGAAGTAAGAGGTCTGCAAATATTCTCTATTTTTTCAGGTGCCCCAACTATCACAGTTGACAATTTGGTTTTGAAGGGAATAAGAACAACAGAAAAAATGACAGGCTTTTAATACACAGCAAAGAAATCTCCTTCAGTCCGCTCTTTGTGCAAGCTGTACTTGAAGTACACTGCTGTACCTCACCCTTGAGGAATGAAAATCATTTGAATTAGCTGTTTCCAAACTTCACATACAACCTCTTTAATTTTCAGTTCCTTTCCAGGACAATTCACAGACTGTTGTTCTGCCAAAGAGGTTGGGTCACAACTGTTACCTGCTTTCAGCTTATCAGGGAAGAAATATTAACTGCAATAGCTCATAGAGAGAGTCACTGCTAAGGCAAAGCAGGCATCAGTCACTCCCTTGGGAACAATGTGTGAAGTTCTCAGGAATGCGAGAGCTAAAAGCAAAAACTAGACCTCCACGAGAGAGCACAGGTCAGCCTTCTGAAGTGCTTGTATACAAAATTCCACGAATTACAACATGTAAAACAACGGGTTTCATGAAGAAAATTCCTTCTCATGGCAGCTTTGAATGGCTGTGCAGATAGAAACTCTCCATCGCAAAAGAACAACTCCCGATAGAAACTGAAGACACATCCACTACAGAACTAAAATTAATTTTTATTTGGTAGGTTTAAGAAATCACAGTTACTTTATTTTTCATCACACAGTAAATTTAACAGATTCTGAAAAAAATGCCACTTCTCTGTCCCAGAATTGAAGGATGATCTGCAATTACTCTTACTTGCATGCTACTAAAAAAAAATAAAATAAAAAAAAATCAGGAAGCTGTTTTTTGGGCAGTGCTGCAACCAGAATAGAAGCCACTTTATTGTCCCACAAAAGATTGGTAACACCAGTAGAAATAACCATATCTATTCAGAAAAAGCAGCTGCAGGCAAAAATAAGATTCACAAAGTTACCTGTACTGTCATGCTGTGGTACATAGTCATTACACATGCATTAGATTTGTAGACTGCAGCCATTACACATACATGTAGCCATGTTCCTGAGATGTCAGAGGGCATTTTGCACAATTCTTGCCTCTTGTTTTGCTCTCGCCCGGGATTACATCAATAATGGGTTCAGTGTTAGAGGACAGCACAGCAGAACAGAGTTATGCACCTCAGCACCAAGGAGCTACCAAGGGGAATTGTTCTCTTGTTTCTTCCCTCACACATCCAATCCTGCAATACTGGCCAAAAAGGTGCCAGCAAGCTTTATGGTATATGTGACTTTCTGCGTTCTAATAATCTGAATTTGTGTAACAACATAACCATACCTCTGGAACAAACAACATTGATGCTCCTCCTAAGAACATGACTTTCACCTCAGCAAGAATACTGTCAAAATTAACTTCTGAATAGAAAAATCTGTTTTGTTATTTTTTAAATGCCGTAGCAAATGTAACACTAGTGTGAGCATAGATATGTCAAACTTCGGAAAACAGAGGGAAAGGAAAGGAGGCAATATACCTACAGATAGTATGATCCTCTCCACGGGAATGGCAGCCAGGGAAACTCTAGGCCCTGTGAAAATGATGTAAGAACACATGCTGATTTCAGCATGTGGACCGGATCTTAATACAGATTAAAAAAATGAAATGAGAGGGACTGCAAGGAAAGCAATGCTCTCTGCAGCACGACTCAGCTCTCAGATAAAAAATATCTTAGCAGGTAGATTAAGCTTCCTCCACTTTGCATGCATTTTCTGAGCTGTATTCTAGAACACACAGCATCACAAAATTACACGACGGCAGTTGCACAACACTAGTAACCTGCCCTACTATAAACTGCTAACAGTAGTGATTTGTGGAAATCCAATCCACTGCTTTTCTCCAAAACCTGCAGCTAGAAGTAAAATCTGTTCTTTATATGAGCAATCTGATGTGTTTTGGAATGCCGATGACTACTGTAGTTTCCATATTTCCTTTCTACTATTCACTAAGCCAAATTTTCTGTTTGCCACTCTTCATATTAGTAGGCAGCAGCAGATGCTATTGCAATAAATTTAATAGCAGCATAAACATCACAGTCAGCTATGTAAAAACACCATTTAATTAATTATGTGACTCCAGGAGGGCATGACGAGGAGGGGTAGATCACATGCTGCTGGAGGGAAGGAAGAGAGCAGTTTGTTTACACAGAACATTCACTATGGACAATTTTAGGCAAGGCAGCCCTCAGAGGAGAGAGAGAGAGGGAGAAACACTAGCACACGGTAAAACTCACTGTAGCAGTCATGAGGGTGTAGAGATTTTTCTGTTATATTGAGTGTTCTGACTATTGTATAAATGTTGGAGAACCTCTGAGATGCATGGCAGGTGTAACAAAGGGACTGAATGAGTGAGCCAATGAAAAATGAGACCAGATGAACTCGCTAAGGACACCTTAGTCTGCACCAGTCTTGCACAGAAACACTGGTTTCCTGACAAGTCACTTAACAAAATGTCTAAACCATGCAATGCAAAAAATTAACCATTCTCATTGAAGTGGGGAATGCTAATTCACAGCCAAGTTGGTATATCTGAAATATTTTATGTTTATTGCCTTGACCTAGCAATTAACTTTTTTTTAAACATGAGAATTGCAGAATTCAACAGAACAAGACCAACACAGAATTATGCTGAATTATTTTATACTCAGGAAAGAATCAAGTGAAAAATAAATACATAAATTTCCCATTATTATACAGGGAAATTATACAAATACACAAATTATACAAGGAAGAAGAACAAGAGAAACAAATCCAATCTTGCCTGAAAAAATTGACCTTAATGATCAAATTAGCAGCTGCATTTCTGTCATACTTTGCAGTTAACTCGGGGCTGATTGCTAGCACCTTAGCATTGCTCCTTGCCAAAAGTGCATTTAACCACTGCACAGGGAGCTGCAGGCTCTGTTTTGCACCTAACCAAGCACTACATGTACATGTTTAAACACTGTACAGCCTTTATTATTGACTTAAACCGGGATTACTTTTATTTCACAAGAAACAATAGACGGTTTTCAGAAAGACTACAAAGTCTTTCTCCTTTTGCAAAAACATCAATCTGAAGAATAATGTAGCTAAACTTTCCTCTTAAATGTAAGATTTGTACCTATTGTGCAACAACCCAGTTGAATATCTGATGAAGAAAAATCTCCTGAAGTTGATTAATTACTTCTCTCTCACAGTATGTTCCTCCATAATACCAGACTAGTTAGACTCTTAATTTGATGGAAAATAAAGCAATATTGTTCCACAGACAAATTAAAAACTGTTTATGTCCTACAAAGTCATAAAATAGCAATTACTTTCTCATTTGCTTTCCTATCTCTACCTTGCTCTACAGAGCAAGATCATGGTAAATTTTTGTAGCAGCTGTCAGTGTATCCTACCCTTCTGACTGGTATTGTCTTACCTCGTGCATTACTTTGGCCTAACCAGAAATTCAAGAAGTCTGGGACAAGACAAAGGCATTTTCATACACGTTTAATGTTCTGGAATGCCCAATACAATTTCTGGGAGCTTAGTGCACTCTGAAAAGCTACTCCTCGTGCAGTCTGCTCATAACAAAACCAAACTTTCTCAAAACAGAAGAATCACTGTCATCGAGTCAAGTCTTTCTAGCAGTCTTGTGCACACAAGACAACAGAAAACATGAATTCCGACCTCCTGCTGTGTAGTCGTATAGTTTAGCTTTAGGTAGACCGGTGAGGACCAGAGAGTTGGACTTGATCCTTATGGGTTCCCTGCAACTTGAGATATCCTATGATTTTATAAATTAGCTTACTCCACAGATATATATCAAACTTAATCTGAACCAAAAATGTTATTCTAGTCTTCCAGTTCTGTTCAGTGCCTTGTGGATATTATGACAGGAGAACAGAAAGAGCAGTTGAAGGAATCAACAAGAAATTGTCCCTGACACTTAGAAACTGGCTGCTGCACATATACACCAGCCTTTCCCCCCCCCTTACTCTACATGGAGAAAAAATGAGATCCAAAAGATACATTAGAGAACAAAAAGAGAAAAAAATAAAAGATCATTCAGTGATGCATTTACTGCACCTAAAATCTCAGGAAATAATTTTTTAAAGGGAAGTTACAAAGAGCAGCTAGAGTAGTGGGGAGTCATACTGCACGTCATGAATTCAGCAGCATTTTATGGTCCACTGAGAAACACAAAGCTTGTAATTTAAAAAAAAAAACCAGTAGAAATTAAAAAGCTCAATCCTAAGTGGTGCATAAAGGGAAGCAATTGCAAGTTTCCATACACAGACGAAATACAACTTGCACAACAGTAGCATCTCCCAGCTCCAAACCACTATCTTGTAATGGGGTAGATATGAAGAATAAGTTTGATCTAAATCAGCAATTCAAATGACTCCAGAAAGAAAGCAATATTCCTGTCACAGCACTACTTTCGAGACAGACAATCAATTTGTTAAAAGATGAAAAGATCTGTGTAACCTGGTCTTGTGCAACGGGACCAAGAAAGGCCTTTCACTCACCTGATACGAAAATTTCCAGTTGTGAAAGCTGATCATGTCCATGTATTTTGCTGGTAACCAGTAAAGCAATCCATCAGTCTGTACGTGTGGCATATGAAGCACAGGAAAAGTGAATTTCACAGGCATTTTACAGTCAGTTATGTTTTAAACAACTAAAAATTAAATCGTATTTTGTCAATATACCTGAGAATTCATCCTAATTTGAAGCATTTTAATTCAATTAACTGGACTTGTAGAGTAAAATAGTAGCATGTTGCTGACAAAATTGACTAATGGCTCTTAAAATTTAATTAGGGTGTATTAAATAAATAGTCATCATTTGTGGCAAGCATTATAACAGAAATTACATTGTTATTTGCTTGCTTGCTTATTTTCTACAAAAATACCAAATACGGCCTCTCGTGTTTGTTTTTTTTTTTTAATAAATTAAGTTTTAAAACAAAGAAACAGTCAAGATTCATTTGGGCTTTGCCTGTTTCACTTTTTTTGTGAGTGCATGTGTGGGTTTCTGTAGTGTTTACACTTTGGAAAATGCAGGCTGAGGTGGCAAGGAAGATGAGCAGCCTGGCTGATCAGAGAGCTTTGGCTTGAACTCAGGGGGAAAAAAGAGACCGTGTCACCTTTGAAAGAAGGGGCAAGCAACTGGGGGGGATGACAGGGCTGTTGAGAGGTTACACAGGGAGGAAATCGGAAGGGCTAAAGCCCAACTAAAACTTAGTCTTAAAACTACTGTTATAAAAGACAACATTAAATGCTTTTTACAAATATGTCAGCCATAAAAAGAGGGCCAAGGAGAATCTCCATCCTCTACTGGATGCACTGTGAGGGAAACACTGTGAGAAATATTGTGGCCCGGGGCCCAGAGAAAAGGAGCCCACTTCTGGCAAGACTTGTGGCCTTGGATAATAGCCTGGTTGATTTTTTCTTTGGCAGGCCACTGGGCATACAACGGTAGGACAAGAGAGAACGGCTTTAAACTGAGAGTAAGTTTACTTTGGATATCAGGAAGAAATTAATGACTCTGAGGGTGGTGAGGCCCTGGCACAGGTTGCCCAGAGAAGCTGTGGCTGCCCCATGCCTTGAAGAATTCAAGGACAGGTTGGATGGGGCTTGGAGCAGCCTGGGATAGTGGAAGGTGTTCATGCCCATGGCAGGGAGTTGGAATGAGATGGACTTCAAGGTTCCTTCCAACACAAATCACCCTATGATTAAGTACACCCTCTGGTGAAACACAGAAATTATGTGCTCCTGAGAACCACGAGTCGTGCAAGAACGCACAGTCAAAAAAAAAAAAAAGAAAAAAATCAGAGATTGCACACACCAAGTTTTAGATGTTATTTAACTCGGTCACATATTACAGAGGTGTATATTTGTTTTCCTTAAAAGAAATAACCAAACAAAAACATGCCAATTACCTATTTTACCACAACTATACCACAAACTCACATTACTGCAAATATCTTGTTACTGTGATTTTAACACGTAATCTAAACCAACCATTTCAATCTTCCTACTCACACATCCATCTATGTTTCTGAAGATCATCTTCACATCTCTCTAAATTTCTAAGGGAAGCTTTTTTAGGAAAAAGCTATCCACAGACAAGAGGGATGTACAAGCACTTTCTCTCCACTGCTAGAAGAACTTTCCTTCAAGACGTCTCCCACCATCGCTAAAGACAAAAGCCCTCTTTCTACCCATGTCAAGGACACTAAGCAAATCTGACATATACAATCCACTCCTATGACACTACTAAGTAATTAAAACCACTGTGTTGGGGCAAATAGACAAAGGAAATTTATGAAGATCACATTAAGATCTCAAGCTTGGCATTTGCTAAATTCTGAAATCTTGGCTTTGCAAACTTGGTTCTGGAATATTCAGCAACTGTAATGAAATACAACCTGTCCTATAATTTCTGGTAAAATGGCTAAGAATCAGAGCTGTCCAGCAACAGTGGCTGGTTCACTGAGGACAGGCAGAAAACCAGACAGTCACAGAAAAACAGAAGCTCAATACAAGAAAAACTTCCAGGCTTGCATATTTTCTTAGATCTGACAAAGAAAAAGAGGTCTGATGTTGCAATACAGCTTGCACAACATTATACAGTAGTTTTGTCAATGTTAATGACCCAGAAAATGCCAACTGCTTCTGCTCACCAGTTAGGAAGGCAGAAGTAAATAAAATTCCCTAGCGTGGAAGTTACCAGCTCAGGAAGGGCAGCCTCATCTACTAAAGCTGCAGAACAGCGCAACCTTTTTCTCACTACTGTTCAGTGTAATTAAAGCTGGTTCGTGTCCACGGATGTGTGACACTGGTCAGCTGGCAAAGCACAGGTATCCTGGCATCGAGCTGCATTGCTCATTCCTTGGCAGCTGCATGTGTCTTCTACTCTTTAGAAAAACAAAATGAACTGAAGGAAGGGAGGGAAAGAGGTGACAAAATGAAGGCTGAAGAGCTGAAAAGCCTGCTGGCTGTACATGGAGATTGAATCATAACAATGCAGATAAACTCCAACTGCACTAGCAAGCATTTATTATCTCCCTATGGAGCTCTGCGGTTCTTCACTCGAGAGGTTTCTGGATTCTCTCATATTTTAATTTACTTGTGTGAGAGAAACGAAAAAAGAAATAGTATGCTAAGCTCTTATAATACTGTCCAGCTCTCTAGCCCACATTTACAAAAGGCCAGTATAACAAGAGATAGCAGTTGAGGGAGAGAGGACAACCCTAGTATTCACGTGACCTTATTTGAAGTCTTATGCAGGTTTGGTCTCAAACAAACATGTCTTGACCTCACGGATAATGCATACTCCAGCATTTTTCCCCAGGATTCCACCCTTTAAAATGCTGACATAGGCTTAAGCTTACATGTCGATTACTAGCTTGAATTGAATGACTTTTTTTTCTGTAACAAGTATTTGTCTGGTTTGCAAGTTGACATGTATAGTAATCTCATTTCCCACCATAAAAAACTCAAGTAATGCAATATAAAGCACATACTAAATTCTAAGTATATGAAAAGTCTTCACTTTACCTCAACTTACCTTCACTGCACTATACAAAAACAAACCAACAATAACTTCACCCTTAGAAACACTAACAATATATACTTAAAGTAAGGATATGATCTCAAGATAGCTGGAGGACTGAAATCCACCACACTGAATTCGCTCCTAATGGTGAGTACATGCCATTTCCCTTCATGTAACGGACAGAATACTTTGCACCAGGAGTGAATTTAAATGCATAACTATGATGTGCTCAGGCTTTCATCCCAAGTCCCAGATTCTTACTGGTGTATCAGTGCCCATTTCCCACTCCTTTCAGTGGTACGTAGTTACATACATATTTACATAAAAATGGCCCCAAATACACCTGAAAGTATGTGTCCCCACAGAAATTCCAGATAAGCATTTGTTGACTTTAAGGAGCAAAATAACCCGGTGACAACAAGTAGCCTCTCACATGTTGAATACAAGAAAAAATAAGTTTTAGTCTTGTAATCTATCTCATAGTTGTTCAGCTGAGTCTAACACTGACTTCCCACTGAAGCCAATAAATTTGTATTACCTGGTCTGACAAAGTTTTCTCCTGAAAGGGATCATTGCAATTCATTTCTCAGCACTAAAATGCTACTTATATATCTATAAATCTTTTAACTATGGGATGCTGTAAATTGGCATTACTTCCATAGAGCATTTACATAGTATCTAAAATCTAATTGCATCAGTAGTCAGATGTTCTTGTTAACTCTAAAGAAATATGTAATACAAACTAAACATTACCTTGATTTTCTTCAAGCTTCCCAATTGTTTCTATCTGCTCAACAAGGTCATTTGAGTTCCACTGGCTCATGCCTATGAGAATAGCACTTTTTCCTTCCACCATCTCTTCTGTAACAGCAAAAAGAATTGAATAAATTGCTGTGAAAAACAAGATAAAAAAGAAAGGGTGACAACTAGTATTTAAGAGAGAAATAAACACTCATTAGAGCCCCTAATGGGAACAGATAACAGGTTATGCAGGACTGTTCAGGAAAGCTTCTTGCCTACTCACACGATCTACAGCAATCCTATATGTTTCACGGATTATGTGCAGGAAAAACATGGAAAAGAGAGGACTGTCTGAATTTTTTCTCTTACCTTGAGCAGTCACTGTAAAACAAGGTTTATAGTAATCACTTGAGTGTTTGAGTGGTTGGTTGGTTTTGTTTTGTTTTTTTTCTAAATTTTTTTTGTTTGCAGAAGGTTCAAAAGGCAGAGCAGAGGGAAGCACGAACACATAGACCAGTTCAAGGCTTTTCAAGAATGCTTTTTCCCCTTTTATCAAAGCCACCTGTGCTACATAAAGCTTTACATTTTCATCCAGGGACACAGAGGCATAATGAAATGGAACCAAGCTCACAGCACAGAGAACCATCTCTTTTACTGAGATCCCATCCAGGGAGTGGGGTAGGAAAGCGCAAAACACAACTCATAGATAGATTTTCACTCTCCTTCATAAAAAAACAAACCCAAAACCAAACAGGCCTAGAAGCTGTAGGAAAATATTTTCCTTCAATTTAACAGCTATTTAGCAAGAAGGGTGCATTAATCCTTTCTGAATAAATTTACTAAAAGCACTTCAAACTGGCTGGATACAGCCCAGAATGGTCTTTGTACCTAGGGTGAGCATAAAGACAAAAAGGTAATAACAGTTCCTTACTTGTTCAGGCAGATTCAGAGAATGGGTCAAATTCTGTCCTCTCTTACTGCCTTTTGTAGAGAGAATGGCTCTAACATGGGAGTAAACACAGAATAATTTAGCCAGGACATTTCTGGCTAAAATAATCATTTTCAAATACCTACCTTGCAGTAGAGCTCTAAATGATTTAAAAGTTTACGTTCTTTCACGTTCTCTCATATGTACCTCTCTCATTTAGAGAGATCTTGGTACTGGAGAAAGATGGATCTGTATAAAGGACTGTATAAATCACTTCATACTCACCACCATATCTTATCTCTCCCTAAGTCACACCTTTTATAAACAAGCAAGGATAAAGGTAATTTATCAGATTTATCAGAGAAGCTGGATCCAGCAAAGCCCCCTGAGACCTGATGCAATCTCAGCTGCTCCCTGAGACAGAGAGAATTAACCACTTAGCATGGCATTTTGCTAAGATTTTTGTCACTTCCTCTCAAATTCGAAGATTTATTGCTTTATTTGAAGTTCTATAAGGAGGAAGGGAAGGAGCCACGGTGGTTTTGGTCTCTTCCCTCCCTCCCTCAACAAGTGGTTTTAAAATCCATCTGAGTATGATGGGTATTTTCAGTGACGAATTGTGCTTAGTCCTTACTGTTGTTCTTCCCACCAACTGGAATTAACAAGAAGTATCTTGCCCCCCCCGAGCCTCACACCAGACCCTCAGTGCAGTTGCACAAATACACATGGAAAAATGTTCAAATTAGCAGCAGCATAGAACAAACACAACCCTCAAGACCTCCTTAAGGCCTAGCAGTGGTGAGTGTCTGGCTGACAGGTGTAACACTTTATCCACAGATAAAAATGGGCAGTAATGTTTCTCTGCTGTAGATTTCGTTTTCCTGCTTTGTTCTTCTTGAGCAAAGTCCAGTGTTGGCATTGGAAGACCAAGCAGCAGCAGCATAGCTGATGGCCCTTAACTTTGGCAGGTGTGTGCAGCAGGCACGAAGACCAGTGAAAAGAACTGAAAACAGCTGGGAGACATGTGCCTCCAGGGCTGGGTTACGGAAGATTTTTTTTCAGCTTAAAAGCTCACACACGCAGAGCCGAGAGCTCTCAAAACTCTCTTCAAGTAGAGAAGGGCTGCTAAATCTCAGCTCAAAAGAGCAGATTTGAACTGATTTCAGGCTAGGCATGACCTGGCTTTGTGACATCAGGTAACACATGGTCAGACTTTATGCCTCAGCATCCCAACAAATATAAAAAAAACCCTAAACAGAACCAAAACCAGAGCACAGTCTCCCACTGAAGATGGGAGATTGCGTATGCACACAACCTACAGATTCTTCTCCCACTTCAGAACAAAACTTGGCATGTTACCGAGCACGCCAAGATTCAGGGTCTCACAGATGATGTAGGGAGTCCTGCGGTTACCTCAGCTGGTTAGAGCACAGTGCTATAGTCACGAGTTTGATCCCCATTTGGGCCATTCACTTAGGAGCTACACTCAATTATCCTTGTGGGTCCCTTCCAAGTCAGAATACCCTGTAATTAAATCCACAAGCATTCAAATATTGTTCCTTGAACAAGCAGAGGTCCCAGTCCCTCCAGTGAAAGTTTTGATAGAGTAGAAAACCTAAGACATTGGTCTTAAAAGCTGGCCATCAGTAACATGGACACTCACGGCCTTCCTCAGGACCTGTGAACAAGAGCACTGCCATTGTAACGTCGAACACTGTCTGACCTGGGAAGGACCTGGGCCCAAGAGACTCCATGAGGTCTGTGCTGGCGGTGTCTTGCTGCTTCTGACACCACTCAGCTCAGGGTAGCTCGCTCACCCACCCCAGCACCTCACCGAACTCCTGTAAATTTAGGTCCACTCACAAATCCTGGATAGAAGAACTGATGGACGTTTTGTCTGATGAGGACAATGTTGTCAGTTCATCCATCAAGGAGCTTAGCTACTTGTTGCAAAATTGGGGGAAAAAATGGGGAGGGGAGGACAAAAATGCGTACTCACCTCGTGCATCGAAGAACTCATCGTCAGAACTCTCTACAGAGTCTCTGAGAACATTCTGCATGTGCCGCTGAGCACCACCATATCGGCATGGGCCAGCTGGAAATACAAGGAGACTCGCATTAACATGAGGGAGTGCTCACCTCTGCTCCAGAAAAAACCCCGACCCAACACATTAATGAATAGT
The DNA here is from genome assembly GCA_013397175.1 of Platysteira castanea. Taxonomy (NCBI): domain Eukaryota; kingdom Metazoa; phylum Chordata; class Aves; order Passeriformes; genus Platysteira; species Platysteira castanea. The sequence goes on along the minus strand of VYXC01004208.1, from coordinate 1,061,556 downwards.
CTGCATTTGTGCCTCAGGAGGATGGTCATCATGGGCACTTTAATCTCAACTGTCAGCCAGCCAGAGCTCTCAGGATGGCAAAAAAATACTTCCACTTAAACAAAGTGATTAAAACAAGTTCACATTAAAGATAAGCCTGCATCACTTTCAGCTAATGCAGTGACCTCAAAATATAAATTCTTTCCTGTTGAATTCATGTGGCTGTTCATTCCAACACTCAAACTGCACACTGTTTCTAAGACACAAAGCAGCATTTCCCCAGAATATGGCAGTAGCTCCCACTTAAATTCAGTTTAACTCCTAAAAGAAGTGCCGTTTTATTTGGCTCACAGATTTGCAGATAAGCTACTCAATTCTCACTCACTGAACTGCTTTCATCAGAGAACTTTGCTGTGCTGGAGCCTGGGGCTTTCATTTGAAGCCTGCCATCTGAAGACAGGAAGGCAAAACCACATTAGAATAGGTACAGTAACAGATATAGTCATGACATCTTAGATGGTCCTAATGGATTATCAAACTAATAAACTAATTTGTAGTTAGTAAACCAGACTTGTCTAAATATCTGAATTCTCTTTATATCTAAGCAACCCAACGCTAGAAAGTAGTAGTGAAATACATTCCTTATATTAACAGCAAAGTCTCCCCATAATCAGTGGACAACCAGGGATCAAATCCACCATACCCCTAGAAACATTACTGTAGAAAGGACACTCATTACCCACCAGAATACTGTCCTTCGTTTTATTCATTTCTGTAAATGATGACATCAGACCTTATTCTAATATCCTGAGCCCCTGGCCACAAAAGCATTCTTCTTCTCTCAGTAGTAAAAGAGCAACTCAAACAGAGGATGCATCCTTCTGTATTATTCTGGAGAAAACATGCCACTAGGTCACAGCCTTTTGTTCTTCATTTACTCCACCCATATCTGAATTTATCAGAAATATAAGTGAAGGGTGGTAAGAAGAAGCAGATTTTAGCTGGCCAAGACGTGAGTAAAAACAATAACCAATTAATAGCATTTTAATAGGGTTAAAAAATTGGTTGTTAAGAAGTAAGTAAAAATAATAATCAATTAATAGTATTTTAATATGGCTTTAACAAATAGTTATTAAGGAGTCAGTATTCATTACAAGAGTACAGCATGTACTGGGAATGTGTCCAGTGATACCTGGCAGCTACTGCAGTCCCTCCATTCAGATACATGTCTATCCTAAAATGTATCACTATAGTCATCAAAATAGTGGTAGAAAGAACACTATTCTGAACTTCTAGTGAAAAAAGTCTGCATCGGGTCAATGCTTGGAAGAGCAGGCATTCCAAAATTTCAAAAGCACAAGACGGGAGGCACCACAAAAAATATTAGAGTCACTTATGGAGGGTTGGACAGAGGGAGGGAGGGAGGGAGGGAGAACGAAGGAGGGAGGAGGCTATACAAATAAAAAATTGTGAAAATTTCAGAAGTATTCCAAAGCAAACAGCAATTCCATGGAGAAGAACTGCCACTAGCCTGGCTGAAAATCAGTAAAAGTACTCACCCCACAAAAAAAAGCTCACGGCTCTAGGGACCTTGGAGTTTGATGTAGAATGTGAAGGGAGGGCAGGGAAAAGTGTCACAAATATCCAGGCATAATTTCTGGCTATGAGAAAAGTTCTTGGGAGCATCAGCTTCATTATATTGCACTAAGAATGCTTCTAGATTTAGAAGCAGCTTAAACATAACCACAGTCAGCAGCACAAATCTGCGTAAAGCTCACTGCAACAGCTCTCCACATCTAGATTGATTTGCTGGCTGGACTGCATTGCATTGCCCTAATACATTGGCGCTATTGAGTCTGCTTCCTTCTGTGCCAGCATTAGGCACCTTCAGAGGACTCTATTAACGTTTCTTGATTTTATTAGACACTGGCATTATCTGGACTCACTGATTGGATTTACACTGTCAACTGCTGCATATTTTATTTTATAATTTTGCTTCAGAGCATGAAAAGACCAGCCCTACTTCAGAACACAGGTGAGCTCCTTGGTAATGACACTTTATGCTTCTATGGCAGTGAACCTACTCTTCATAAGATCAGTCAGCTGATTCTTGGCAGCCAGATTTCAGCAATTTTTGCACCCAGGGTAGCAACTTTCATTTCAGTTGTTCAGGATCACAGTTTCCGATCACAGAAGCAGAAAGCATGTAGAAATGCTTTGAACACTACGTGACCAATTTGCGAGTCACAATAGTTGAACTGGAAGCACATACAGTAGTTCTCTGTAAGCTGTCGGGGCAGCACGACAGATGGACAGTAGGATACAAGGGTAACAAGAGGCAGAAGGACAGCCCATAGAACTCCATAGGTGCTTTTCTTCTGGAAGACGCAGAAGTAAAGTTTCCTATCTAACCTGTTCTCTCCGCACAGAACTGCAGGTTGCGACAGTCACCTGCCACAGAGGGAGCTGGAAGGCGCTTGCCTTGAGCACAGAGCCACAGTAAAAGCTAGGGAGAAGACAAGAGCAGAGCCATTCTTGCAGTATTATGAACAGAAGCTGAATGTTCCAGTTAGGCTAGCACTAACTGTAATTAATTGTAATTAAGATTACAATCAGGGATTTGCCTCAGTAAAAAAAGTCTTGGTTTTTTTCTTCAACAAAGAACAGCTGGAATTTCACTGGTACTTTGCTGCATCAGTGATCTGGTGACATGAGAGAAGGTGCTGTGATGCATGAGTAAAATACAATGTTGCAAAGCACTCTCTTCATTTTCCCTGCACTAATTTTGTTCACATTTTAGCTTTTTCTGTGGCTGATGCTATCATATCCACCTGAAGACAACTCTTGTAGAACCTACAGAAAACAGTATTCCCACAGATATACTATTCCATAATGTATATACACACATCATCAATACACTAGATCTGGGTTTGCGATTCACTGTACTTCACAATATACCCCAACCTCAAAGTAGTGGTCACTGTATAAATGGCTAATTAAAACAAAGTCACTTTTGAATGTTTCTGAAAAAGAATCAGTTAAAGTAAGATTTTTAGATTTACAATATAAGAAATATACTCAATTAGTCAATTTACCCTTGTTAGATATTGATTTCCTTACCCCTGCAACATTTAAGTAAGGATCACAACTGAAGCCTGTATCCCGCACAACAGCTTCCATAAGGGGAAGATCCACAGATACAATCAGATGCAACCTCTTGTGATATGCAGCAAAATAGCCAGGATCTTATTTGACTAAAAATTGCTACAGAAATAGTTCCACGTTCTATTATGCAACACTCGCACTTCCGGTTGAAGGCAAGTCAGATTGCACCTCTGTACACATCATCCTAATTCAGATGCAAGGCAAATTTCATCCTTGGTGTTTAGTGACTGTACATAATTTCAGCAAACAGCAGAAGGAACAGTTCCCACATATCAGCAGCTTCTCATGCTGTCCATCCAGAGAAGGAACAACCCACTAAAATGATGCAATCTCTGATATATTCTACAAATAGACCTAAGGAGCAGAACAGCCATGGAAAATGCCAATTACACTTTCACCCACAAACATCAGCAGAGCTTGTTTTACCATAGTTCCATAAGAAATCAACAGCAGTTGGAGAGTATATATACAAGAATCAGCTCTAGCTTCCTCCGGTCAGGAGGCATAAACCCAAATGCTTTCCAAGGTGCCTCTTTTTTTTTTTTTTTTTAACAAACTAACAATGATACGACAATTAAGCAGTGCACGAGCACATTTCATTCCATGTGATATGAGGGTGATTCTAAAAGAGAAAAAAAAAAGAAAAACACAAGAGGAATTAAAGTGACCCTACCAGTCTGTAGCAAACATTCTCAGGACTAAGGAAACGGAAACAGAAAGACAGGTAAGAAGTGAAGTAAGGCTGAGGCGGCTCTGAAAAACACTCTAAGAAACAAAGGTTTTCTCCTGAAAACTGAATAGCTAATGCTGTTGATTCCCAACTTTAATCACTCTCCTATATCCTTTAGAAGGCCTAGTGTCCAAAACACACTCATCCTATAAGTCCCAAGTATCCTAAGACAGAACAGCTCACCATTGTCACTCAATAATAAGCACATGTTCTGCTACCAGTACCAAATATGCTGCTTCAATATTACTTGTTAGGCAAAGATCATATTTAAAATGCATACCAAGTCAGGAGAAAGAAAAGGCTTCTACTTTCCATTTCCATTCCAGTACTGGCATCCATTCTGACCGCACAAAGCAGCACAATACACTACAGGCCCCAGGTCCTTAGGTGCCATACACCTGCAAGTGGAACGTGTGGAGAGCACAAGAATATCTTCTGGAAAAAGGAAGGAACATTTTCCTGTGGAAATCATGTCCTCTAGCTGAAGGACACTTTGCCAAGACACAGGGATTGAATCTGCTACTGGATCTAATGAGCACAAAATTAATTTTCGAATGCAGCAGGAAGTAAGCCTAGCCCTGCTGTGAAACCACAGCCACGTTACCCTTCTTCACTGGTTCTGCCTTCTCCTCATTTTGAAATAGCTTTTAAAAACACTTACTGCTACAGAAAAACAAAACCATTACTGGAGTCATCACATCACTTTTTACAGAAGCACTTCACAAGCAGCATCAGCACATACACTTTGGGAATGTAAGAGCAGTGATTTCATTCCTGAAACATACTTGTGAGGGCAGAGCAGCAGCGCAGTAGGCTCAGTCCGGAAGCATCCCTGTAAGAGTCACTCCAGCATCTCCCTCTTCTCCTTACCAATGCACATATCACTGGCTACCTCGTCAGACAAACAGGACAGACGGAAAGTAAGCAGGATGACCCAAATGCCAGTTATACCAGCCCCTTGTGTACTGGCAGCATTACAGGCTGGTTCCAGAGGCCATCCCAGCTCAGGTGTGCTCACACCAGACTTGCCAGGAAGATGCATTCAAGCAGTTTGGGATAAGAGCAGCAGTTTTCATTGGATGCAATTACAGCAGTGGGCTTTGCTGTAAATCTAATTCATTATTATTGACTTCTCTGTCATATTATCACAGATTTCAAACTTTGCAGCAGGCCCAGCCTTTTTCTACATCTTTTGCTTGGTAACAAACATTTTCCAATTTCCAATCAAGCCTAGACATAAGCACACGCCAGAAGACAGGCAATCACAAAAAAACCACTCCTGAATACTATCACCACACCTAGGTAGAGATGAAACAGTACACAGTATTCTCATGGCTACTGGAAACTGAGTCTTTTACACAGTCAAATATTACGGGTTGAATTAATCTCAATTAAAAAAATAATAAAAAATAGACTCTACTGCACAGATTCAAACATTTCCACTTGTCAAAACTTGTTCTAGAAATGTACCATTTTGAACTCAGGGACAGTTTTCCTAATAAAATCGAAAAGCACAAGTCATTTTTCCATTTTGGATAGAGATGCTGGGTAGGAGGAATGACCTTTGTTATTGCTACTGACTGCTGTTGCATAATAATACCTCTTTCTGTTTTGCTGGTTTCAGATGCTTCTTGCCTACCCATTAAGTGATTTAACTGAGCTACCCACACAGTGTTACCTAGTGACTATGCAGTTAAGACTTACCAGAGGCCAAATTCATCCACTATTATTTTCTAGTTATGTTTTATTTCTTGTTTGGAAAACGTAAAACTGAAGATGTATGTTACAAGGATGTGAATTTAGCTACTGGAGACACTCCTAAGACTCAGAAATCCATACAAGACAGAGGGAGATGTTGATCAGGTGAAGTCCTTGCCTGCACACTGACCACCAAAAAAGATGGACCATATATGACATAATTGATAGCACAGCCACACAGAACTCATCCAAAATCACAGAATGAATCTGCAGCAGAGATTGGAACTGAAATAAAACACACTGCAAGTGGAAGGGGCTGAGGAGGGGCATGGAGTGGGAAGCCTAGAAAACTGTGAGGCTAAAGGGGGAGAGGGAGAAAAATAACACTGGGAGGCAAGAGGGAGGGCAGAGAGAACATAAAAGACCAAAGGGGATGGGGAAGAAAAAAGTGGAAGATCAAGTCAAGATGTCAAGTTCCCTTATCAAAATGCACAGCTGACAAAGCCAGACATAGTTACAGACAGAAAAAAGTCCACATAAATTGCAGGTTGTCTTGTCAAGAAGTGAAAGACCTAACTGATGGAACAGTCCAGATGCAACTGTGGTCAGAAGTGCCCAACACAACCAACTTCTCTCTCCCATTCCTCATTCGGTGTCTTTCATCTCACAGCAATTTCACAGTGAGAAATCCCTGGTTGTCTACTCTGTATGTCCCTCCACTGGCAGGTGGTAAGGATGGGCGCGTATTTGACTACTGAGTACAGGACACAAATCAGGAAACTAAGCCATGCAGGCCTTTAAGCCCCCACTTTAAGGTACCAGTGACATCTGCAGTCTTGCACTTTACAGGATTACTAGTGAGGTGGAGGAAGAGAGAGAAGAGATTTAACATGACTGTTCAGACTTCAAATCCTAGATCAAACTTCCCTGTAAACATGGTACATTTCCCAGAGCTGTTTCTTGATGCTTCAGATGCCAGCTTCCCCACAGCAGAAATTAACTTCACCCTCCCTCTCAGCAGTGTCATCACCTCCTCCAAACTGACTCCCCAAAACCAGAGAAGATATGAATATTCTCTAACCTTTTCCTGCAATGACTGTAGGTGGACTGCCTGCAACACATCTGAAAGCCTCTACTTTCATAGCGCAGAGATTCTGGCTTTCTGAGGAGGATGTGGCATTTTTGAGTCACTGCGCTCTGTTAAAAATGAAGTCGAAGATGAAGAGCAGATACCCTACCACTCCCCCAGGGACATGTCAGGTAGTGATCTGCAATTGTCTCAGTGTGATTTTACAATCGACACTCTTGCAAATGCCCAAGCATTTCTGCACAGGGACTACTTCAAGTGCTTACTACTTCAAGTGCTTAAGATCTGGAGTTCACTAGGTGAGATCTGGCTACTCAAACGAGTCAAGTGTGGACCACGTCTAAAGGCCATTTACAAGCACACCTGTTATTTAACCTTTACAAGCACACCTGTCATTCAATAGTGAGCAAACCGCACATTTTCACTACAATTTTCATCTTCCTTTCTATCTGAGGTAAGGCTACAGCACTGGCAGGAGCCGCAAGGTAGGGTACATACAAGCAAAACAGATGCAACTTTTTTTATTTTTGTGCATATTGCAGTTCATATTGATAAACTCAGTAGGCTCAATTTATAAAAGCAGCAGATTTCCCCTACCCCTAGACCAGATGGTTTCTTCCAGATCTTCTTTGCGAATGGTCTACTCTTACTTTTCTTTGCAGGAAGTAGTGACAACATCACAAAGTCTGTATCAAAATACATACTTTGTCAGTGAAATCATGTCCAAGACAAGTACCATGCTTTAAAATTCCTGTGCGAAATTGTGTTTGAACACAGAAGCTATGTATGCAGGCTGCATTACTCACGTATCACAGAAAGCAAAAGCAATGCCTCCTGATTTTCCTATCAAACTTAAAAGGATTGCAAACTAATGCCAAAGAAAAAAAATGAGACTCTTCCCCCATTTGATTACTTCTTCATCTTCCAAAGATGGAAAAGAAACATTTAGTTCAATCCTATATTTGCATCCTCTGAAATTACTGATGCTCTCATGTTCCTGAGTATTACATCTCCGGGCTGCCACCAATCCATGCTTACTTTGGGGGAGTAAAAGAAATAAACAGTGCTGGGGGGAAAAAAAAACTTGTTTAGGTTTAGGTTTAATATTGCCATGCTGCTGTAAAGCTGTGTCCAGACCTGGCACCAGACACCAGGCAAGTGTCACATACTGACCATTCAGTCGAACCAGGCAGGCCTCCACCTGCAACAGCAACGGGCTCTGTGTGCAACCTAGAAGAAAACCACTTCTGCATCAGCAGCTGCACTCTCGACTGTTCTGGCCATTGTGCACACAGAACATATGCTACCTCATTAAGGCTGCACCTGCCACCGGGCACCAGGGAGCTGCTGCTGAGCATCCTCCAGCCCTGGTCCCAGTCCCAGCCAACCGACCTCCAAGCTCCACATTGCTCAGGCTCCGGAGGAAGCACGAGTTACAGCACGTGAATGGGCAAGGCGCAGCGCAGGCTTTCGGCAAATTACACCCAACAGCACACCTGTATTGTTCTCCGACCGCGGCTGCTGCCTCCCGGTCTGCTCCTCCCGAGTGGGCGGCAGCGAGCACCGGCCCGACCAGGCGGCAGCCGCGGAATTCCCCCGGAGCTGGGAGAGCCCCTTCCCAGACCAGCACCGCCGGAGGGCGGCGGGAAGGCCGGGCAGCGGCGACTGGCGCGGGCTCCCGCGATGCCCCGGCAGACCCGCACGGCCGTGCCGCGACCACGGCAGCGGCAGATGCCGGCGCCGAAAGCAGAGCGGGCCGTGCTCGATAACGACGACAAGAACAAATGTACCCGCGCCTCGTTCACACGAGTTTGCGTTCACCGCTCCGCGGGGCCGACGGCGAAGGACGCGGAGACGGGGCTGCCCGGGAGACGCGGGTGGGCGGGGAACGCGCCGGAGCCCCATCCCTGCCGCGCCCCCGGGGCCCCGCACTCCTCTCGGGGCCACCCCATCCCGCCCCAGGGGCCTCGCTCTACCCTCGGAACTGCCCCATTGCGTCGCGCGGGCTCAAGCACTTACCCGGGAGTGGAGCTTTCGCCATTTCAGGGTTGCCCGCTCGCAGCCAAGCCGTCCTCAGCCTTGTCAGGTGCTTGCCCGCTGGGCGCTCCGGCACCCTGCTCTCCGGCGCCCCATCGGCTTTCAGCAGAGGCCCCGCGCCGCCCCCTTGCCTGCGGCGCTGAGAGACGCGGCCGGGAGCCGCCGCCGCCGCCGGGTGCCGCCCGCCCGCCCGCCGCTAAAGGCGCAGCCGCCGTCGCTAAAGGCGCAGTGAGCGGCTCCGCGGAGAGCGGGGGCCGGGCCGGGCTGGGCCAGCACGGGGACGCGGCTACGCATAAACGGCCTGGAGAAAGCGGCCGCGAGGTGCGAGCAGCACCCTGCCCTGGGGTAGGGCTCGGCGGCGGACCTCGGCTCGCCGCTGCCGGCAAGGACCTTCCGCCTGCAGCTCGCCTCGCCCGCAGCCCACACGACACGCCCCCCGGGGAGGGGTCGGGGCTCCCTCGCCGTCTTGGCGCCCCTCGGAGCTGCAGCCGGGCAGAGCAGCAGGGGGCTGAGGTCCGCGCCCCGCTGCTGCCCCGCACCGTGCCCGGCTCCCGCCCGCAGCTGCCCGGGGGGCCGAGTGACGCTGTCCCTATCCCGGCCCGTGGTGCTGGGGCGCGCACGGCTCGGCTGCTGCTGCGGCACTGCCCCTGCAAGCCGCTACGGCGACTGGCTGCTCTGGATTTTAACTGCAAAATCCCTCCGGGTGTTGCCAAGCCCCGTGTCAATGCAGTGGCTGAACAACTGCAAAGCTGCCTTTTGAGACAGCCATAGGCAAGTGGCTTAGTCTGCTGAGAGCTGAATTAGGGAACTTACAGGGTGAGACTTGGTTCGTCCCTCTTCAAGAGCCTCACTAGCAGCATATCTCTAAAAGTAGAGAAGCCAGCTTCTCCAGAACCCCCAGTAACTGGGAGAAATTCACCTTAAGGAACGTCTTAAGTCACAGCCCTTCTTGTAGAAACGACAGGAGGAGGCTGGCAGAGAGCTTAGGAGGGATTGTATGATAACTATAGTGTGTCAGAACACCACCAAATAAAGAGCAGTGAACAAAAGTTTTGCCCCCAAAATCCTACTATTAAAGAGCCAAGCAAACATAATGAAACCAAGTCCTAAAGCAACTTACAGGTTCTGTGCCAACACCAACTTGGCAAGTATAAAGATAATTGCATGATTTGCTAGGGGTATTGCTTAGTTCATTCAAGAGCCACAGCAAACACCCCTGAGCACATGGCGAGTTAAGTAGTTTTGCTTGAGCCTTAAGTGGAATAGATAGCCAGAACATTAAGCAGTTCTCACCTCCAGAGCCAGCTGCCAGTAAACTATGGTTCACCTTTCCCCAGCTATGGGTGACAGTGCTACTACATGCTGTAAAGTTTGCCCTCAAGCCACATTGCCTCTGCTGTTGGACTGTTTAAAAGATTTGACAAGGATTGGTTTCCCAAAGGTGCTACAGTGTCACTAAGCCACCAAAGAAAGCAATCCTAGAGAAAGACCATGGATATATGGAATCACAGAATATGCTGTGCTGGAAGGGACCCATCAGGATCATCGAGTCCAACTCCTAGCCCCATGTGGGACACCCCAACAATTCTACCATATGCCTGTGAGCATTGTTTAAAAACTTCTTAACTCAGGCATGTTGAACTCCCAAGGCATATCTGGTTAGATATCTCATTCTTTCCATATGGACTTTGTCCTCTCTTGCCCCTCTCCCCCATAATTTACCCCACTGTTAGAGAGTAGTCCAGAATCTCCAATCTATAATATTACTGGTATTTGCTCTGCTTTACTGAGTCTGTTCTGATTTTTCCATTAAAAAGAAGAGATAAGTGGTGACAAAATTGCAGTGTCTCTCCATTTCAGGGGATAAGCACAAGGCACCTATTCTTTTAATGTGGAAAATTCTATCAGTTTCCCAATCTTATTTTGAAAAAGGCAGCCTGTTTCTTCTAAAACATTGCTATAGTGGCTTAATGCATTGCTAGGAAGCTTCCTTGCCAGACTCTGACTGCTAGTCCATAGCAGAACAAAATATTAGGAAATATCAGCAAAAGGAAGGACTGTGATAAAGGCAAGATTTGTTGATGAGTATCAGCTTTATCCTAAATCCAGCTCTTTTTGTTAAATGAGGGACTGCGTGTTTGGAAAAAACCCCCAACAAAACAAAACCAAAAAAACCACAACCAAAAACCTGGATACATTCATGGGAACAAAAATTAAATGCTAAAGGAGTAATCAGACAGCACAGCTCTCCAGGAGCTTTAAGCAGCAGGCTATTTTTAGTCATGTTTCCTAACTGAAATGCTGAGGGGAGAGGGAGAAGCCGTGACACTAGGATTTTTTGAAGCATCTGTGGAGCCTTTCTCTTCTACAGTACAGCAGCTGTTTTCATAGACAGCCTCAGTTTCCATGGGCTTCCTCAGGCACAGATGGATCTCAGCCAGGGCAAATGCTCATCCTGCACTCAGGAGCAACACTGCAAAGTGGCCAAACTCTCCCAGGGGGACCACAGCTCAGGGCACCCAGCCAGGGTTGGGGATGGCTCACTGCGTGACGGACCTGCGTGGACCTGCTCACTCTAGTGATACCATGAGCCAGGTAAGGCAGAGGAGCACAAGGAGAGACTGGCTGTACAGCCCCCCATGCATATGCTCCATTCCAAAATCAGGCCTCCCTGTAAGCCTTGGAAATGCCATTATTAACGTGTAATGCAGAACAAGTCAGGAATCCACAAGTGGGGACAGTCAGAAGAGGCCAGTGCATTCAAAAAATAATGATGATAAATGTCACTCTGCTCCTTCTCAGACTAATAACTTATGGAATATCTTTCCTTAGTGGCACCATGGCCCTCTTATTCACCAGTACCATGTAAGAAAAGGGTGTGGGACCATCTGTGTAATGCATAGGAAGAAATAATGAGACAAAAATGTGCCAAGTTTTGTCAGCAAGCAGAAAAGCAAAGTCGCTAGGCCTCAAGACTATGTATTTTAGCACCAGCACTCCCTCCTACACAGACACAAGGCTAATGAGGGCTGTTGGAGAAGCAAAAGGTGATGTTTCATAAAGGAAACAAATGTGGTAATTCATGACTTCTGTCTGATGGACTGCATCATTCTCTGGGCAGACTTCATCTTATGCTGTTGGTTCTGTTTTGGACAAATTTCAGGACATTGGAAAAGCCAGATCCAGGAGCTGTCTGTATGGAACAGCCCAGCATGATCTCCCCTGAGCATCTCACTTTGGGTCTATTTGAACAATGCTATTTATGTTTCACCAATACTGTGGACATTTTGTTCTGTGCCAGCTCAAAAAGGGACAGAAGTCACTATAGAAAGCCAAAAAAAAAAAAAAGAGGAAGAAGAAAGAAAACGTCAGCATGTACATTTCAAGAAGTTTATTAATAACTGGGACCCATGGTGCCACCTTCTGCAGATATAATCATTGCTAAGCATGTGCTCCTGAGGTGGTTAGAAATCCACACTGAAGTCTTGACCACAGAAGTAACCACTCTGTTCTTTCTCCCCTTTGAAGTTTACTTGCTCTCTGTCTCCTTCCAGATCACCCAGTTCTCTTTGGCTGCTTATTCCCCCAGCCTAAATATTCAGACTGGCTGCAGAAACAGAAGAGGGAAGCCAGAGGGAAGGGACTGGAGTGGCGGGAAGGCAGCAGCAGCTGCCTTACATTCAGTTTAGTTGGTACCGCTTAGTTCCATATTTAGAATGAGCTTATTTTCTCAATTGAAAGACAAAAGACAATTATAGAGAGTGTAACCTTGCATTTGAATTTCAGCCACATTTAAAAACATCAGAGGCAAATCGAAGTTCCAGTGAAAACACCTGGACAGGGAATTAGCTTTCATTCAGTTGCCTGCACTGGTGTAGGTGCAAAATTACAATACGAAGACCAAGTTCTTTGCAGATTGCCCCAAACTGAAGACCAAATCCTGACACTGAGCACTAAACTCCACCTGAAACCATAGGAGCTTGTCCCTACCAAGAATTCAGAACAACTAAAGACCATGCTCCCGAGACACGAACTATCATAACATCGCTATTCTCACATTTGACTCATAGTAGGAAAGGAATAACCAAACATAAAAAACTAGTCAGTGCAATAAATAAACTCAGATTCCTAAGAGAGGTTAAAGCCTACTTTGGGATTGCTTAATTTCTATCAGGCAGACACACGTAAGATGCCTCAAACTTTTCTTCTGCACCTTAGTTAAGTTCTTCCAGAAGGACTAAAGAGTGTGAAGTTGGGAATTTTATCTAAAGCCTTCACTCTCCACATGTATCTGCTCCCAAAAGGCACCCAAATGCCACACTGTTCTCATCCAGAATAAAAGTTGATTTTGGCATACTCAGTCACAAGACACCCCTCACAAGAGAGGGAAAGTACATTTCCCTTCACAGATGACCACATTACTTCAAGGTATATGTACTCTGACTCTTGTAATGTTGCCAGGTGCTCTCTTGCATGCTGGGTGCTGACTATTCCAAATGGATTCAGAGGGAAGTTATCTTAAATTAAAACTGTGTTCAGTGATAATAAACAAGTGTTGTTTATTAAAAAATAAAACATCTTCGAAATACTTCCACACGTATATACACATACATAGAGACACTGCTGCTTTAGTACTTTTGACTTATAATCTTAGAAATTAACTGTTTTAAATTACAGAAATCACATATCAGCAGTCACACTTCAGCAGTAAAACTGATTACATTTTATGTAAACTTGAAGAGGATTGAAATAGTAAACCAGGCTTCAATAGAAACAAAATTATTTTTAAAATATATGTTCTAATTAGAGGAAATAAAAATAATCTTAGAAGGTTAAAAATGAATGTGTTATAGGTTGAATAATATTGGAGAAAAAAAATTGACAAAGGAAACAGACTGTCATATTGTTCTTTGGGTTACCTCAAGGGTTGAATTTGCATTTCCCTAGTATACTACATAAGTAATTATTACTCATTGCTCTGACTCCAGACATAACCCAAACTAGTATCTTGATTACTTGAAACAAGTTAATTTAATGTTGCAGAAATGTCAATTGCTCATTTATTTTGTTGTTCTTGATTTCAACGGGATTCTTAAGAGAAAGGAATTTGGGATTGAATCACTAAATGCTGATAGAAATGTAACATTTTAGAGTAGTTTAAGAAGATAAGATCTCTATCATGTGCTTCTATTGAAAGGTCTCGTTTTGTCTGTGCATGAGATGTACTGGAGATACTCAGGAACTCCATTCTGAAGCTGACGGCAAGAGCCCAAGCAAGCCTGCAACTACAGCCAGTGACAAGTGTTTGCATCTATTTGTGCTGTGCCATGAGAATCCTCTGCTGGATTGCCACATCTCCAAAGAATTCACGCCAGTATATGTGCTAAGCATGTGCTAAGGTGACAACATCGAGTCTGAAAAGGAAACCATTATTATAATGGTTTTATAAAAACCTGAGATGAGTCCTTGATGGAGATCCAGTGCAGAAAATCTCACAGACTGTCAGTCTGAGGCTGACGTTGATGGGGCAGGTGGGAAAGAATTCACTGCACTGGCTGCAAAAACTCCGATGTGAACACAGCTTCTGCATAGTCCTCACAAACATCCTGCAGCTCTGCTGCCACGTCACACAGGGCTTCTTCTGTCAGTTGCTCTGCAAGACTAAGGGAGAGGGAGGGCAAAAAAAGAGAAGGAAAAGGTTCAGAAAGTCAGATTTCAAATTCCAGTCATTCATGCCATTTATATCAATGCTCTATGCTAATTGATGTTGTGCCAGTATTTCTGCAGTTCTGAAAGAACAGGGCTAGCAAGGCTCAAATTCAGCCTCTATTTCCATGCTTTCTTTGGGTTGGACTTCGTAAGACCCAAAGGTGAGTTTTGAAATATATCATATATATTGAAAATTATTTCTAGGCAGTTGTAGGTAATTACTCAAGAAAAGTGGAAGGAAATTATAACCAATTATGTAATTTAGTTGCTAAACCTATTACTGAGCAATCAAAACACTTATTTAAACTTCAGTGCAAAGGTGGGTATTTCGGCTTATGTTGCCCTGCTGCTTAGTAGACGTTCAGCCTGAGAAACAATTTTTCTTTGCCAGGAAGTGAACAGCAGAGAGGCTGTAGTTTACTGCTTCTTCACATCTTCTACTTGTACTAAGGGATGGATATTCTACTCCCATATCCTTTTGTCTTACCCAATTACCTTCAAAATCCATGAATACCGTGTACCAGTGGAGAAATAGTCTGAGAGCCAACTGCTTCTGGCTTTCAGTTTGGAATTTAAAAGGCTCTTCCCCCCTCATCTCCCGAGTAAGAACAGAAAAACCTGTCATCAACTGATACATTCACTTCCAAACCACAAAGATAGTTCATATACCTCTCAGCAATCTGCCATGGATTGAAACTGCCTACCACCTCATGGGAAATAAGCTTTAAATGATGCTTGTATCTGCTGTTATAATCCAAAATGCTCCGGAGCACATCGCTTGGCACAGAGAGAGACACAGAATACGCTTTCTGTAGAGAATTCATAGGCAAGGGCTGCAGAATGTCATTTCCAGTCTGCAATTTCTCCTCTGCTTCTTTCTTTTCATCAATATCACTGAAAATATAAAATAATCATCAAGACAGAACTGAATTTTAAAATCTCTTTTTGAAGAGTCAGTGTAGTGAAAACACTATAATGAAGTCACATAGATCTTGTGCACCACTGTTTAGTATAGGAACAAATATTCCACTTACGTGCTGTCAAAAGGTTTTTCAAATAAAATGTCTGTTTCTAGCTCTGTCTGTCCAATTAATTTGGTTATCTGAACTGGATGAGGAGACCTAAGTTTTTCAGCTGTTGATGCCATTTGTTGTTCTAGAAGGAAGAAAACACTATTTTAAATTTGTTTTTTGAAAGAGGAAAAACTACATATACTGCAGGCTAAGTCCTCACAAAGACTTGTGTTTCTTTTAAGGGGAAGTCCTTCAGGTAAGTAAAGTATTGAAAGTAAGAAAAAACAAATTCACCTCAGTGTATTAAAGATTAGCATTTTAGAAATGCTATCTTTAGTATAAATCATTTGTGCTGCCAGTGGGAATTTCTAGCAGAGAGACAGAAAATACCACTGTAAAAATAGCACAGTCTATTAAACTTAGTGATAAATTCAAGATATGGAAAAAGAATCCATAGATTTGGAGTAAATCTTCACCAGTCTTACTGTGAGATTTTCCAAATTGTGTTAAACAACACAGTTTCAGTAAAGTCATATGTGATCAGATACCTTGGAAAATCAATGTAGCTTCACTGTGCTACTTAATCAAACCATAGGATAAAGAAAAGGAATGTTGATAGAAGTATTGATTTTAGAACTACATCTTAGAAACTGTCGTCTGAAAGAAGCACCCACGGTAAAAAATGTGTCTAAGTGGTGCTATTTGATCACACATAATCCAATGACCTTGGTTTCAAAACATCTGAATTTAAACCTACCGATTATAGAGAAACCAAGCTGTATTAAAAAAGACAATTACCCATTTTGTCTTCCTGGGCCCAGAACTGAGAGTCACTATACACAATCTGGGTGACTCTCCTGCGGACAGCCTCCTGGTACATCTGCAGTGGAACACACAACATCAATCAATCACCCATGTACCTGGCAGCTCAGCTGTACTGATTATGACTCAACAGGAAAGCAAGTCATGATCCTCCTTGGGCAAAGCAGGCTTATTTTGGCTGGTAACAAAACACAGAAAAGAGTTGGGGGATTGAAAGCACAGACATTGATCTTGTTCAAAATGCCATACTCAAATAAAAAACTAGCTGCCAGTCGCATGGGAACTCCTCCCATTTCAGACCAATAGCCCTTAGCCAAACAACTGAAGGGCCCTCAAGCTGCTCCTGCCTCACCAACAGTGAATCCAAATGGGTGCTCCAGTGCCTCAGGGACAAGGACACTGCAGAATGTCAGCTTCACACTTCCAACTGATGAACAGATCTCTAGAAGTAAATGGCACTAAACCGAGTAGTTCTAAGTCACAGTAAATTTCAGAGAACAGGAAGCTCAAAATGGAACTCAAACCAGAAACTACGAAAAAATTTATTGAAGAAAAATTTTTATGAAAGCTATATATGAGAAAGCTCAAGTCAAGTAAACAATAACCTTATGAATATTTATATAGAAAGATGAATAAATAAAGGCACAGATAACCATGTATTCTCCATGTTGCCCTGTGAAATACTTTGAATTGCCAGAGCATATTTCCTCAAGATGGTCATGCTACTAGAATACTGAGATTCTATAGCACAAAAAAAGGGAAAAATTCAAATTAATATTCAAATACTTTCCAATCTGCTAGACAATCAACATAACCACCATACTGATTCTTCCATTCACATACAATGATTTAAGCCACAAAGTCTTGAGATGGGATGCAAACTCAGGTCTGCCAACTTTACAGCAACAGATTCATCAAACACTCTGCTTCTGTTTTTACACTGTGTTTTCTGGAAGCACAAACTCCATCCAGGTCTTTGATCTCAGACACTGATCCAGTCAGACCTTGCTTCATTTAAGAACATAGGTACTTACAAATATTATGATTTATGGATAGTAAATAAGAAATTGACACTAAAGAGACCAACCAAGACAGAAAATCTTACTTCAATTTCTTCCATTCTTTGCAGCATTGACTCCAGGCTATGAGTGTCAGCCACAAGCAGGGCCTCGGTCTGGAGTCTCTCATGCTGATCCATGCTCCACAGTTCCTGAGCAGTATCTTCCAGAAGATCATCCAATAGCTTTTCACTCAGAATATCTGCATTTGTTGCAACCTGCTACTTAAAAAAACAAACCCCAAAACCAAATGCCACAGCAAACAAAGAAGACACAAAACCAATACAAGAAAGAAAGAAAAAAACCCAAACCAAAACAAAAGCAACTTGCATTAAGTTGAAAAGAAACTGTTTGTTGCCCCTTTGTAAATGTTTGACAGCTCTCAAGGCATCATTCACCCAGTGGCATGAGCTTGCCTGTACTACCTGTGTCGTGTCTAACGGAGGCTCTGACCACCCCCGTACCTCCTTCCCAGCTTTGTCTGCACACTGGGCTGGACAAACAGTTTGTGACCTGCACAAAAAAGAAGACATGACAATGCCATTCTGAAACCTGGTATGACAAAATTAATTTAAAACACCAAACTAAATAAATGTATTTTAAGGGGACTGTTGGGAGTGGGGAGAAGCTCATATCAGATTGGACACCCCTTAGGAGATTTTTCAAAGTAAGTCATTATGTTAACTTTTCTACTTTTTCCATTTCTCCTCTGCAAAGGTCAGTTAGAACCTTCACTCCTCTTGAATTTTTTGCTTCAAGCCTTGCTAGTCTTCAAAAATAGTGCAGTATCATAGAAAGTTACAAAATGTATGTTCTAACAACTGCAGAATGAAATAGTGTGATTTCCAGTATTAGTTTGGAAGAGTTACAAGAAACTTTAAAGAAAAAATTAATAGACTTTAAGACCATATAAGCCAAAAAATTCTGTTGAGAATGAGGGATCTTGAATCATGTTTCTGCTGTTGGCAAACAGGAACTACACGGCTATCCACAAACACCGTCCAGAGAAATGAGCTCCTCATCCTACCATGCACACTGCCTAGTACAGATCCAGCACCTGGATCTCCTGTTTCACATGCCACAAACACCAGTCCCAAATCAACCTAAATTTGGAGACCTCTGTCTAGTAGGATGTTGAATAGAGTTTAAAGTAAACAAACCTGCACTTTATTATTGTCTGGACAAATATATCTATCTTGTCCTTCTGGAACAGGGAGATAATATTTTACCTTCTTAATAGATAAGTGCTGGGAATACCCACTCCACCTCCTGTGTTTTGCCACTGCCCTGCCTTGCACAGCTTGGCCTTGACTCCCAGGCAGCAACTCAGACAAAAGACTAAAGCTCTGGCTCTTCCCAGGCTTTAGGGAATGAGGCTGCTCTAGGCCAAATGGGAAAGGAGAGCAGCTATCTGACAGCAAACTGTGCTGTACCACTGGCCACCCTGGACTGAAGCCAGGCCAACTCTATCCTGCTTACTAGCACAGATCCAGAAGCATTTCCACTGGGAAGCAGGGTAAAGATGGGTGCCAGGGGACTGCAAACATACCGCTTAGGTGAAACAGACCGAGGTGGAGGCTTTGAAGGCACGCAGGGCATTTTGCTCTCCTTAACAGGTCGTTTGTTCTCTTTTAGTTGGAAAGCTATAGTCGGCTCTCGAAATCGGGCACGCTTTCCTGGAGGGTGTACCCGTCTTGACTTTAAAGATTTCAGCATTCCCTTAAAATTAACATGATCGCATTAAAAACACATATTCCAGTTGCTGAATTTTTAAAGTATTTTGCATTCTGCTTCAGACTTTGTCCTGAAATCATGCCTGCTGGCTTTGCTGCAGTTGACGCACGTGAAGGTTCTGCAAGTGCTTTAAGGGCAAGTACAGCTGTGCCTGAACAGAATGTATGCTCCATCCTGCAACTATTATTTTTGCCAACAATTCCAACTTTTCCAGTGTTGCTCCTCATGGGGAAAAAACTTATTTTTGATTTTTCAGAATTAGACTCTATGTTAACTATTAATAAATCCAAATAGAAGGTTTCCAAGGTAACACTGTATTCAGCCACAAAACTATAATATTCCCACATTTATATTTGTTACAGGGTCACTTAGACTCGTCCCCTCAGTATGAATTATTGAAATGTTTAACCTTCCTGCCCAGGATCCTCACCGATCCACAGGCATAGGAAGCAGTAAAAGTTACATAAGCATACATCTATGTTACTGTATCAGATTTGATTTTCCTAGTTAGAAGTGATATTCTGAAGAAGGAATAAAGGAAAAATACACTTATTTGCCAAATCTAGCCCTAGTCTTTTAAGAATTGTTTTCTTCGTACTATGGAGCTCCTTTCTGGTTGCAAGGACTTAGCAGAAACCAAAACTTGTAGAGTGAAGTTTTATCATTTCTGTTATCAATTAAGTAAGCCTGAGCTACTTATATTCTCCTACTAACATTAGCACAACATTAGTGCTAAGTGCACTTTTTGTGACAGAGGATGATCATAGGAGGAAAATACTTCAGCTTTAATTTCGAATTGAAAAAAACATGTTGATTTCAACATGAAACTAGTTTCAGTGAGCATTTTCCTTACTAATTCTATTGTTGTTTCTAGTTTTGTAGTGTATTTCCAAGTAACAGTAAACAGTTTTCAAAAAACATTTGCTAAAATAGTTATAACCACTACAAATAACATACAGATGACATAGTTTATCCCCCTGTCTCCTAGCTCAGAATAGCAATACTGTGAGCAAGTGCAAAGCTTTGACAGTGTCTTATGTTATATAACAAGTTACAGAGCACAAGTGGAAGACAACATAAATGACTTATCACTTCTGTACCTGTGGTTTTGCAGGCAATAACATATCTTTCTTCTTCAAAGCACTACTTTCAAGGACAGATTCTTTTTTTACAGCTCTAGCTCTCACCAGTGCAACTGTGCTTCCTTGCGAAGTGGCATCTCTCTCTGGAGTAGGTGGGCCACTTTCTTCTTGGTATTTATTGTGTAATATATGAACACAACTGTTTGCCTGTTGAACTGCTGAAATATTTGCAACATGTCAGTGTTTATCTGTACCAAAAATAACATAAACTTTTAATTGTAAGTTGAAAGGGGCAAGAATTGTCTTTGTTTCTACATTTGATACCTCTGTTATACTAGGTATACCTAATCATGAACTTTTAAGCGCTACCATAATTTTACAAAAATAAAAGACAAAAAGAAAAATTCTAGCCTTGTATTTCCTGACAAGTGTTAGAGGAATTGTCTTTCTTACATTGTTTTGGTGAACAGGAAGGTTTGGGATTTGTGTGCATATACATACTTGTATGTATAGAGATATTTGAAAATATACATATATATGCAAGTCATGGGAAAGCCTTTTGGTAGCAATTGCCATATGAGCTCTAGGCAGTGATAACAAAACCTCCCCTTTTAGGCAGCAAGACACATGGAAACCGTTAGATGTTATATACTGTCTCCCTGGACTGCCAGAGATGAATTTGGCATATGGAATTCTTGCTACCTGGGGGTAGTAGGGAATACTTACTATTCTAGTAAAAACCAACCTGAGGTATGAGAAAGTGACCACAAAGAAGAAAAACAGTTAATATAGAGTATATAATAATGTAAGAATGTACAGCGGCTTTCATGAGGTGCCAAAATACTTCAGGTAAATTGATCTCACAACCCTTTGAGAAAGAATAAAGCTCCTTTTCTTTCATATACAAAGTAAAAGAACAATATAGAAAGCCAACTCTGAACAGTTGCATGGCAAGATAGTGGTGAAAACCCCCACGTCTTCAGCTTAACCATCAGTTAATGTGTCTCTAGGCACAAAACTGTGACTGTTGTGCAAAAGACATCAACAGTAATGAACGGGCCGGGATAAAAGATCCACTGCTCCCAGAAGTAGAGAAATTGATCCAGCCAAGGGAATTCTGAAACAAAGCTACAGAATAACTTTTCAGTGTGAACAGTTAAACAACCACAGCCTGGTTTTTATTAAGACTGATTTGCTGACATCTGACCAACTTCTGACCAACAATATCATACTAAAAAATTGAACTGCAGATGGCAAGTAAAGTGATAAAAATGTATTTAGTAATTCAAAATACAAACCAGTCAAGAGACTCCTGGCACATGGAGGTTTTTTAGACTCTTGTCCATGCTGCCCCTTTAAGGTGAGATGTTTGTTTTCTCCTTTCAGAGACAGAAGGTGCTTTCTGGCTGGAAATGTCTCAATGTTCCTTGGAGATTTGGCCTGAGAAGCTGAAATACATTTCTTCACTATTTTTGGTGTTTGCTTGTTTTCCAGCAGTGAATTCAGATCCTGCACCAAATATTTAGAGTTTTAATTACTCTCAGTAAATCTGATGTAATGAAAAGCAAATTCAAGAGATTCTAAGCAGTTGGAGTTTTTTTGGTCTGGTTTTGTTTTGTTTTGTTTTTTTTTTCTGACAGTGATTATTCCTGTTAGCTTATTCATGCAGAAGCTTTTTCATATTATTAACTTAAATCTTACTGAAAAGGCTTACATTTTTGCATTTATAACTGACTCCAGCAAACCATTTGCTTACAGAAGGTTCAAAAAGAATTGAACACAAGGGCTACAGACCAACAAAACCCCCATGGTCACATAACTATGGTCCAAACTTAAACAACTACCTCCTTTCCCATTCCCAGGCAGTTAGCACTGTTACTGTTTTCATAAGCAGTTCATAACAGTAAAATTAAACACATAGCTCTTACAGTTTTAACAGTATTTTAAGGAAAGTATCTTATGGCTCTGGTATTGCTTTTTTTATTTATGCAGCAGGCAACATGAATCAGAACTTTTCTATGATACCAATGACATGTATAAGCCATCAGGTATCATTAAAAAAGATATTTGAAGGGCACAGAGCTAAGTAACTCTTGTACCCACAACTTCATCTTCTGCCTGGACAATTCTGCACCCACCACCATATGAGATGCTCAGGTGCTCGTCACTGATGCTGATGACTAAAGCACACATCCAAAGCAATAAACATGTAATGCATGCCAATTTATAACACGAATTCTCGGTCCTAAAAATGACAAATGAATTAGAAACTGATGCTTTGTTACCACTATCACTACCAGTCGTCATTCTACCAGGACAGCCAAGAAAGATAGGAACAGCATCAATAAGACCAGCAGCAGGTAGGTTCTGTGTTCAGGATGCACCTCTCTTTTAGACCACCATTACTTAGAAACATTAGAAGTACACTATTACATTAGAAAATAAGGCCTTTAAAAAAATAAAAACAAAACCAGTAATATAGTCTGCCATTTCATGAACACGATCTCATATTTCACTACATCTTTTCTGCCTTAGCAAAAACAAATGCCTTTTTCCTACCTCAACTTGCAGCAAAATATCTATGATAATGTCAGAAATGGAAGAATCCCCTTCTACTTTGGCGGAGCATAGAGACAGCTGTCGAACAAGACTGCCCAGTTCCTTGTAGTGGGCAGGAATCTGGTCGTCTGTTTGATCTGTAAACTGATTGGCAAATGCCTGCAAGGTTCGTACAGCTCCTCTGTGTGCTGCTGCCAACCTGGATACTGCTCGAGACTGGAAAAATGAAAAATAAATAAATGCTTTAATAACTATAGTTTCTATGAATACTTATACTATTGGAAGAATTGTTGCTGAAATTTCATGCAGAAACACTCAGGCTTGGAATAATTTTGATTGATATTAAGCCATTTGTGAGACAAAACAAAACAGGCATTGAAGTAATCTACTCATGAGTCCTCACGAGTACTCCTATCAATGCCATGCTGGCTTCAGGTAAAACAGCCTGGGTATAACAGGTCTTGATGTTTCTACAACCTGTGCCAACACAAAACCATAGTCATCTACGGTTGGCTGAACCCTAAATGTACAACAGCTGCACAAACAAGAATATTCTCAATTCTCCGGGTTTTGTTAAAGAAGAAAATACAGGTGATTGAAAAAGCACAAGAGAACAACAAGGCAACATTGGTCAGGCTGTAGGCATGATCTCAGCCATCCTTCTGAAAGGTGCTGGGCAGAGAAGAAAATCAGAAAGGCTTGGCAAGACTGAGTGTCATCGACCAGAAGTTTAAAAAAGCAGTCAAGAGTAGAACGCATTGCTATTGCAAAAAGGAGTTGGAATGAAAAAGGAATTAGAAGCCACATAAACACAGAAGACCAATCACCTTCCTCTCATTTACTGCAGATAAGAACTGACAAGAGGGAAGCAGCAAAGGCAGTATCAGGCCAAGTGAGCCATACTTCTCTGAGACTGAGACGAAATGTTTAAGATACAAAGGAAATCTCCTTTCTGGGGATGGCTCAGCTGCACTGTAGACAATCAAACTCAGTTATGTAGAAAACTCTGTCAGTAAGTCACAGCCTGAATGATAATTACATCTTACCTTTTTAGTATGTTTGATTGTATGAGGACTCAATTTCTCTATATCATCCTGAATTTCTTTTACCTATGTATCAAGAAAGCAGACAGAGAGGAGTAAGTCAGTCAGAATTAGTTCCACGTCTATAAATGAACAATAGATCTTCACTGTAGCACCTGAGTGAAAGTCCAGATTTTCCAACAGTGATGCTCACCTCTCTGTCCAGCCATGAAGGAAATTAGTCACACCATTCAGATTTAACTATGGAAGTTCAGAGATAACCTGATTGAATTTCTCTTGTTTCAGTTAGTTTCTGTCAAATTTATCCCACCAAACTAAGCTACTATGCATCCCAGTTTAAAATGATGGCTCCTACCTGTTGCTGGAGTACATACAGCATCCGAGCTGACCGTGCAGCTTGTTGCTGTCTCCTAAGGCAAAGTCGCTGCTCGTTTTCAGGATCTAGAAGTTCTCTATCTCTCCCTAAAAAGCACAGAATACAAAGTTTTATATCTTAATTTAACCCGTGAAAATCCCAATTAAGCCATAACAGACATAACTTAAGTAATAAGCCTCTTCCATGCAGAACCAAACCACATATTTGTGGGGGTTCCTTTAACAGTAATGCAAGTTAGTTATTGTACACTCTACATCCTGTTTCTATTTAGAATTTGACTAAACAGTCTCATACAGCATAGCTCATTAGTTATTTAAAAAATCATATGACCCCTTAGTTTTATGACAAAGTTGCAGGCAAAGCACTCAAAATTAGGAATGGTTAAACCTCCTGCTAGTTATCACAAAAGAACCAATTACTTAAGATGGCTAGCTATTCTATCTTTTATCTACTTTTCAAAAAAATAGATAGTTCTCAAAAATCCAGACATAAATACAAATTCTAATCCAACCCAAAAAATGGGGGGAAAAAATCAACGAACTAGTGTACATGTATAAACATAATTACTGTTCAGTCTTCACCTTTTTTAATAATTTCTTCGATTTTCTGGACATAGCTCCTCAATTCTTTTTGCAGACGCTGGACTTCCTGCATGTTTTTCTGTTCTTTTCTGTTTAAATTTGGCTTGGGGTCTGGTCCTGTGTCATGGATGGGTGGAGAGTCCAAAACAGCTGGTGTTGGCTTTCCCTCCTTAACTACGCAGAGATAAATGTTCGCGTCAGAGCTGGCAGACTCTCCTTGGGAAGGCTGGTCGAGCCTCTGCTGACATGTCAAGCGAGTCTGAGACTTCAGGGCATTCTTATTTTCTTGACTTACAGATATTTCAGTCTTCTGCTGTTGTGATTTCTGGGTCCACAATGGTTTACTGACCACATCTCCAAATACCTGCTGTTTCACTTGTTCTTCGAGACGTCTTTGTTTGATGTCCCTTTTTGCCAGGTGAACAGCCAATTTCAGTCTCTCTTCAGATACCACTGAGAATATCCCAGAGCTTCTCAGGCTGGGATCCTCACTTCCAACTAGATTTTTCTGATCACTGGATGCCTTCAGTTTTTCTATTATAATTGGACGGGGGTGAGAGAATCTGAGAGCCAAGTTCTCTGGAACTGCAGGAACATTTCTATTAAACTGGAGCTGTTCAAAGTGTAAAAAAACCGTGATGTTATACAGAACACTATACACAGGTGATGCAACTCTGTCATGATGGCACTGTTTAGGAATCGTGCTGAACACAATGCTAACAGCACACCAGTGTTTTCATTCTTGATAAGCAGTGCTCACACAGGTCAAGGCCTTTTCTGCTCCTCACCTGCTCACCAGTGAGTAGCCTGGGGGTAGGCAAGAAGCTAGAGAGGAAACAACTGGATGGCTGACCCTATCTGACAAAAGATGTATTCCATACCCTGTGGCATCATGCTCAGCAGTAAAAGCTGCAGGGAAGAAGGAGAAAGGGGACACTGGTGACAGCATTTGTCTTCCTAAGTCGCTATTAACATGTGCTGAAGTCGTGGGAATGGCTGAACACCTGCCTGCTGATGAGATGTAGGAATGAATTCCTTATTTTGCTTTGTTTGTGCACACAAACAGGAAAGCATTTGCTTTCCCTGTTAAACTGCCTTTATCGCAACCCATACTTTTTGCCTTCCAATTCTCTTTCCCATTCCAACTGGGAGAGAGTGAGCAAGTGGCTGCACACTCAGCTGCCTACTGGGACTGAACCACAACAAACAATGAAGAATAATTACAGATATAGTTTTTGATCTCTACCCTTACAAAAGGACAGTGTCAAGATTATGTGTGACAGCATGAGGAAAGCTAGTATGATACTCCCTGCTGGGCTGTCTCACAAAGTGGGTCAGAATCATCTTTTTGTTACAATCATAAAGAAAACCAATTCAGCATTGCTGCAGAAGGTAAATAGTACCTGTGCTTGTAAAGCCTTAGCTTCATTCCTGTATCGCTGGGTGCTGAATGCAAACGCATTATCAGGCACCACTGTCTTGCTCGGCCCCATCGCATCGGCTTGAGAGCAAACCCCGCTGCTGTCCCTTGCTTGTGATCACAGCTGTGAATGCAAGAACAAGAAACCGTTATTTCAGACTCGCAAAAGCAATCCCGGGTCCGATGTGAGTAACGCAGGGAGAACCAGCCCGAGAAGCCGCGGAGAGGAGATCGGGGCGGCCTCTCTGCAACAGCCCAGGGCCCGCGGCTGTTCCCGCCCCGCGCCCTCACGGCGTCCCGGGTGGTACCGGGACCGGCGGNCTACGGCGGCCGCGTAGGCTGGGCCGCACGGAGCTTCCGCCGCTGTCGCCATGGGCTGGGAGGAGGTGCAGGTCCGCGGGTACCAGGAGTTCGTGCGGACGGCGCAGAGCTACCACGGCCGGCCCATCTTCGCGCTCTTCTGCGGCGATAAGGATGCCGAGGGCAGGAGCTGGTGTCCTGACTGCGTGACGGGTGAGGCCCGTGGGGGGAGTGCCCTGCCTGCGGCATGGGTCGTGTCGGTCCTGGGGAAGCCGGAGAGGCCCGGGGTGCCTCTCCGGAACATGGCGGGCGGGCACAGCAGTCCCAGTCCCAATGCCGGTCCCAAGCTCCAGGCGCAGTTTCCCCTGGTGAACTGGACAGGCTGTGCGGGGTGTGACCCGCAGCTGCCGCGCTGCCGTTTTCGTTACCCATATCGAACGGCACGGGCTGTTCGCGAAGGCTGGTACACGGCCCCGCAAACAAACAGACGTGCGTCCTAGAGTCAATTTCACCTATGCTGCATGTGTCGAGGCGCAGCGGTGTCCGGCAGCAGCAGGTGAAAGCGGTTCTCAGAAATCATCGCACTGAACCGCCTGAGGCGTACGTGTCTGAGCAGGAGTGGAGGTGCGTTATGGAACCGTCACCCTGCAGAAGGATGGGCGCTGTGCTGGGCTGCCACACCCAGGACAGGACAGAACAGAACGAGTGTTTTTCTTCCCTGTTAGAGAAGAAACTGGCCTTTACTCAAACACAAGTCCAGTCAACGTTCGAGCATGTAATAAGTGCTGAAAAACTTGTGGATACCCAGGTGAAACAAAATACAGATCTTTAGCTAAAGCAGACAAAACATTAATTAGCAGCCTTGCTGGTCCAAGTAAATGAATGTGGTTCTGTAGCACAAGTATTAAGTACTAACAGATTTTAATAATTATTTTCTAGCTGAGCCAGTTGTGAGGAAGGAACTTCATAACCTGCCTGATCAATCAGTTTTCATCTACTGTCTAGTAGGAGATAGAGCCTAGTAAGTAACTTTGAATGCTGATGAATGGGATAAGTTTGTTCTGTTGGTGGACTGGTGGTTAACCTGTTGAAAAAACTGACTGAGCTGTCCTTTTCTGTTAATAAATCACTCAGTTTTTGAGGTCTTCACCATCTCTGACATGACCTGTCTGTGTGCTTGTTTTGAGAAGGGGGTTGGGATGGTGTGAGGCAAAGCCCTTTGAATAATTTTGAAGCTATTTTAACTTCAAAATATCCCTCTACAAGCTGTGCTTAACACCTTTTTTCTGAACAGCTGGAAGGATCCCAACAATGAATTCAGGAGGAATCTGAAACTAACAGGAGTGCCTACACTACTTAAATACGGAACGGTAAGTCATTTGTTGTATGTTCTGGATCTACAGGAATTGAGATGGGGACCTGGCAGGAGTTTAAGGCTTTAAACAAATTACTCACATGTATTCTCTGAGAACCCTCTCTTGTTCAAGGAGACCAGAGCATTCTGAACAGCTCTTCTGCTCCCTGTTCCTCACTCAAACAGTTCCTCAAGGGAGGACCATTCTGCTTATTGTGTAATGTCCATAATAAACACGCAGTAAAGGGAATATGTACACTTGGCTCATAGTGCTTGAGGGGTTGAGAAACTTCTTAACTACATATTGTTAATGTTCCTGATTTGCAGCTCCTCATCTTTTATAAAATCCAAACACTAAACTACAGGAGTGAAACAAGTAATGAGCAGTACACTCGACTCAGACTGCAGCTCAAGTTGTAACTTGTACATGTTAGTTAAATTAGCAGTTACTTTCTTAGAAATGCCTCTTCCAAGGCCAGAAAACCCTCAGGAATGTTTCAGTTGCTATTACCTTGGTTGTTCCACCCCCACTGCCTCACTCCCCGGGACAACAGTTGCTGGATTTGGCTAATGTTAGTGTGTACAGATGGCTCTTGGCTAGAACAGGTTTTTAATTACCCCTAAAACATGTGAACTTTTCCTTTCAGCCTCAGAAGCTGGTTGAAGAAGAATGTTTTAAAGCAGAGCTTGTGCGTATGTTGTTTACTGAAGACTAAAGCCCTCACTAGTCAATCATTGATGAAGACGGTAATCTGTTACTGCAGTGCCCTTTCAAGGAATCACTGACTTTTCTTAAAACTTTCATGATTAATTACTTCGGACTAGTCATTCGGACTGGGTCTGCCATTAAAGTCTGGGTCCAAACTTTACACTAAAATCTTACAACAAAAAACTGTATCTTTCCTTTCATGTCCAAATAAACTTGAGATTGTGAACCACCTCTTTTCAAGGAGCTGATCTCATGTTAGAAACTGAGATTAGCCTGCACTTACTGAAGAGTAACTGCTAAGTTACACTTAGAGTGAGTAAGGAGGAAGGGGAGAAACAGAAAAACCTCCTTCTTAAGCCTGACCACATAATTACTGAAACTGTTAAGATAAATTTTCAATGCCAAAGATGTTTAATGGCTTATCTGTTCAGTCCAAGTGTGATAAGGTGGTGGCTGACAGCTGTAATGTCACTGATCACATGTTAATGATTGACATTTGAGAGTACCTGCTCCTACGAGGGCAGGAAATACATCATGAATGCACCAGAAATACAGTCTAAAAATATGAAAATTAAAACCCCGGCAGCTGCCAGGAGCTGTGTTCTTAAAATAAAAATTATACAGGAATAAATGACAAGTGCTTCTCCAATACTCCAAGCAATGACATGTTTCCCCCCACACACAGTTCTCATGACATGGAGTGTAAAGAGACTCCAGAGCAGCCAGCACTGGATGGGCAGAGGCCAAGATTCAAGGAAGCTGAGTTTAATGGAACAGACAGCTACAGCTTGTCTCCCTTTCTATCTGCAGAGTTTATCAGCACCTGTCTCTCCTCCACTCCCCAGTCCTCACCTTGTACTCTCAATTTCTATCCATATGACATGCTATAAGGAAAACTGCAAAGCTCCCATCAACAATGACTGCCAGGGAGACAGAAATGAGAAGTAATAGCTCAGCTTGGTTTCAAGGAAAAACTGCACAATTTCAACTTTGTCTATCATCACCTTTGCTTGTCCCAGAGCTGTAAGCAGCAGGGAACTCTCAGTGACTCTCTAAGACACATCATTATTCTCCAGGGAAAAGGCTTCCTAGGAACAGCCTTTACAGCTACACTTTTTTGCAGATACTTAGTAAGTAACAAATCTAGGTTTTGTTTTCAAAATCAAGATGAATCAATAATTATTGTAGTAAAGCTCTTACAAAACTGTCCGTGCTATAAAATAAATTGCATGTGTTTATTAGTCTTTGAAAGAGTTGATGAAACAAAACCAACCCCAGTCACTTGATAAACCGCAACCCATACTTTTTGCCTTCAGTGCCAAACTTACACAAGGGTTCATTCCTCTCCTGTAAATACTTCACTAACACAAAGTACACCTTATCATCACTACTCCACGTGCTTTTCATTTTACAGAGGTGTTGTTTTGTTGCTGCTGCTCAGCCAGTGCCTGCTGGAGGCGCATCCTTTTCCGGGAATAGTGCTGCCAGTGGAGGATCTGTTGCTCATCAATGAATTTGGCACACTGAGCATTGACCAGTTCTTTGCGGAAATGTTCATACTGGAGCAGCTCTAGCATATGCAAACACTGAGGATACCTGGATTAAAAATAAACACACTTTAATACAGGTTTTTACAAGGGACACTAAATCTAGAGTCTCAGGTACTTCTGTGGGTCATTATTTTAGTTCTGACTTGTATGTGCTTTACCCAAGTGTGAAACCACTTCAGCCTGCACACTGTGACTTGGTAACTGCAGCAGCACGCCAGGAAACCAGGAGTCCAGTCCCATTTATAAATGCACATTCCTGCTTGCTTAGAGTAGCTTCCCCAATGGCTTGGTTTGATAGACCAAATCCATTAGCAATTACAATGACTGTGTCCAGAGCCCACTTAAAGGAGATGACCAAAACCATTTTCCCAAAAACTGAAGGAATTTGCACACTTGCAAAAACACAAAATCACCCTCATGTAAGTATCAATAATGCAAAATTAATCTTAAAATGTACTTACTGCTTTTGTACCTTAACATTCAATAGTTTGATTTTAAACCAATCAAAAGGGCAGATTACGGCTTTAAAGGAAGATTCTATGCAAAACTCATGAAATTTTTGTAATTTGCCCATTCATCCTACAAGCAGACTATTGGAAACAGGAAAATCTATGTTGCATATAACCATAATGCATAATCTGTGTTGCAGGGAAGACAAAAGTAACATTACAGGCAGAAATGAAACCCTGACGTGCTACTGTACAGTACGTAAAATGAGGTCAATGCCAAACCATTAAAATGCAGAAACCTAAGGGAATTTAGTACTTACTTCAGGTATTTTGCATATTCAGGTTCTTTCCAATAAAGTAAATATTTAAGATAATTTACAAAAGCTTTATCTTTGAAGTAGCCTCTTTGTGCAAGAACTGAAATAAAATGACAAATAAGGAATTGTCAGTTACAGATGGGTCAAAAAAACTGCACACTTGAACAAATCACCAAAGTCAAAACTTTCTCATTACAATCAAATGTCAACAATTTCTATTTGGCAAATAAGAAAACCACAGGGAAAAATAGGACTTTTATGTCAACAAAATAATAGATTAGTCTCATCTCCCTTACAGTTTGTATCTTTCATTGAATGGAACAGCTTTTTGAAACAAGAACTTTTTGACTGTAGCAAAATTACCAGAGAACTATGTATAGTACCTGAAACTATTCACATTAGTAAAATTTTGTTTTCAGATAAAGGAATGCTGTTAACTTGACATTAGTGTTTAATAACAGACTTGAACTTGTTATTTTTTCCCTCCACCAAATAAATGCTTTTTTTTTGCATTCCAACCAACAGAAGACTTTGCATTAAAAAAAATAATCCACCTGTTAAACAACTTATTTACAGACGACCTTTATGCTGTGAAAAACTCTTTTCTTTGTTTAGCCCCCTCTCTATATTTAACATTACCAGTAACAATAAACATCATTAAACTATATTAACTCCTCAGGGTCCTGGTTTAAGTACTCACAGTTGAGGTAATTTGGATTTGCCAGACATTGAACAAACTCCAGCTCCAACTGGAATCGGAGTCGATTTCCTGTATCATCTGATTCAAGAAAAAACCAGTAAGAATTGGACCCACACAACAGATTTGAAAGTAATCGCGGTCGATGTGTCACCCGGGACTAAAGCGGCCTGGGGGCGGGCGAGGGCCACGGCCGGCGGCAGCGAACCACGCAGTGGGGCCGGGCCGGGCAAGTACGTGAGAGGCCTTCTCGGGGCTGCGGGCTCAGAGGGGCCCTGGCGCCCGTGCGGCGGCCTCTCCCGGGCCGCAAGCTCTCGGTCTACGCGGTCCCGCCAGACCCGGCGCTCCGGGGGCCTGGGAAGCTCCGACAGCCCCCACGGGGCTCCTCACCAGCCCCGCACCGGCCCCGTCCTGGCCCCACAGCGGCCCGCACCTGCGTCCATGTCCGGGCGCCGACAGCAGCTGGCGGCAAGGGCCCCCTCTGCCGGAGGCGCGGCGAAACGCAACGCTAAGCACGCTGGGAGCGCAGCGGCCGCTGCCTAGCAACGACCGCGGGGGCGGGGCGGTTCGGAGGCGGGGCGGAGGCGGGGCGGAGGCGGGGCGGAGGCGGTTCGGAGGCGGTTCGGAGGCGGGGAGTTGCGGAGGCGGGGCAGAGGCGG
>VYXC01004208.1:1005259-1028657 GCA_013397175.1 Platysteira castanea | reverse complement strand
GGCGGGGCGGAGGCGGAGGCGGAGGCGGGGCGGGGAGGGCTCCCCGCCGGTTCCGGCGCGGAGGCGGAACGCTTGCTTAGGCGCGGGGTCCCTCCCGCGGTGAAGGTTCGTTCGTGGTCCCAGCCGTGTGCTGACACATCCGTCCCTCGCACTCGCCCCTAGACACTGAGACGGCGCCCCTTAAACAAATACTGGTTATTTGAAGTGTTGCATTTCCCGACCCACGAGTCGCGCGAGGAGCCGCGCACTGCTCGGAGCACCTCCGCCGTACCTGTACCGCAGAGAAGCCTGGAAACACTCGGGTACTGGGAGCTGAGCACAACTGACACCATTCCCTCGCTCCCGCGGGTGAGGCAGTAGCTCCTGCTGGATTACAGCAGCAGGGCATCCAGTAGCTGCTCTTGGAAAGAGTATTCAGATACCCATATATCCAAATAAATCCCACACTGAATATGGCACTGTACAAATTCCTTCCTTCACACGGTGCTCTGCTGCGGCTCACGGCAAACCCCAAAGAACTCAAAATCATAAAAGTACAAACCAATGTATTTTTAAACGACCAACTTTCAGTTTTACATCAATCGCTTTGTCCTGACGACGTCGCTCACCACCGTCCTGCGGCAGCCTCCAGCCCTGGAGAATTTCACCATCTGAGGGGGAAAATCCCAGTCACACACGCGCTGCTTGTGCCGGAGGGACCCAGTGCGAGTACAGAGTGACATTCCTGGGACTGCAGCTCCTACGACTCTTCCCGAACATGAACATTCCTTCTGACAGGAACAAGGGCAGTATTTCGTCCGTCTGCCACAGAGGCCAGTCACTCCCAGAGCCGTTAGAAGGTGGCTTTGGGGTCAATGTTCTAGGCATATTTTTTCCCCAGATAACCCTTGAGCTGGGAAGGATAAAAAGAGGATGAACTTTTGTTTGTATTTGTAGAACATTCATTTTAGCTTTGTACTAGACAAAGCCACTGTTCATCACTTCCAGAGCAAAAGGAAGTGTAGAGAATCAGCCCTAAAATACTAAACTGTATTTAAAGTTTGATGGTAAATAAACTGGTATATTATTTTCTTTCTGCATACTGGACAACGTTTGGAGCTTTGGGCTTTGTTTTGTTTTTCATAGTGACTTTACAGTCAGCCAAGGAGATTTCTGTCAACCTCTGCACTTAATTCTTCATTAATTAAATCACAATTGTCTCAGAGTAAAACCATCAATAAGCAAATGCTCCATGAGTGAGCTGCAGCAGCAGTGGAAGAATCTTTACCGACTTACCTGAAACCCTTCTCATGTCTTCCTTTTTTTGTTGTTTAATTATTTTCTATTTTTATTTGTTGAAGTATTTTTGGCATCCAAGTTAGCAATTTTCTATAATACTATCTTTTCCTATGCACTATGGTTTTTTCCCTGGGAATTGGATTACAAAAACCATATAAAAAGGATCCGTGCATAGTTTTTCTTAATAAAAAAGGCTGCTTTTTTAGACAACGTTTTAGTGGTTGTGGAATACTACTATTACTATATCAAAACATAACAAGTCACTCCCCAGTAAACACAGACTTTGGGCTAAAAGAAGAGATCAAATAGATCCCATGTGTCTGCATTGCTATTCTAGAATGTGATTTCTCTCCCAAGACTGACTTCAGAGGAGAGAATCCTAAAAAAGAATTGGTCACAAAAATAAATTGCTATGTAGGTTTGCCAGAGTTAAGTCAAACATCTCAATTCTTGTCCATCAAAACTAGGAACAAAATTGAAAATCAGGATTTTAGTATACTAACTGAGAACATTCTCTAAGAAATGTTTGATTTTTTTTCTGTTTTTAAATGCCAGGTGAGCCAAAATTGCAGCATATGTGTTAATATAAATGTGAGCCAGGAATTTGCATTATTGTCATAGAACCAGGATGACATCGCTGCCTCAGTTTCTCCTTTCATAGAGACAAGACTGCTATCACTGCTGTTGCTTGCCCAGAAATGTGATGGTTTATGACAATAAGTATATCTTAACTCATTAGCACTGTCACAGAGACGCAGCTCTTAAATGGAACCACTTCTGTGACCTGAAGCCACCAAGGTTTTATGAGACACAAGAGAAAATAATGTCTTGTCTGGCATGCTGTTGGATCTTGAAGGTGAACACCGAGGAAGTGAGATGCTACAAAAGATTCCTCTGTGACACCATAGTGCACTTCATTTGCATCAGAGAAAAAAGAAGGTCCAGCAATTTCATCACTGAAACAATGAAGTTTTTACACCCAGTGCATGAAACCCCATTTTGTTCACCTATTTACCCACTGCTTTGGAATAGAATGCAAACTGATATTAACATGGACAGCATCTGACAGGATTTTACCCATAGAATGCAACAGACTGGAGAGCATCCTGCTTCAAATATGGTTAAGTAACAGAGAACAGAGTATGCATTATGTTATATTTATAACAAGCCAGCACAAAGTCTGCAATTTTTTTACTCCAATGCTATAATTGTAATTCAATAGAAACAAGATCATAGTTTTCAGTGACTAAAACAATTGTCAGAACATATTTAATTAAAGGCTTAACTCATCACTGAGTTCTCTTTTTTGAGGTCAAGAAACTGGCAGGTAATATGCATTTCAGAAGCCAGCCAGTGACAGTCATGGTGGAGCCACTTCATCTACAGATGCCAAACACCATTCAAGCGAGCTGCAAATTGGAGGAGAGTGTAAAGGGACTGGTTTATTGAAGGCACTGGCACATGTACTTCTGTGACTATGGTACTCCTCTAGCTTCAGACAAACGTTAGAAATCAAAGACAAATTCAAGATTAAATGTCGTGTCAGAAAGCATTTTATATTTTTTCATTAATAAATTGGTTAAAAAATATGTCAGGCTTCTATTAGGACACGTGGACAGCAGGTGAATTTGAAGTCAGCCATTTGCCAGGAGCAATATGCATTGACCTGAGAGCAGTGGTCTTTAAGGAACACCTTCCCAAAGATACTGCCACTGTTTGGAGCCCTTCCTAAGGTCCTCTAAGGAAAGGATTCTGCAGGGAGCCAGGATACATGGGGCCTGATCTGAAGGAACTCCTGTTCTGCTGAATGCCAAATAGGCCAGAAACAACTAATTCCCAGTGATGAAGGAACGTAAAACTTCTCAAGTCCAAGATACATAGACAAGTTTGCAGAACAATAAACTGAATGTTATCTATTTTATAATGATTACAAATATAATTAATTTCACTTATCTTCATTATATTTTATACTAGCATTATGGTTATTTTATTTTCCAAATAACACTTCAATAATGAGGTAGTTTGAGCTACTTGCTATGCTATTTCATTTTTAAGCTCTTCTACTGTGGCACTGAGCAGAAGGGTGTAGGGAAAACACCAGAAAGAACTAAGTATAAAACTAAAAGAATCAGTGGCATGAATTTCTAATTAATGAAGAATTAATCTCCTTTATTTTAGCATACATTTAGAGTGTGTTCAGCAGATAAGAAATTAGTAGTTAATTTGGTGCTGAAACTAGTAGGTACACTCATATAGACTGGCACTACAGTCACTTTTATGAAGAAAGGCGTAGTCTCCAATAATGGAAATATGATTAGTGAGATTCCTTCTTACTGGCAAGTAGAACTAAATATTTTGTCCAGTCATCTACAACCTCACCCACTCAGGATGAAAATAACTTTAATTCTTGGTCATTGCAAAGGTGGTGCACAAATAGTTACAGTTTCACAGATGCCTACATCAATATTTAGCAAGAGTATAAACCCTCTCTTTAGCTGCATGCTAGTCAACCTGCCAGTGCTTAGAGCAAGATTATACAGTATTTGTGCAAACAAAAGTGCTGACTTTCTTTGGAGCAAATCTAAATATATCTCTCATGACAAGGCTTATAACATTTGAACACCAGGCCCACAGCAGAGTATGCTGGAATTATGTCTAACACAAACTTAGTAACATAAAGTAACCTGGAGCTTTTAAGTACACAACAGTATAAAGCACACCTTGCCATGTTATTTGCGTTACATTCCACTTGCTTTCTATATTGGAGTTAAAAATATAATTAAAGTATTTGGAGATTAAATGCCACAAACCTACAGTTTATCTGGTGTGGTTTCTTCAAGCTGTCTTGTTTCCTTGCCCATGTATTACCATTACTAATATCTCTGTTTCTTAGCAGTTTTTCCTAGCTCAGAGAGAACAGCCTTTCAGTTTTTCAATCTACTCCTTTTCCTAGGCCACATTGCTGGGAACCACATTTGAGGATACCATTTTCTTTTGCTGGGAATGCCAGCATCATCTGCATTCCCTGCTCAGAAAGGCTCATTTTAATATTTTAGAAAAGAGAGCAAGATGAAAAAATATTTGGCAAGCTTTTTCCTAAAACACAGCATACTCCTGGCAGCTGCTTTGCACGTTTCCTGCAGGATGCTGTAGCTGTTCAGCAACAAGTTTTCCTGTTGTCTTTCACCTAAAGTTAGTAAGTGCCGCTCGCAGTGCCACTGAGTGTTTAATAGCTCCTGTGCAGAGCAGTTCAGTAGGGGAAGCTGTTATTCACAGGTTGTTTCCAGTCAGGGAAAAGGCATCTATACCATGAGCATTCAGAAGCAACAAGAGAGACAAACATATATCTTGCCCATGCTTTGAACAGCAGTATTCCTGAAATCTGTTCCTAGTTCTGGGAGAATAGTCAAAACAGGCTTTACTCCTAAAATTTCTTGCTGTGACCTCCAAAGTGCAGGAATTGCAGTAGCAAGCGTTAGGTCAGCTGTCCCGATATCACATACATCTTTGGTTAATCTCTTAGTAAGGAGGTTTCCAGGGTCCATTATTACAGGCTCCTTCTGATGAAGCTTTACTCCAACAGCCTCAGCACTCTCTCTGCAAGAGGTTTTAGTACTGTGCAGTCTTCTGTCCACCAAGACAACCTGGCTGCATAAGCTTGTAAATGCTTTGCAGAGTGTATTAACTTGGAGCTCTTATCTGCATGCCACTAATAAGTACAAGCATTCATGCCTCCCAGTGTTCATTTGGGTAATTTTCCTGACCTTTTGACTCCTGCTGATATAGGTAATCAAACTACTGCAGGAAGAAAAGTAAACCAAACAACAGAGAATGAAACAAACAAAAAACCTCCCAAACCCACTTACCTTCTGTAATTTCTATTCCTTAAATATTCCTGACCATCTCCCTGACTTTAATTTATTGAGCAGCCCCCAGTCTACTGACAGGTCAATTCAAACACAGAGCAGTAGAGTGGAGTCATCCCGCACAGGAGAATGACTGCTGACAGATGTCTCATGAAGGACATCTGCACCTAATTACCTGCCAGAGTATTGGTCATCATCAATTTAAGTAATTCCAAAAGAAAACACACAAACAAAACAAAGAGCTGGGCCAAGATCACCCCCAAAACATTAACGATTTATTTGTCTGACCACTTTTCACTCAAGGCTGAAGTTATTCCTCAATATGACCCTGCAGAGGGGTGACTTTTTTTTGGTATCCTAGAGTGACATTGCTTTGTAGTGATTTGACTTACCTGTGTAAAAAGACAGAAATGAAAACAGTCAAAGGTGAGCTCCAAAAATGAGGCAAGACAAGACAATTTTGTGTTTGTGGAGGATGTTCCCAGGAAAATTTATGTTGTTTTTTCCCCATTGTTTGTTATTAAAAAAGGAGTGAAAGCGTCCTGTGTTCCGCCCCCTCCCTGCTCCCCTCATTTGCTTCATCCCTGTCCCTTCTTTCAGAGGAAATTCTGTTTTTCCGAATTGGAGGATAACTTAGTGTTGTGCACAAAAAAAAAAAAAAAAAACANAAAAAACCAACAAAAAAAACCAAAAACCAAACCAAAAAATAAACCTACATTTCTGATTTCTGACTATAGCCAAGGCAAAATATTGAAGTAAAATAGAAACTTCCTCCAGAATAATCATTCCTTAATTGAAAGATTGTGTTAACATTGTTTCTGGTGGAAATTTGATCTTCAGCTGGCTTTCTAAAATATTTGCTAAGACCCAACCCAAGTTATTGTTCTCAAAGAATAGCTCACAAAAGAAACTACAATAAATTAGATTTAGTATCTGGAACATTCAGTTCTTTCAAGAAAATGATTTGTCTATAAAAAATGTTTTATGAATATTGTAATGAGGCTCACACTCTGGCCTGAAACAGCTTATGAAGACTCACTGAAGTGCCATGTGCCAAATAAGACTGGAAAATAATTTTGTGTGGGTAAATAAAGCACTGAAGTAAACTGGGGAAGCATAACATCTTTTCTCTGACAGAAGAAACAGTCTCTTTCTTATGGCCAGAATCTACAGTCTTAGATGTAAATCTACATTTACACCATAATGAATGGGCAACTATTGACTAAGTGCTCCAGGAAAACCTAAATGGGCAAAAAATAGTTTCAGTATAGTCAGCTCTATTTTTAAATAACTGCCAAACCTTGTAATAAGTAGTCCCTAATCACCTCAGGGCAGCATGGTATGCCTGCCTGTACTCTGTGCTCTCAATGACAAGGGCTGAACTTCCCTCAGAATTTCTCTGCTAAGCAGAGGTGGTGTGCAGTGCATGGCAAACCCTCTCTGTGCCACAGATCCTTCACACAGGGGCCTGCAGATACACAAAGGGGAAGGTCTGACCCGATGCAGAAGAGCTGCCACTGGGACGGTTCTTCTGAGCAGAGGAGAATCAGCACCCTGCCACTAAACCGTGCAGACAAATGCTGAGCCCAGCAAGTCTCTTGCAGCAGACTGGTAGCCCTGCGGTGCAAGGTACGAAAGTGTTGAAGAGCTCTCAATGGCACAATGAAATTGATCAGGCTTGTCTAAAGTCACACATTTATTCACCCACACTGGAAAACATTGGGAAAACTCTGTCACTTGATCCAAGTGCTCAGGGTTCATTACTACTTCTTCACATATTTAGCACAGACACTGGTGGGGGGGGAAGAAGTATCTAAAGTATGCAAAGTACCTAAAAATGTATATGATATGTCATTACTAAAAACGAAGAGGTAGTGTGTTAAGGAACCACTGCCACATTTTGGCTAGGACTGACTCAGTGATCTATTTCTCTTTCTGGGCTGATTTTCACCAACTGTCCAATTCCAACTTTGTCAGCAAATGTTGGGTTTGGCTACAACCAGGTTATTGCTCTTTTGAGTGGTAACACACCTGAGCTGGAAAACAAAGGCTGAATAAGCCAAAGACTGAGTTCAAGTGAGATCAGAACTCAGCTGGAACGCACTACCTGCTGCTCTGAATTCAGTGGATGACACCAAAAAATCCAAACTGCTTTTCAGCCTGGGGACTTCTTCTTGATCATATAGAGAATGCTGAAAGGTTTTTCTTCTCTATTTCACAGATCTAGATGTTCAACACATGGGCAGGAAATACCTTTGTTCTCCCCTTGTACGTTTTCTTGTAGTTGGGTCATTCCTGTACTCATTCATGATTGTGAGACCTTTCCCAAGCACCAGTACATTGTGGGAACAAGTCTGCACGCTGGTACAAGACCGAGCAGGAGCCCTGTGCAACAGCTGCCCAGATCATGACTCTGCAGCTCTGAGGCACTCAATATTTGCAGAAACAGCATTAGCGACTTGGTATTTTGGTAAATTGGTTATTTTGAGAGAAGAAAGAAAGAGCCAAGGATCCATAGAGTGGGCAGAAAATAAGAAAGCATTAATTTAGCTCCTTAGAGGCGGCACTGTCAGCTGTGCTGCCAGCTGGCCAGCTGACAGACTCACTGACCACGAGGAATCACACTCTGCCCTTGTATGGTAAAATGGGAACTGTTTGATTGCTCAGGGTGGCTGAATAACCCACCCTGACAAAGCCCACACTGAGGATCCTCCCATGTTTTCTGTGTGTGCTGGGGCTGCGTGTTTTAAAGTGGGGGAAAAATGGATTCTTTTATGACACTACCTTAGGACTATCACAACTTCTGCATCTAAAACAATAATCCTTTGATGAGCAACAAAAGAAATGTCATGCCCGCTAAGCTTCTATCATGATACTTGTCTTGCAGTGGTGAAGGGGCTGTAAACCAGCTCCAGTCACAAAGCAATTGTCCTTGCATTGTACAGTGTAAGTAATGTATATTTACTCAGGGCACTGGAACAGGACACTATGCATGGTTGATTCTGAAGAAAAGCCTGTTTGTGCCTGTTATATTGGAAAGTCTGTACAACATTAATTCTTAAAAACTGGTTGTGTTTCTTAGATTCTTATAATCCTTTATTCTGAAATGAATGAGACAGTTAGTAGGGTATGCCACCTGATTTGGTCCCACCTGAGCATCTTCAGAGATGCAAACTTGGGTTATCACTTAGCTGATGAAAGAAGAGAAACCACTGATACTCAGGTCTGAAGACACTTAAGAGTGGTGTCAAAATCTCTGCTTTGCATTATTCACTACAGCACGTACCCTCCTGGATCTTACTGGAGCAACACCATGCTACAGTGGGAGCTAATGCAGAAACAAGTGGTCCATTACATCACACAGGAAACAATCCATGCTGGAGGGGAGACAGTTCTAGAAAGTTTTTATTTGTCAGGCTCTAATTATGCAACTTGCCCATTTAAATTAATATGAATCAATCACAGGATGTCATAAAAATGTTTCAAAAAGAAACTGCTATTAACAGTACAGAGAGGTGACACATCCAATACATCAGTTACAATAAACCCAACACTCTTTATTACCCCACTGCACACTTCCCCTGGCCCAGCACTCCTGACCACGAATCACCCTGTGTGACTGCTGATAAAAATAGCATTTGCTTCCTTCTCGTCTAGCAAGAGTGAAGCTCTTCCCTAGCTGAGGTGAGGGCAATTTCTCCCCTCAAGAAACTTTCAGAACATTCTTTTCTGCAAAGAGGACAGTGAGATGTCTGTTGTACAGCTTTTAGCTGGAACCAGTTTTAGAGGAGTTTTGGTCTGCATGAACTGAGATAGCCAAGCTCAGTGTCATCTACCCATGCAAGCTCCCTTGTATCTTACTTATAAGAGCAGAGCAAGCACCTTGTATCTGCCAGCAACAACATGTTCTCACACTGAAGTCCATCGGAAAGCAGAAAAAGTCTTCTCTCAAATGCACCTAGATACCTAGAGATGCAAATCAGCATTAAGTGGTGACTGCCAAAGGACAGAAGGTGCTCAGCTCTTCCTGGTTTCATTTTCTTCAAACAAATACTGTGGTAAGTTTCAGGTGGTGACAAATATCTGCAAGCAAGCCACTTCTTGGCACTAGAATGGTCCTCTTCCTTAGATAGACCCTGCAAGTGGAAGTGTGTTTATCCACATGCTCCACCATTCCCTGGAAGAAGTATGAGGCTGCAGCACATGCAGCCAGCTGGGTAGACACAGAGCCATTGGTGGCACTCGGGAACAACATTCAGCAGAGAGCTTATGGTGCTAAGCACCCTGAAAGAGCACAGAAGATAAAGGCACGAAAATCAATTCTTGAAGCAGTTTTCTGCTCAAAAAAGCACCTGGTCATTCTGTGGATAAATATTTCCCTCACTCTTAGATAAAAATGTATTTTTCCAGTTCCACAAAGAACATTCACATTAAAAACAGAACTACTGAATATCCTACACACAATACTATGCTATATGCCAGATCTTCTACACAGAATTCTATGATTCTATAACTTAACACCCTGCACCCATTATCATGAGGTGGAAAATCACCATGGGTGCAGAATTTGACCCTTATGTCCTCACAACACTTTGGTGAGGTAGATAGGTTCTGTAACATCTTCTTTAGGAGGGGAAATAGGCAAAAAGAGGTGAACTGACTTGCACGGGAGTACACAGCAAGTCTGGGAGCAAAACCCAGGTCATACCCACAGATCTTTCCACTGTAAGACACTGCTTTACCTCCCACCCACCTCCACCCCAGGGCTGAAGGGAAAGCATCCAGGTACTGCTGACAAAGTACACCCAGCCCAACACAAATCATTCTGTAGACTACTTCTGTAACAGAAATGGCATAGAGGTTACAAACTACTTTTCTCACAAGACATGAATTCCAAAGTACACAAGACAACTCCCACTGCTGTCAGCCAGCACAAGCACTAAAATCTGGGCCCCTAAATTTTTCCCAGGTCATCAATTAGAGCTTTTCTCATGCCTTGACTTCACTCAAAATTCCAGAGTTAATTAATAAGGCACATCAGGGGCTAATCCAGGAACTTCTGCAATAGGTGTGAAGTCCTGTGGGCCACTGGTCATCTCCAGGCTGGCACTCAGAAAACACTAGCTGGCATGTGAAATCACACCTGTGACTGA
The DNA here is from genome assembly GCA_013397175.1 of Platysteira castanea. Lineage (NCBI taxonomy): Eukaryota > Metazoa > Chordata > Aves > Passeriformes > Platysteira > Platysteira castanea. The sequence goes on along the minus strand of VYXC01004208.1, from coordinate 1,018,360 downwards.
GGGAAAGGCTCCCTGTCCTCTAATTGCCACAGTGCAAGAAACATAGAGCGAGCCTTAATGTATCATTGTCCAAGACATCAGCTGAATCATGACCAGCATGGAATTATGTTATCTCAACCCTCAATAAAGGTGTTTAAATGCAGTGAGACTTGGGAGTAAAAACAAGGCAAGAGAAAGTGTGCTGGATGTCGACTTGGAAGGATCCCACCACATGGCTGAGGCCCAACTAAAACATAACACAGCATAACATCATGTACCCCTTCTTCACCAGACAAGTGACAACAGGGATTTCTCTGTACAGCTGCTGACTTGTAGATATAAGGAATAGGTAAGGAATGTTCACCCCCTGCTGTTCAACGCTAATGATTTACAAGTACATACCAGTGATATAATAGTTCAAACCATTTGATACAACAGCCTCCTCTCTCTTTATTGAAAGTTTTATAAATCCCAATTCTTGACCTTCATCGGAGGTACAGTGGATCACTTGATCATACTTATGATCCCAGCACATGTACCTTAAGGTTGTATAATTGCAAACACTTTTGGCTCCAGCACAACTGGAGTAAGTTTGGGTTGGTTCAAACCTGAACCGACGTGTGACTGCTGGAAGGCAGCAAACACCCAGTACTGGATCTGAAGTGGTGATAAGACTCTATACAGGACTTCAGGCAACAGGGAGTAGTAAGGGTCCTTTCCTTGTCTAACACACGAATTCTTCACTGCTCACTGGTTTGTTGTGCTGTTTGCCCAGGCTGGGAATGTGTCCAGGTCAAACATAGGTCTTCCCCATGTGTTGATGGCCAGTGTGACACAGAAGACTGCAATGATGTTCATCACTATTCCAGATCTAACCTGTGAGGGAAAAAATCCAAACCAACAATAACCAAACACCAGGACAGCAAGTCCAAACCAGCAACACCCAAACACCAGCACAGCAAACGGCAGCAAGGCCTACTTGTACATACACAAGACAGACAGTCAAATACATCACAGAAATAGCCATTGTATCCACTGCCTTATGCTCTTGCTTAGGTGGAGATACCAGGGAACACACTGTACAAAGTCTTTGAACCAGTCTAGGAGATTTAAGGCATGTGTAACAAGTTGTTCTTATTAGTTAGAGAACTGCTTATGTCCTTTTCAAGTACCCAGTTGGAAAACCAGTAATGTTTGTGTGTTCCGCCCAGAACCTGCCCTGTGTGGTCTGGCAGAAAATCAGAGGACCAGAGCCAAGGGCTACTGATTGCTACCTTCTGCTTTCAGCTCCAGTGGAGACAAGGCCTCAGACACTCGCCAAAGCCCCAGAACACTGCAGAGCATGCCTGCACTTTAACCCTTCAGGTTTCAGAGACTTACGACTGGTCAGTTTTTCACTTCATTTGGGCCAGTCTGTATGTCTGCCAAAGCCTGTGAGAAAAGTACTGTTACTTCAGAGATGCAAATTTTCATCACAGTATTAACACTGCAGAAGAGAGGGGCGTAGGGTGGTAGTTACAGCCTGCAAGAGCTTCCTGGTACTTCAGAAACACTCTGCAAAGAAAATTAAACTCTCACCATATTTCAGGAAGAAAGCAATGGAGAATTTTGAATAAGAGACAAGGTGTCTTACCATATCCAACACTTGGATGCGGCCGTAAGAAAACACTATTGCATTTGGTGGTGTTGCAACAGGTAGCATGAAGGCAAATGAAGCACTGAGAGTACCAGGCAGCATAACATACAAAGGGTGGATCTTGATAGATGCAGCCTGCAATGAAATGGAGAGAATATCACTCTGGAGGAGTTTGAAAAGAAAAGCATAAAGGATCAATCTACCCCAGATCACTGAGATACACAGGCTTATTTTGTTTCCTTGTATTACATCACCAGAATAATTTACCAACATTTTATTCTGAAATCCGTATGTGCTTAAAGGTAACTTTGCTGTTGTTTCCTGTCCCATGATACTTAAAAACAAGGCTTGATTCTTTCATGTTGTTTGTTTTGCTCTATGATATAATTTGGAGCTCTGGTCAAATATATCCAACAATCTTTTCTTTGACCATGGACCACCCTTTTTCCAGGGAACACAGGAATGGGATTATAAGTACTAGGCACGTGGAGTGACACTCTTAGACTTTACATAAACTCTGTGGGACTCAAAACTTAAGTGCCAGCTTAGGTCCCTAATAGCTCAGTACCTTGATAGGGGTAATTTTACTTTGGTGAAATAGTCTAGAATAAAGTGTTTGTCCTTTCCTAATTAAAGAGCAAAGTAACCTATTTTTCTCTTTATGCCACAGTTTTGATTCTACTCAGAAAGGGCAGCAAAACTTACCAGGTTTTCCTCCCTAAGTTTTAAAATTGTTCTGGGTTCCTATGAGAAATGACACATTTCTAATCATCAGGCCCATCACTTTGTGTACTTTAGCACAAAATGTGAAGATGAATCATTCAAAGGCATCATCAGAAAGTGCTGGATTTTGGGTTGGGCTGGGTTTTGTGTGTGTCTGTTTTTCCAGTTCTAAGTTGATGGTTCAAAATGACCAGAAGTAACTGATGTTTGCTGATCTGTATTGAAAAAGTGACTTTCACTTCACTTCATTTTCTCCAGGGCCAAGGCACACACCTTACAGAAGGCATGACCTGGCTTCCTTTTAAGTGAGGAAACACTGGAGGAACATCCAAGACAATAAATATAATATTGCTTTGCTGCCCAGTTTAACTCTGGTCTTCCAGCTGACAGGGAAACAGGACAGAAGCAATCTTACCATGGATGAAAAGACAGGCAGGAAGAGGGTAGCTGTGGCCACATTACTGGTGCACTCAGTGAAGACAGCTGTAACAATGGAGAGCACTGTTGCAATGGCCCATGGTGGGATAGATCCAAGTGGAGTCATTTGATGACCCACCCAAGCTGACAGCCCAGAGTTCTGACAAGAAAAAAAGTGGGTTTCAGTGAGGTTTAGAACCCCTGACTCACAAACAAGAAAGTCATGTTATGTGCAACATTCATGTCAAATAACGCTAAAGGAGTCCTGAATTATACAAACACCATCCAGGAAAGTACAATGATCTGTCACGAAAACGAAAAGAAATTCCTTGCCAACTAGACATAATACTGAATCCCACTTTTCTGATTCTTCTGGAAATCAAATACTTCCTCATAACTTAGATTACAAAATTATGGTTTTCTTGCTAAACACAAAGTGTTACTTCTGAGGCCATTGCAAATACTTAATGTATGGCCCAGAAGCTTCTTGGCACATTCTTCTAAGGTTTCTGAAGGTTATGATTCTGTACGAAAGCTCTGTATGAATGCTCTATTGTAGGAACACAGTCAGTAGTTGATACAAACAGGTTACAAAATCTCTGACTTGACAGTTTTTAATGCTCTGGAGCTTTAATAATTTATGCACGATGTATGTAGATGAACGTAAGGCCGCAGAGCTTTAATTTGCCCCATGGTTTAAACTTAATTAGCCACAAAACTTAGATGTGAACAGGACTTTTCCCAAAGCATGGCCCTAGTGATAGCTAAGGCTTGCTTTGATTTAGATGCATCTTAGCAGTGATGAAGGAAACAATATGGTTCACCTCAAGATTCCTTCCTGTTTTGGGAATTTAGCTGCCTTTTCTGTGAATTTATGAACACAGCATCAACCCAGGATTTTGTTTCTGACCACTTCAGTAGTGGTTTTGGTTTAAGTCTGAAGATACATAACCTTTAAACAAACCTCAAATGGTTCTGAAAAGCTTACAAGTGTTATCTATACTTCTATTTTTCTAGCCAGGGCTGGGATTGGGATGATTACAGAAATAAGAAAGGATGCTTTCCTGGACTGTCCAGACAGCGAAGATCCCAACCTACTCGGCAGTCTCGAAGAGGTAAGATAAATTAAAGAAACTTGGTCAGAGCACAAAAATTCCTGAAAAAGACTCACAGGCATTCATCTCTCCTCAGTTTTTGCTAATTTAGATCTGCCTCCAGATCTGAACTTCTCTACTGGGTTTGGCTTTGGGTGCATGCCCAGTAATACAGGACTAGATAACAAACCAGGGAAGTTTGCCTCTGAGTCAGAGAAAAACAGACGTCAGGACATACTCCACTTGCATCAGCCAAAGCAAAACCTCCTCCCAGCAGCAGCACAATGTTCCAGGGCATCTTCCTTTGAACCACATTCCAGTCTAGCAGCGGGGCTGATAAAAATGGCTTTTTTATATCTGAAGTGAGAAATGAAAAGTAGAACATGCTTTAGGAGAGTGAAGACACTTTGTCTCCTGTTCTATAAGATACCATTGGGCAGACACACGTTACTGAGAAATCTCCACAGGGTGAGGGGAACACACGTGAGCATGGACTGTGCCCCAGCCCTGCCCAACAAGCAAGATAGGTGAGCTGCTCTAGAGAACTGCATGCACATCCAGTGCATGTTTCTGCCTTGTTAGCTGAGTGGGTTAACTGTTTCACAATATTACAATCCCTCTATTAAATACCTTCTTCAGTCTGTTCAGAGTCAGACATGCTTGGATTCCAGGGTATGAATTTGGGCTTATGAGCAGGAAGGATAAACAGTAGCAGGGCAATAAACACAGCAGGAGCAGAATCACTGATATACCTAATGAAGAAAAGAGAATATAGGTTAGAAAATGGACATCTTTCTCCTAGAAAAGGGCTGCCTTCCAGCATTTCAGTCACTGATCTTTGCCAGCCCATTTGGGGCTTGAGCAAAATGGGTCGTTAGCTCATGTCTGAGGTCTCTCAGACCTGCCATAACATAAATACAGTAATAAAAGAAACAAGCTACAGTACACATTAATCCGGATGACAACTCATTCCTCCTGGAGCAGGGTTCTTTCTCTGTGCCGAAGCTAAGATTCAACAGTTGTATCTCAAAGATGGATGTCTAAAGAAACGGCCTGAATGATAGTCCCAACATGTATTTTATGTTCCTAACATGCCACGCATGAACACTATGCAAAGAAGTCATTCAAAGCACAAAATCAATTTTCCAGTGAGTTCTAAGGTATTGGTTAGAGGTGATACTACCAAATATTCAACTATCACTGCAACTGATTGGCGCTCATACAAACAAAATACCAAGGTGTATGTCAGTGTGACTGAGACCTGCATTACAGAATTTTCTCTTCCTTTAGGACACTCAGCTTGCTCCATGTCTCAGTCTCCAGCCTTTTCACTACAGTACAAACTGTCAAATCATAGATAATTGGTGGTGTCATGTACAAGCCATTGGATCAAGCCCAGCAAACATATGAAGTCAAGTCAAGTTGGAATTAAAGACTCCACACTCAAAATGGAATATATGAGCAAGGGAATCTGATTAAGAACCAAGAGGGTAAAGGATGGAAAAAACACCTAAAAACTTACTTTTCTCCTCCTGGGAAGAGCCTGCTGGCCCAGCCTTTTACAAAGCCTGGGTGTCTGGAAAACCACAAGAGCACCAGCAATACAAACATGAGGAGGACATTGAATTCAGCATAAGAGATAGGGCCTAACTTCTTCATCTCTGCCTTCAGCACACTGTATGCAGCTTTTTCTTTGGCACTTCTCTCTGTCCCACAGCCCCAGCTTTTTTTAAGGCTTTAGGAAAAATGGAGAAAAAAATACTGTGAGTATGAACATATTAGAGGGATTTAACATCCTTATCACTCTGAAGCTGTCACTCTTGGGGACAGACACAGACTACTGCAGAGGCCGGAAATAAAAAAATTACAACAGTGCTAAAATACTTTGTGGGAACACGCCAGTTCTCACAGAAGAATGGGGTCTATCAAAGGATGGCAATTTGGAGTAGCCTGGGATGAAAAACTCAGGTTTGAATCAATGGCTGCAAACCAGCTATGCCAGCTCTCCTACAGCTGAAATTCACAGGTGAGAGACTGAAAAATAAAAAGGTAATTCTGTCTGAAGATTAAGAATGTATAAGGCTTTTATGTTAGTGTACCTCCCATGAACACAAAAGGTTTCCAGACCTCAAAATTTCTGTGAAATTGACCTACTCTCTGCTACAAAATTAGCAACTTGTCAGTGCATTTGCTTTACCCAGATGTCTCAGTAAGCTGATCTCCACTAACTTACTGAGGGGTTTACACAACATTGTGTAGATAAATACTCACTTGAGTCCCATGAAGGAGCACTGTAACCAAAGCCAAGCTAGCACCAACATCAGGATCATGTTTGGGAATGCAAATCCAAACCAGGAAGCAAAATTCACAATATCGTTGTTGTTGGGGTATAACCTGTAAAGAAATTACTTTCTGTATGAATGTCAAAACATTTAGTAATCTACTTTCCCTGCAGTATGTGCTAGTGACAATTATACATGTAAATCTAGGATAACCATTACAAGCAATCATAGGCAACATCCACAGCCTAACTGAAGCAACGGAGGAAGGCAGCCTGATTTCAGAGCAGAATTTAAACGATCCTCAGTTTTCCCGTGTTTTACTTCGATGCATATAGGAGCTTAGGTTGATACTTTCTGTCTCAGTCAGACAAGTGTGGCTGAAAGATCTCCCATACATTCTAGACACCTTTCACTTCCAATGCGCCTGCTCATTTATCCCAGACAGGATATTTTTCCTTCCTCCCAATTCATTCTGATAAGAGAGCAAGAAATGTCTTTCCTGAAATTAATACCTGTACTTCTGCTGCCTTCAACAGCAGAAAAAGTTGCTAGCTGGCTTTAAAGAATGAAGACAGTGTTTTAAGAACAGCAATTTTTGTTCTTCCTTGTGTCCGCCAATAATGATCAGAGGGAAAGTATCAATAGCAAACTTCCAGCTAGGTATTAAAATCAACAGATAATGTAGCAGCTGAGGATGAAGTACTTGCAAAACAAGGAAGCAATGTTGACGGGCTGATGTGGAGTCTGCAAAATTTCCACTGCAAATTGGGTTCCATGGAAATCAGTTCCCAAACTCAGTTTCGCCATGAGAGTACAACACAACTGTACAATGTCCACAGCCACAGCACAGAGGAACAGTATTATAGCAGGGACCAAGCTCCTTCTAGCTCTCTTCAGTGTGCTTATAAGTAATCTACATTCTTCTGGTGCTCTTTACTGCAGTTCCTCTTCTGATGTGCTGTATTTCAGTTGAAAAAGAGGACACAGAAGAACCGATATCTCATAATCAATCACTTGCATATCAATTGCCAGCAAGTATTTCCAATTTTCTCAGAAGACCTCTAATTCCATCACATAACTTCCTTTTAAAAGATGCTGAAGCAAAAAATCATGAGGTCCAACATTTCATATACATTTCTCACTCTCAGCTCCTCAACTTACTGCTTGAAGTTTGCAACTGAAATTGCCATCTAAGACCAGTCAATTGGTCACAGAAACAGTATGACAGTATAACTAAAAGCAGCAGCAAAAATGACTCACTGATTCATCTGGCCTTTCAAAACCATGTTTGGTCCTGTTCCAGTAAGTGTTGCAGTTCCTCCAATGCTGGCAGCATAGCACACACAAAGTGTCATGCCCTTGCATATACGGTTCCTTATTTTCTTTTCCTCAGAAGATTTGGGGTCATCAGGGACTTGTCCATTGTTTACGGCTAGATAAAAAAGAAAATTACTTGCCTCAGGTAAAGTTGGAAAGGCAGAGAGTTCCGGATAGGGTCTCTAGGCTCAGTGCTTCCAGTTTGTATGTGCCATTTATTTTAATTTAAAAACTCACAGACATGTCCCTAACTACTTCAGACTAATGTTCATGAGGAGCTGAAGAAAGAGGCTGACAGTCTGGGTTAATGTGATCCAAGGATGCTGCTGTCCACATCAGTGCCACAGTTCCTCATCAGTAATTTCTTGTTTCACAGAGAGGCTTACCACCAGCCAAATATTGTAGTCACTGGAACCATTCCAATCCCACAGTGAGAACCCAACTAGCTTTAACAGATATGAATATAGGCAGAAAAAAAACCCACTGAAACCCAAATCCTTGCTTGGCATAACTTAATCAATATGTTATGTCAGTTTACAATAACCATGAAACATTACTGCTGGGTCCATTGTTCTCCGAGGTTAACACTCTAATCTTGAAGTCTGACTGGACTAATGGGGCAGGACAAAGAATTTATGGCAATTACAACCAACTCAACAGTATCAAAGGGTATTTTTTGCACACTCTAATTATCTTCACTACATTTGGGCTCTGATCTTTAAATCATATTTAATAATACAGCCCTCTGTAACAGCACAGCAGAGCAGTGAAATGAGAGGGACTGAGTTTGTGCACATATTTCAAATGAAGTGAAACCCATTGGAGAACCACAGCATTGGCAGAGGACCTCGAGGAATCAAGCATCAGGGTAAGATCACATACAAGAGCAGTTTGTCTAGTGTGAGTCAAATTACACCAGTTCCTCTTTTCCACGCAGCTTTTAAAGTAGTCCTCTTTCTTCTCCCCACCTCCACATACAATCTGGTCAATAAAGAGATACTTATTACCCTAGAACCAAAATAGATTGTGTTTACATAATTTTTTTTCAAATAGTCGCAAATGGCTTAGAAGCTGAATCCCCACTGATAATCATAAGATCTAGAAAGTGGGATGCTGGGGGTTTGGATGGTTATTTCCCACAGGATATGCTTTTCACTTCCCTAAACAGGCAGTTAAGTCTACGGAAATTGTAGGAGGATGACTCCAGCTCGAAGGAAGAACATTCCAACCTGTCTGGGATCTAGCACTAGCATAGAAAATGGCAGCCACCAAAATTGGAAGCTATTTTGTAAAACCTAAATGTCACGTATTAGGGGGTTTCAGTCAGGTTACCATCCTTCTTCCTTGGAAAGGGTACACAGCACTCCTAGGCTGGGGAGCTGTGAGTCTAGCAAGTTCAGTAGCATCAGCTTTTTGGTGAGCAGGCCCTTACCTGCAGTGGACTCTGACGTGCTCTTTTCCTCCAGCTCAATAACTGTATTTGTTTGCCCAGTTGCTTGTTCCATCACAGTCACATCATACTCCGTGTTGTCCATTTGATCCAGGACAGCCTGGACAATGGGAACCATCATGGCAGTGGTGGCTGTGTTGCTTATCCACATGGACAGGAAGGCAGTGACTATCATAAACCCGAGCATGAGGCTGAAAAGAAAGAAAAACACAGAGGAGAGAGAAAGAAAGTGAACCGATGCTGCTAGGCTTTGTAGTCACTGTAATTTGGAGAGCAGAGCTCAGCAGGGATGTGTGCAGCATCCAGTAATACAAAGCAGGGCCAGACTCCCTTCTAGGACAGCTCTGCCATTTTCACTGAAGGAATCCCACTGCATGATTAAGTCTGTCATAATTTTGTCACCAATGGCAAGCCTCCACAATTTAGACAGATGCTAGTTTTGGATAAAGGACATACAAACTATTCCTGTTGCCAGACTTCACTTCTGAAAACTCTGTGCAAGTACAGCTAAATTGGTTCTTGAAGTGTCCTTTCTCTGCTGACTGTTAAACATCATCCCTAGGCCTCTGCTAAACTGAGGTAAGAGGCAAGAAAAAAAACAATGTAATACTCTTACAGTGCAGGTTTCACCCCAAGAATCAGAAGGACCCTCAGTGCAATCCTTTTGTGAAGATTCCACTGTTCAACAGAAATTGCAACAATCAGCCCTCCAACGAAGAGCATGGTTGTGTCATTTAGGTACTGCAAGCACACCTGAAAGACAGAGAAGGTAAGTCGGGCCCAAATGTTGCTTCTTACTTGCTTCGCTAGTGCATTTTGCCTACCACCTTCCCAAATCCACGGACTGGACCAGACCCCATCCAACACTGGCAGAAGGAGCAGCTGCTGCCTGAGAGCTCCCTGCAGTTTCCGGAACCCTTGATCACCTGTGTAACTGCTGAGTTGCCTCTGCAGGAGCTCTTTGTGCATCATTGTGCAAAATGACATCAGCTTCCTAAAGCACAGCTGGTGGCTCAAAGTATGGAAAGCGCTGGAAATGTTTAGCTCCAAAAGGCTTTCTCAGCGCCTTCAGCAACCACACTTGCCTTTACCAGCTTGTTGGGCAGTAGTGAACCTGGGCTACAGAACCTGAATACAGCCTCTGCCTTGGACTAATGCTCCAGTACAAACAGCCCAGGATGAGTTCTGGAGAGGACGCAGCATACCTGCTGGCACCATGCCATCTATCCTCTCAGAAGTTTGTTCCATGCATTTTGAGATCTCCCAGAAGATCTGTCAGCCCTACTTTCTCAGAGGTTAGGAACACACAAACTGCTGGCACTAGTGGTATGCTCTCCAGCAGGATCCTCTACAGATAGACCTTCCCCTCTACCACCTCAAGCCCCCCACTCTTAACAGTTTGGGCAAATGTGTATGTAGTTCAGCATCTTCCCATGTAAGAACCCTGAACACTAATACTGGCTAAATATTGATGAGGGATCAGAACACTGGATTTTCCTGTATCAGACCTGGATTGCATGAGTTCCTTACTTTTTTAGAGCTCTGAACTCCAAGCAGAGGGAAAAATACCACTGGCATGAGGGAGGTGACAGCCAGGGGGATCACTTCAGTGCACCAGTACACAGCCATGATGATGATGATATATGCACATTTGGCCTCCTGCAACATAATAGAAGACACATTTAAGCATTAGAAACTGTTTTTAAAGATAAGAAACACACTGGTAGCTCTTATAAGTGGCTCACACACTCCATTGTCTGTTGCTTAACAAATTACGCTGAATGAGGACTTAAACTTGTGCTTTTAAATCATGTTCTGAAGTAATTTGTTTAAAAAGATCTTTTTGACCAAGAAGACCATGTGTTTGCTTTAATCCATCCACACAATATAAATGCTGTGAGAAAAACAAATCTTCCACCACTAGGTAAGTGCACAGTTTGCCATGTGCAATTACCTCTTGGTGGTTGAGGTTAGCAGATTTTACATCTAGGAGCCAAGAGCAGTAATATAGAGTTAAATTTTTAAATGGATGCCCAAATTTCCCAGTGTGGATGACTAGCTTGCCTGAAATTCACAAGTCTTTGATGTATGTCCAGTAACACAGTTGAGCTCAGAAACTATTTTACTGAATAATTTAAAAGTTCTTCGCTTTTTAAAGTAACTACTAAAGAAATTTTTTTTTTTTTTTTTTTTTTTTTGTGACTAAGCACATTAGTGGTATTACACAACTTTCTCAAATCATACTGTCCCTACCTGCTAAGGGGATTCCCTAGATTAGAATTGTTGCAACCTGTCTTTTTGGGCTGTTGATCAGGCATTTCTGTATCCCAGCCTTCCACGGTTTTTACTCTAAAAATTGTTGGGAGAACCAAGCATTCATTAGCAAACAGTGAACTATTTGAAAGCTGAAGTCACCGTTCTGTAGCTCAGTATTTGCTCCTATTTAGGGCATGCGTTTATAGGATTTTACTCTAATACAACAAATGTGACTTTATTGCTAAAATAAATGGTGTGACTGTGACATTTAAAAACTGACATCAGGTGATATTTATAAGTAGGGCTGTGTTTTCCTTAATTTTGTTGAGAAGTTTAAGAACCAGAAAACACCTTTTGTAAGTAATTTCAATTTTTTTCCAGCTTAATTGCAGCACAAGTTTTGAAAAAAAAAATTCTTCAGAGACTAGAAGATACCAGGCAGATCCTGTTGAAGTCTCTTCCCTTTATACATATAAGGTGAGCCCATGATACAATTCATGCTGTACTGCAGTAATGCAGGTCTAGAACTGACTGTGGTTAATCTGTCGCTAGTATGAAAGACAGATAAACAACTCTAAGTGAATAAAATTCAAAACACTGGTTTTAGAGAGTAAAGAGTAAATAATTTATGTGAAGTTCAAAAATACAACCAAGCTTATAAATTAACTCCAACAACCATGGCCAATTCAGACAACCAAAGATTTGGAATTAAATACATATTTGTACTTATATTTATCTGTGATTTATGGGAACAGTCACAGAATGTCTCTTTCGTGTTTCCGTAGAGCTGACACAAAACACAGTGACCTGCCTCCTGGCTGAGAGATGAAAAAGCAGTCACTGACAGAAATATTACTCTCCCATTGTGAAATACTGTCATTTCTTAGGTTATACTAATGACACAATGTGACTACAAATAATGGCAAACTGAAGACATACACTAATTTTTTTGGAAATTATCTTTCCTAGTTTTGACCAAAGTAGAGCTTAACAGTCAGGAACTCCTCATTATATAAAGCACCACTATTCAACTGAAAGGCCAGGTTGGTATTACTCAGACAGGTAAACCAGAAGGGTTGGCAATTTGGTTTATAAAAACAGATCAAATTTTCCTGTACTTTAATACAGACTGAGCGATACAAGTTGTTCAGAAGAAAGGCTGTTTTTAGCATTAGAATAGCCTCCAAAGCTTTAGCAGGCTAAAATACTGAACTGAGCTTTCACATTTGGTTAAGAAGGCTACAAGACATTTAAGTCCAAACTTCCCTGGGTTATTCCAATTTTATGCTGGTGTAACTCCACTGAATGCAAAGGAGTTGTGCCATCGCCATCCCTGGAGTAAGATGGATGAATTGGAGGACATGGTATTTGAAATCCTGACCAATACATACACACAGCGCCGGCTCCCGACGGCATCAGGATGGAGAATGTCACCAAGCAACATGCTGGGAGTACCAGAGCCTCAGCAGAGAGCAGGGGGACGCACTCCTGCCCCGCAGCTCACTCCAATCGCTACCACATAATGCAGAATAATTCCAAACGCGCCGGCCAGCTACGCATGGGTTTGTCTTGGCCCAAAACGAATTGCCTCTAATTGGCACGATGGGTTGGGCCCGTGGGAGCCACAGGGAGCAGGGCTGGAGCCGGGCCGAGTGGGGATCACCTGGGGGGCAGCCGGGCCGGAGCCGGGCTCTGTTCCCGCACGGGCCCCGCAGGCACTTACCCGCGTGGACACAGCGAGCGGCAGCGGCAGCAGCAGCAGCGGCGTGAGGAAGAGGATGGCGAAGGAGCGGTACCTCAGCAGGGGCCGCAGGCACGTCAGGGCCATGTTCTGTGGGGTGACACGGTCAGGGCGCGAGCGGGAGCGGTGCCCGCCGCCGCAGCTTTAAGTACGGGGCGGGAGGGACACGGCGGGAGGGACGAGAGGGACACGGCGGGGGGCGGCAC
>VYXC01004208.1:908322-1005176 GCA_013397175.1 Platysteira castanea | reverse complement strand
GCCCGGGGCGCGGGGACACGGCTCGGGGCCCGTCCCGCACCCCCCCCTTACGGCCACCTCCGTGCGGGGCTTCTGCAGCCCCTCCATGCCAGGGAAGGCTGCTCAATGGCTGTGCATCAGCTATCACAACAGTCGTGAGAGTGTTTTAAAAACGTTCTCCGTGCTCGCAGAGCCCACAGAAAGGTGCTGGCAAGCACGGATTCTCACAGTGCGCATGGCGTGCAGGGACCGAGGTGCTGACACGGCCCTTTCGGGAGCCGGACTTTCGGGAGGTGCTGGTGACGCCGAGGGAGGATCGTTCCTCACTCATTCACACAGTGGTGTGGAAGGACTGAGCTCCTTTAGGGAGATGGAGAGTTAAAGCCTCAGTGGGGGTCTCCCCAAGACAGAGGTCTGTGCAGGCATGCGTGGCTGTGTTTTGCTATTATTTTGAGAGGCATTGTGCCTCTTGATCTGGGTTAAAAATAACCTAGGAAGGTTAACTTGAAAGGTTATTTTTAATGTTGTTGAATTCAGTGGCTTCATCTACAGGGCAGGTGGCCAGCACTACTGAGAGGGCAGAAAAGAACAACCAGAGGGACTGGAAACTAGACAGAGGACAAACAAAATGTTGATATTTTAGGTTTTGCTTCTGGGATGGCAACAGCCACCTGAAATTAAAGTCAGCATAAATCATATCTCAACAACTTGATCCTGCAATCTCTTAATACAGTCTTAGGAGGCAGTTACTCACAGAAACAAAGAATTTCAGATTCCGCAGCAAGTAATGAGGGAGCTCTGACTACAGCTTGCACTCTTTGTCCTCTGCTGACCAGAGGAACTTGAATGACAGAAGTTCAAAACAAGACACTCCAATGTTACTTTTCATTTACAAAAGCAGTGAATGCCCACTAAGAAAAACAGTAGCCAACCGGATCTGGACAGATTCCAAATCTTCAAACCTTTGGGAGCAGTCCCTCTGGGTAACTTACCAACACAGAGGAAACTTCACACCAGTGCAAAGTCTAGCAGAAAGTGGGGAATCAGCCAAAACTTGCATTCCTGTGGCCTGTCTCCAATGAAAAAATGGTTCCCAGTCAAAAAAGAAAAAGGACTACAAGCACTTAAATAAGAAAATGCAAACAGTTAACTCTAAATGAGGTGCTCTAAGCTTAACTTTGATAGACCAGTGCAAATATGATTTGTTGTCTTCTTGTTTCAATTAGATGCAGTGAAGAAAAAAAGAAAATAAAGAGAAAGACAACAGATGTGTTGATACCTTTGGATGGACTAATCTTGTGAAAGGAGACTTGCTTACTGTACTTGGGGGTGAGACATGGGATTCCATGGGCAATTCAATTAGCTAATTCATGCCTCAGTCCTTTTTTGTCAATGTAGAAAAGGGAGTCAATATTCCCATATTGTGTGGGATTATTGCAAACTTGCCTTCAGTGTGCCATACAAAGTCCATTCAGTAGTACGGAACAAAACAGAGAAAGAAACTCATAGAAAATAACCAGCATCTGAATAACAGAGAATCAGATTGAAAGGTAGAGGATAACCTCTGCTGCTGCTCATGGAGCATTAGACCAGCAAAGGCTGTGCCTTGGGAGGAGAGGGAGAGGCATGTGAGAAACACAGTGTTCCCTAGGTTTCCTAGGATCAGCTGACTTGGGACAGGGATGAGAAGATGGTGCAGGCCTCCCAGGAGATAATAGAGCAAAAATGAAGGAGAAAAGGAAGGAAACAGGGAGGTGTCAGTCAAGACCTGTAAGTTCCTGACCCTTAGAGGTAAATACCCACTTCCTACTGCTTCTGGCAGAGCTGCCTGGTTGAAAAGTGAGAGAGATCTAGGAAAAACATTGAGTCCAGATTTGAAAGAAAGCATGCCTAGATTTCCTTTATTTGAGCATGTTTTTTGTCTGAGACACAGGTCCTAAACTAGGCAACTGTAATCTTTTCATGAATCAAGACCAGCACTGATAAGCTGTCTTTAGAAACTTTAAATTTAAGGCATTCCCAGCACTTTGATTAAAGCAGCAGTGGGGAGTAATCTGAAGCGGGACCATGGAAATGAGTAACTTTTACTTCTTTACTTCTTTTGCTGAAATAGGCTCCTTTTTTAGAGGTTTACTTCAGGAGGAGAGCAGGTTTGTTGGAGTGCATGTGGAATATTTGTTCATGAACAATGTCAAGGCTGACTGCTTGAAGAAATTGAATTAGTGCCAACTACAGTTCCTGTGGAAGTCTGCTAGGAATTCAGTGAAAATCAAGCAAAGCAGCTGGCTGAGGGAGAGCAGCAAAGCCAAAGTCCTGTACTGAACTGAACCTGTCAACTTGAAAGGTAAATTCGGACCTTGTTACCACCTTGTTCAAGCCATCCTGCCACTGCACACTTCATATTTGAGACACCTCCATCACTACTTTATAAACCACAGAAGGTTTACATGTGTCAATTCATGTTCTATTGTAAGAACCAGGAGGGTGGGAAGTTGACTGAACACAGATGTTAGAACCACATAATAATGTATTATGGCAAACTGCAACAACACAGGCAAGAAAAAGAATACTGAGTGAGGACAAGAGAGAAGACGCCTACATTCAGATAAACCAGTGGGAAAGTTGTGCAATGCATAATCAAGATGGGAAAAAGAGGGATTTACAGTACAGGCTGAGACTCAGCACAGCTCTAAGGGATCAGCACAGAGAAGCACAGAGGAACATGTTCCATTTAGCAAATATTCCAGCTGTTCCCCATCTCCCTTACACTTACAACTAAGGTGCATTTGGCATTGGCTGGACATGAGGGTGCTACAGGAGTGGCAGCTCTTTTTGTTATCATTTGACAATGAGCTTCCTCTTCACTGTGCCAAGGAGAAGACAGACAAAGTTTTGGCTGCTTGCTTTACAGATCTGGTCTGACAGCTGGATAGAAGGGAGCTGCAGAGAGCCTAAACACTTGCAAAACATCCAGGAGGAGTTTTAGGTGGTCCAAAGAATAATTCAAACAAAAACCTCCCACATCCTGAAATTCAGCTCATGCTAACTGCACACCTTCAAGAAAAAGGAATCGTTTCCTCCAGTCAGTATGGCTCTGAACATAGTAGAGAGTAATGGCTTTAAATACTGCTTTAAAGGCAGTGGGTAAAATTAACTTTTGGTTGCAGATATCATTTAGAAGCAGAAGATTGTAGCATCCTTTGGGCCAAATTTTGAATAATGTGCTATTCTTGTTCTTCTTGGTAGTAAGTCTCAAATCAGTTTTCAAAGGAACTCAAATTTTTGTATTACAAAGAGATTTAGGCATGGATGGTGACATGAGGTGGAACCAGAAGCTGAAACAGGTCTCTTGTACCTGAAGTCCCTTCTCCTGGTTGCAAGACACCACTTCTCCCATTTGCAGTTCTGCTGTCCTAATAAACACAGGTATTTTGAAGCATGTCAAGAATCAAGGGTTTGACTAACAGCCAAGCCCATCTTGTGGCTCCCTGCAACTAACCTTCCGCGGCCTTTGCAACGTTTCTCAGCTGGTGGCTCTGAGGCTCATTTGATTTAACTTGACAAAGAAAGCAGAACATTTTTCTGCTGTTAGTGAGCTGAATAGGTTCAATGAAGTGTTCAGTGAGCACCAGAGCCAGCCCAAAAGACTGGGCCAGTTCTGGCTGGGCAAGGAACAGCTGTGACAGGAACAGCCGCACCTTTCAATACAGCAAATGCCAAGATGAGCTTGACAGCATTGTCAAACCACAGGCAGAGTCTTGCAGTCTTCTCTTTTATACTTCAGATACCAGAGGCAATGATGTGAGCCATGGCCAAGAATTGCAGTCAGAAGTGGGACACTGCTGAAGACTAGTTAAGAAAGGCTGACCTCTATTGTTTGGTAGAGAAAGGGACTGGAAATCAATCCCACTTGGAAGTAGGAATTCCAGGGTCAGTCCAGGTGGAAAAATTGGAAGATAAAGATTTTGTTATAGTTTAGTTCATTCCCGAGAACCTGCTTTTCTTATATATTGCACTCTCTACAAGGCAATCATCCCAGTTATTCCAGTTATTGGTGGATAGCAATGGTCTGTAAAAAGGTGGCTTTACAGGCAGCAGCTGGTTCATTTAATTACAGATAGACATATTTTCTGCCTCTAATTCAAATGCTGCCCAAGCACACAAGTACAATTTGCTTGTTCTAAAGCAGTCCATTTGACCTAGATAACTGCTACTCTCTCTCAAGACAAAAACTCCTCACATTCTTTTTAAAGTTCTTTCATGTTGCAGGCTCCATGCAACAGCCAGAGGTACAAAAGTTTTAACAGAATAAAATTAAACCAGGACTGTAAGACATATCATACTTGACACTGAGAAACAAAAATTAAAACAACTGACCCTGAGATATTCTAGGACTTAGCAGAAAAAGAATGTTTTCTACTTAGGCTTTTGAAAATCACATTTAAAAAATAACCAGCTCAGAACTTACCTCTATGTGATTCTTGCCTTAAAAAGATGCCTAGAAGAGGTCTTGTATGATAATGTTATGCACTGGAAGGTTTACACAGAATTTAAATAGAAAGAGTTATTACCAGCATTCAGAGAAAACCACTCTTTCACTGCTTTCCATTTTCCCTCCAAACAGTACTTCCCGGCTACTGCCAGTCCACTGTGCCGCTTCAGGAGTAGCTTTCAACTGAGTTCCCAGTGGAGCATCTGATATTTTTCCAGGAAAGGCTCTTGAGACTCTGAACGAACAGTCCTTTCGGCACAATCCCTGTGCCCAACAACTTTCTACATAAAAGCCCTCATTATGAATTTTGAGTCAGTGGGGTTTTCTCAGTCCATGTATGTTGCTGATCAGTCTTTCTTGACCCAGAATTGGTGTTTCCCATATAGTTTGTGCCCTAAAGCCCATTCAAATGCTGTGCAGGCTAATGACTAAAAAAGAAAAAAGATCCAAAAGAAAATCGCGTTAAAAATTTGATTCAGAATTGGCAGCTCTGTAACCTCTCCCTAAGCTGCCATCTCATTAACATATTTGTTCAAAAGCCTTTTCTTTGCTTCATTACATAATTTGTGTTACAAAATCCAGATAAACATTCATTATTCCCAGATCTAAATAATGGCTTATTGCGCTTTCTTTTTCTTCTTCTTTCATTTTTTTCAGAGAAAAATGGGGGACAGAAGGGGCTTGTTTAGATGGGAAATGAACCACACCAATTGCTGAGAAACATCTGTGGCCGCTGTTGTCTATGGCATTATGATATATTGTGCAAAGACTAGTGAATGATTATTTCTGATACTCCTGCTAAGTGGAAGAATTAATATTAGTGCCCCTACTTGACAGACTAAGAAGGTCAGTTAGTGTTTTCTCTATCTCCTGTATCCCATTGTTCCACATTGGGTAGGGTCTGTCACATCAGAGACACCACTTACACCATACAGCTATAAGGGATCAGTTGTAGCAGCAGGTTCACACTCTTAAACACACTAATTTTTTTGACATGCTGGTGACCTGTGACTCTTGCAACATTCTGCTTCCACTCCCAACCTTTCAGAAACATGAGGTGAGAAGTGACACACTGGACTTGGCTCCCTACCTGCAAAGGGCCATACTCACACAATCACCACTTACTTCCCCAATGGCCAGTACCCCAGTGCCCATCTCTGTATTCCAAAGCTTCTTGAACTGCTGGCCGCAGGTACACTCTTGTCTGTAAAGTGTGGAATTTGTTAATTCCATAGACTATTTATGCTAACATCTATACAAAAAAAGATCCATTGCCTATAGTCTGCTTCAGTTTTAGGAAAGTAATAACTATGACTGAAGTAATTTTAAGCTCAAATCCTGGAAAGTCTTCAAGAATTGTTCTTATTTGCTGAAGGCTCATGTTGTTCCTGCTAAGCAAATAGTAGGATTATATCCAGTTGCCTCCCTACTGAATAGGATGGCTTGTTGAATATAATGTTAAATTCTCCTCTGATATGACTGTTACTTAATTTTCTAGATCAAATGTTTGCACTGGACAACTTTGCAAAATGCTAGGATGAAACAAAAAGCAAGCCATGGGGAAAAAGGTACTACAGAATTTCAGAAATTTAGAATAGATTTCCTCATTCAGGATGATTCTAGACTGAGTTAACAGGAACAATGGGATATTTTGCAGAGGAAGTGCATCTTGTAAAGCTAATACTCAAAGGATCACAAAACTCTTTAGATTCCAACACATAGTAGGTTCCCATGAGATTGCACTAAAGAAGCATTGCTGCAGAGCCAGTCTGTTTTCACTCTCCTGACTCGGACTAACATGTCTTGTGCCTCACAAATCAATCGACTCTGAACAGTGCAGTACTTTCCCTACTGAAGCAGAGACCAGAATATCCTCCTCTGGTTTTCAGATCCTGGCAGAATAATTTCCTCTTGGTCCAGTTTAATTAAGTGAAACTGAAAGCCGTTGTTCTCAATCTGTCCTTTTTCTACTTTGTTCCGTAAATGATGTATTACTTCTCCCTGTAAAACTTTCCCGGTGAATTAAAGAGAAAAAGCACCAAAGTGAGAAATAGGGGGTATGTCTAGTTTTAAATTGCAAGACTCTGGGCTTGAAATAAAAGTGAGTACATGGTAATAACATGGATTATTTGAACTGCATTGCAAGTTTTTTTATATTGTTCTACTGAGTGATGACATAGGAAGGCTGTAAACCTGAAACTTTAAAAACACTCGTAACTGGTCTTTGTTTTCAGAAGACTGTTTCTACAGCATTCGAGACTAGGTCTGGAAATAGAGGCACGTCTTCAGACTGAAGCTTCAGCTCATCTTTAGCAAAAGCCACTGAAAGTATGATAGCTTTATCAGCAAATAAAAGTGTAAAGTTGCTACTCTAGATTAAGAACAAAGAATGACTCAGATTTTTTATTCCTTATCAAGAGAAGCATTTAAAGGTTTCACCAGAAAACTTTAAAAGTGATGGGGGCTCAACAGCTGTCGTAATTTCAAATATTTCTGTGTAAACTTGCTTTAGGATTGTAATTTCCCCGCCTGCTTTAGCAGGGAGAGCAGCTTATTTTAAAATACTTGTTCTGGGGAAGAGAAGGAAATAAGGAATTCAGAATACCTTGTCATGTTGAGTGCCACCAATTCCTCTTGTGCTGATAGCTGAGAACTTGGTGTTTATCAGGTCATGGCCCAGTGAAATTAGAAAATATTAAATCCTACTCTCAATCACTTTAGTGAACCACTGAACCCAGGACCAGCACAAGCATCTTCATCTCAGGAGATGACAGACACATCCTGGGGTAACTTAGGGTGTTCGTCTTGTGAAATACCAGTGGAAACTGATAGAGTCCAGTGGCAGGAAAGTTAAACATGAAGGGTGAGTGGATGCTCTTGAGACATCAAATGGGCAGGAACTGGCAGGAAAGGGGATGGTGCACACACCAGGCCTGTTAGCCCAAGACCACTGCAGACTGTGTGCTCTGTCACAGGTTATTGTGAGAGCACATGGGTTCACACCTCGTACTGCAAGACCGGGACTAAAGTTACTGTGTCTGAAAAGAGCCACAAAATTACCTCAGATCACAGGGCCGGCTTCAGCCTTCCAGTCCTTCCCTTTGGGCGGGTGGGAAGGCCTGGCCTACTGCAGAAGTGTTTTCTCAACGAAGGCCTGCGGCGTGTTCGGCGCTCGGTGCTGCGGTGGCACCGTGTCGCCGTTGGCACCGTGTGGCCGTTGGTGGCACCGTGTGGCCGTTGGTGGCACCGGCACCGTGTGGCCGTTGGCGGCAGCGGCACCGGCTCACCCGCGAGGGGCCGCGGCCCGGGCTCGGGCTCGGGCTCGGGCGGAGCCGGGAGCGGCCTGACCAGCCCGGGCGCGGGAGCGTTCGGTAATTAATAACGTCAGGACCCCAGCTGGGTCAAAGACAACAGCGTCTGGATAAGGAGAGCAGCGAGCCAGGTGTCCATGGCCTGGAGCACTCTGCAGTCTCCCTGGCATGCTCTGGTGCCTTGTGTGCAGGCATACCAGCTGCCCGGAGTCTGTCTCACTGCCAAGAAAGCCTCCAAACCAAAATATATCCCTGATGGATCTTCAAAACACTTGTAAGCAACCTGTCTCTGGCCTCCCAGGGTGAGAAGATGGCTGTTAAGGCCACCCCAAATGTCACTCAGGTGCTGGAGGCGCTGCCCAGCGCGCCGACTCTGCTCCCAAGCTCGGTGAGCTCTTTGGGGACAAACCAAGGCTCTTTGGTTTTGTGAATGGCCTCCGTCTAAACTGCCGGGTCCTGGTGGGAAGGTGAAAGGCCTGTTCATTTGCAGAGCAACGGCCCTGTATGAAAGCAGCAGCTCCCACACGTCTGCAAACCTGAGGTTCGATGTCCGTAAGGGATGCGGGGAACAGGGTACCACGAGGTACCTCACCCTCTCTGAGGGTCAGAGAGAAGCAGCACTGTTTGGTTTCCAAATTCCCAGATGTGTTCGGTGTGCCAGTGCGCTCGCTTCGGTCACTAGATGGCAATGAAGACCCAACGTGCTCTTCCCTAGGCAGCTGGGGAGGATTGTAGAGCTCGGCCTGGGTTTGCCCCAGGAGATAAGAACTGGAAGATGCTAGAGAAACCAAGAAAATAAGTGTGCTGTCGTTCTGCTTGGTAATGAGGATTTGTTTTGTTACTGTCTGTTTCTTACAAGAAATAAATAGGCTGTATTTACCAAGCACAAAACTATTTTAAGATAAAAAATATACTTCTGTGCAAGGAAAGGAAGCTCAGCCTTACCAGGCCAGGTACTCAGAGGACACAGCATCATACTCTTGAAGCACTGCTGAAGTTTCAAATACTCTGGGATTTCAGTGTTTTACCTTGAAGCTTAAGACATATTTTTATACTTTGGCAGTGGCAAGAGGCAATCCATATTTGTATGACCCTCCTTCCCCAGTAAACCCTTACCTCCATGCCTCTCCATATAGTATTTTTTTAAACAATCCTTTGTCGTAGTGACAATTTTAACACCAATCTCTGAGACACCAGAATGAAGGACACCTTGTATTTCTCCATTTCCTAGGTGTTGGTGGCTGCTCTTCACTATGCTGTGTGTATATTAATTTTGCTCAAAGGTTAATCTCATTTGAAGACAGGATTTTTGTGTGTACACAAAACATTGCAAAGCCAGCTGGCATATCCTACTCCCAGACACCGTTGTGATGCAAAAGCAGTGCTATGGGAAGCAGAAGGAACTAAATGAGGAAATTAAACTGACAATATACCCTGCAGTGAGCTGATGGAGAGAAGCTGAATGACCTATTTTTGAATTTTCCCACTGCCGCTTCTCAGTGGTTCTGTTGCAAAAGACAATGTGGGATGTCGTTGTCTTACTGTTGTCTTCTATGGGTGTGGATTTTTAATAATCCAGAGGGTAGAAGACATCTGTTGAGCCAACACAAGGCTCCCACACGGCCTCAGCATGTTAAAACAAACAGCATGTATTTTGTGAACCATATCCAACTATGCAACTTGTGTAGTACCTCATGACTGACATCTCTTCATTTGCTGCTGAAGGGCTTTCTGGGTGTCTTGAGTTGAGTCACGTTGGGATAAAACTTGGCAGAAACTTGAGCTCAAGTACTTTTTTGATTATTTAGAAAAAATGCTGCAAAAAGTAAACAAACTATTAGATAGATGACCAGGACCATCTTCTCCTATGGTATATGAATACATGCCCCTGAAATTCAGAAGGAAATGCAGTAAAAGTGCAAGCAGCCTGTGGGGGAGAGTGAGTGGACTAAGGCAGGCAGAAATGTCTCCAAGTGATGGCAAACCTTGCAGAGGCAGCAGAGCAGAAGGAAATTTATCCCTGGGCTGTGGAAGCTGGTATCGTGCAACTGCATAAATAGCGGGGATTCTGTTCTCTGCCACATTCTAAAGTCCAGAACAGAAGTGGCGAATACTAGTTACATCTGAGTTCCAAATTAGAAGCCTGGAGAATGGAGACATAGCCTAAATCTCCATAAGATTGCTCTGAACTATTTTTTTTTTTTAAATCTACCTACATGAGAGAGAGAGAGAAAGAAAGAGAGACTGAGCTGTAGAAAAATGAGAGCTGGTGCTCATTCTTGATTTCAGAACCTGACCTAAATGACTTTGATCTCTGCAAGCAAACCTGCTTCACAGATACCTGCAAGTGCTGCTGCCACCCTGCACACAGCATTTTACTGTCAGGCAATTATAAGCTACAACTGTGATGCCACTTCAGCTTCAGTGTTTGCCCTTTTAATTTTCTCTGTTGCTATGGCAGCACCAAATGATTGTGATCACTGCTGTTTATATTGCAGTCCAAGTCACATCAATGGAGATCGTGGGAACTAAAAACTGAAAAACTGACTTAACTGTATAGTGCATGTGTTGTTGTACATAATAGGTTGTTCGCAATAACCAGGATTTTTCAAAATCTTTTTTTCCTGTAGCATTTGGAAAATTCTTTTAACTAATGGTTGTCAAATGATAATTTACATTTAATACATGCTAACTTAGTGCTCTTCATGTAGCTGGACAAGATTTCTTTTACACGGTTTCCTATATCCTTGAAAACAAATATTTTAATGGTCTTTCTAGTGTTGATGAAAGGCTACTTTATCTTTTTACGCACTGTATTAATCATAGTAGTACATTAGGTCTGAAATAATACATCTTTTAAAAGGTACTTCAGTACTTTCTCTCACATTGTTTTGTCTATTTAGACAGTACAGGCTGGGGTCTCTGCTGGAGCACTGATCCTGATCCGGCGTCAGCCAGACAGCAGAACTGGCAGGGTGTGAGTTTATTTCCTGGGGCAGTGAGGAGTGCCCACCTGCGCCCACCTGTACCTGCCACGCCCTGCGTGCACACCTGCATCTGCCCTGCAGGTGTTGGATGCCCAGCACAGCTGAGCTGCAGGGCTGGGACTCCCTTGCTAGGTGATGTGACTTTTCTTACAGAAAGTTCAATCTCTACGGGAGACCCCAGGAAGGCAATTTGCTCTTTAAATGACCCCAATGCACATTGGGTGTATTGAAGAAAAAAGCCATTTCCTAGTGACTAAATCTCATTTAAAAAGTAATTTTCCAATCAATTACGATGCAATTTAGCTGCTAACTGTTTAATTATCAAAAAAGAAGCTATTTAGTTCTCTGTTCCTGTATTTATGAACCATGCTTTAAAATTTCATCTTCAGAGTTTTGTGTGGGGGAATGTGACTGCTCTATTGATGCAATTATAGTAAAATTAAAATTTTCACTTCAGTGTATTGTATTAGTTCAAGGAAATATTGTTTGCACAGAAGCCTTTGAAATAGGAGGTTCATTGATTTCTACAAGACCTGAATCTTTATTGTTATTTTCATGCACTGTAAAAATTGCATTATCTTATGTAGGTTTTATTAGAGGAGCATAAGGATTATTTTGTTTGTTTCTTTACTTTTGTTTTCTTAATCTTGTGTAAGAATTTCAGTCCTGGAAATACGATGAATTTAGAGCAAGGTTCCTCTTGGAGAAAGGACTGGTGTCTCTGGAGAGATAAAGAGGTATTTTTATGAGAGCTGGGATGCTGGCACCTGGTTGTGACATCCTGTCTCGGGGTGAGCACCATGGTGGAGCACAGAGGGCTCAGTTCTGAAAACAGGAAAGCATTCAAGTAGCAGGGCTGATATGACTTGCAATTTTTATTTAAAATCCTGAAATGCTTAGTGTTTCTTCTTAAAGCTCCAGTTCCCAGAGTTATCTGAGAGGAGGAAGGGAGCTGAGACATGAGGGGGTAGGAGGGCTCCTATTTAGGAGATAATTAAATAGGCATTTCTCCAAGATGTCATGGGCATTAAAATGGAGTTTAATGGTGGCACTGACTGGATGCCTACTATTTTCCCCCCTTTCTCTCACAACTTAGATTATTGCAGGAAATTAGTTACATAAAACTACGCAGGCCAAGACCCATATAACTGCTCCTTGGCATGTCATGATCACTTTGCTCGTGTTTGTGTGCCCTTATGCATATCTGGTCAGTTTTAAAATTATAGTGCAGAAATAATGTCAGATATGGTAATTATTAATCTGGTCTTGATGTAATAAAATTTTCAAAAGCCTCTAATTGTTTTAGGAATAAATGATCAGTTCACAGCTCTGGCACTTCACAAATCTCACTATTATACATTTAGGAAAAAAGTAGTTTTTGTGAGGAATGCCTCTTTTCCTTCTTTCTTGCACATGTCTGTGTGGCTGTTGTTTATTTCCAGTATGTCTGTGTCTGGAAGGTTCTGTTTATGAGCACAGTGGTATGGCACAGATAATTATTTATTGATCTAGCTCAAATGATTAACGATTCAGCTTTAACAGGTCTGTTCTATTACTGTGCATAAAGAGCACTGAAGTAATTAAAACAGTTTGACTGCTTTGAGTAAGGTGAGACTTAACACGTGTACACACACACACATTGCAGTGTCACCTGAGGGTGACACTTGTAAAGCCCAGGTGCAGCACAGCCTGTGCACTGAAGGAGCCCTGTGCTTGCTGCAGAGCACTGAGTAGGGAGAGGCACTTCAAAGGGAGCTTTGGGGGCAAATTCCCTTACGAAACTCCACTGCTGGAGTTTAAATATTGACTGGAAAGACAGAGTTGCTGGTCAAAATCCTGTACAGGCTTATCCTCCGTTTTCCAATTTCAGGGTGTGAGTCTTCCTGTTTGTGTGAGTGGGATGAGTCCGGTGGTAGCACCAGGATCCAGTGGCTGCAAGATCCAAGGTGTAGCCATCAGAATATTTGCCGTGGAGCTGAAAGGCACAGCTGGAGGAACTGCCCCAGGCTCTGTGTGAGAAGAGAGCTGTGTTTTGCAGGTTCTTTCTCGCTGAATGATGAGAACCACCCTGTAAGCCTCTGCTCTGGTAGAGCGGTGCTGGGGCCAGGCAGAAGCCCTGTCCCTCCCCATGGTGCTGGTGGGTGCACAGGGGCCTTTGGCTTCTTCTGCCATCACTACTGGGGAAGCTGTGGTGGGACTGTGGGGTGCTGGGGAGGGTGCTGCCCTCCACACCAGCCCCAGGCACCAAAGGTGCTTTTTGGTTTCATCTCATGCTGTTCCTGAGGAGGGGAAACAGATTTGGAAAGTGAATTGAGTCCAGCAAATGGATTTTTCCTGTGAAATGTGACTTTTATCTCTGCTAAGCCTACCTATTTAGACTATAAGCTGAGGATTGAAATGGTTTATTCCAGTTTCTCTGCTACCAAATACCTGTTTAAATAAAACGTTTGCTAAATAATTCATATAAATATTATTCAATAATTGATAAACTTTGTAATAAAGATTGAAGCCTAACCCAGTAAAACTCCAAGTGCCTTTGTGTTCTTTATTAGCTAATTCTGTTGAGGAAAGCACTGTTTCTGCATGGAGCTTTTTGTGTTGGATTTTGTGGGTTTTTGAAAAATTGTTTGTAGGTTTTTTGTTTATTTGCTTTTTTTTCGTCCCCTTTCAACTGGCCTCACAGGAAGCAGGGATTAGAGATTTGTCATCAGTAACAAGCAAAGCCATGACTCACAGAGGCACCAGGGCGTACCCAGTCCCTGCAGGAGAACCTCAGCCTCAGCACAGGCACAGCTCAAGGGCCCTACTGGAGACCAACTTCCCTCTAAAACTGCAGGAGTCAGCCCATAGGTGAAGCATCTCTTTGGGTCATTGAATAAAAGAGGCAGAGGTGTTTCTGCCTGTTAGAGGATGTCAGCTGAGCCAAGCCTTGGCTCTGTGGGGAGGCAGTCCTTGACAGCTCCTCTCCATCTCCTGTCCCATGGCTCTGCAGTGGGGGTTGGGGGGGCTCCTGATGCAGATCCAATCCCTGCATTGCAGCTGATCTCTGCATCAGTGCTCAGGAAACCTGAAGCAGGTCCAGCTCAATGTGAGGTCACTATGCATATTTTAAAACACATTAACTGTCCTGCGGATGTTTTCATTCAAAGATAAATTAACTTTCATCTGCTGTGGAGGAATAAGGAATGACAATTAAGGCCATTCCTGAATGAGGGCCTTCAAGTAAGCATCAGGTAAGCTCACTCTCCCTCACCTGGAAGGACAAGAACAGTTAAAATCCCCAAACTTCATGTTGCTAAAAATGGGGTGTTGAGGAGCAGTTCTTGGTGGGTTCCTATAGGTTTTTTCATTTGATTTGACAGAACCAAGATTTCCCAGTGTTCCCAATCTCCACCTGCCTTTAAGTAGGAAAGATAGTTCATTCCCTTTTATTGAGTGGGAAGTGGGAGGGTGTTTGCATACTGCTCTGGAGGTGCTTGCAGACTGATTTTATTTCCACTGAAGTGTAAAGTACCCAGCAGCTTTGAGAAACAATACTCTGACCTTCAAAACACTGGCTAGGCAAAACAAGCAAACAAACAAGAAATATTTTATTCCTGAAGCACAAAGACTCTAATTAATTTCGCCTTAGCTCTAAAGCTTGTCACTGAAAGCTGCTTTATAATCTAACCACGTGCAAAAACTGGGGACAGGATGGTGGGTATGAGAAGGGGTCTGGAGCTCTGCAAGAGGCTGGCTGACTAATATTTTGTGGTTGTTGCTCCAGAGTGGGGTTTTAAACACAAAGGCATGGAATGAATTTGAAACTGATAGCTTTGAGAATGAACAGAGCTTGGTCTGTATCAGTCACTATGTTACCCACCGTAGCAGATTGGCATTAGCAAGTACAGATCAGCTGTTTATCCAGGGAAAGGATCTGTTCTGCTATTAGACGCCAGTAATAGAATGTTGTGCTTCCTCAGTGCAACACAGAAATTGAACAGTGAAGGGAACCTTTCCCTCCTAAAGCTCCCCATAGCTCACCTGTATCTGCTACTGGCGTATCAAAAGCCTGCTCTGCGGGAATGCACAAGCAGTTGATCTGTATGATAACCTGGCTTTCCAATCTGAAGTCATCGCTACGAAAGGAAGTCACAGAATAGTTAGGGTTGGAAAATGGGGTTGAAGAGCTGAGGGGAATGCAAGAGGCAAGGAGGAGAAAGCAGCATGGGCTGGTGGCTTGTGTACTGGGCTCAAAAAAGAGAGCAACTATTTCTAGTTCTGTTACAATCCTCGCCATGGACTGTGCTGCTTGGTGGCACTTTGAACAAAACAAAAGCCAAAAAAAAGGTGTAGGGAGTAAGCCCTTTCAATCTATAACATTTTTTTGGGACAGAACAGAGAGCCATTGAATTTCCAGGTTTGGTGATGTGCACTGTGGTCGGCAGGCTCGTGAGGTGGCAAGTAGAAGTGTGTATATACAAATAAAACATGTCAACTTGTGTGTGTTCCTGTGAGTTGAAATGATGGATTTTCAAAACAGTCAATTACTAGCCAAAATTTCACTGAAATGCCTTTCTGCTTAAGTGAGTAATGCAGGAAGTATTATTTGCAATAATTACGTACCTGACTTGGACTTACAAAACCACGATTATGTTATATATAGTTTGGGATGACTTTGATAAACTTGCTCATTTTGTGCTATCAATTTAGAGAAGACAGGAACCATTTGTTTATGAAAATTTACCATAAATAAACAATGAGACAAGACCTAGATTTATGGCTTAATATTGTAATTGGGTTTTGCTGAAGAAAAAGTAGTCTTTTGAAAGAGCGAAGTTATAATTATTTGTGTACACAAGGAAGGTGCTGCATATTGCAGATGGCTCATGAACTGCCTGTCAGCTTGTTTGGGTGGGAATTGCATTCACTGGGAAGAGACACATCTTATAATGAAAACATTTTATCAGACTGTCTTTTTGAATCTAATGCATTATTTTTTCACTTAAGCAAAACATTAATTCGAACATTAATTGAAACATTAATAATAGAAGTCTAGGCAGACTTTTAATCCGCGATCAGAACAGAAAAATAAAATTCCCAAACAAAGATGGATATTTATTTTCAAGACAATTCATTAGTGATTAATAACCTGATGAATCTATTACATCTATCACTTTACTGGAGCATGCATTCAAAGACTTCATCGGATAAATAGGTAGGACTCTTTGAAGACAGCTGGGAGAAAAAGAAAACTTTTCAGAGGGCCCCTTTGAACTGACCTTGAAGCAACAACTCTGTTGTTACACCCTAGGCCAGGGAGAGGAGACACAGCAAAAGGACTTTAGGAATGTTCTTTAGAACTGAGGGGAAATCTGCTCACAACAAAAGCCTGAAAAACTTCATAACCTTTCTGGGTGGCTGAACAAAAGCTGTTACCGTCTGCTGTTACTGTGTGTCACAGAGGTTATTGCCAAACACTTGGCTAGCACCTGGGGAGAAAATAAATGCCTTGGGGCTGATTGAGATCCGAGTGCTTCCTGTAGAAGGATGCACGGCTCTATGTGATGACTACAGCAACTGTCAGGTGCTGTGAGGAAAGGACAAATATTATTGTCATGATTAAACTGTGAAGGTTAAATGATTAATTTGGGAGGGCTGAGGTGTACTGATATTGGATCTACTGGGGAACACAGAGGGAGGCAATGCCTTTGTGAATTCTCTATCTTATCAATAGTGTTTTCTTCTGCAAAGAACAGCTGGTTTATGCATTTTAGTGCTTTCTTACTCCTCAAAATGAAAATGCTGCACATGTTCCTCTGAAGGCTGACACCACCCATTTGCCCTCATTACAGAGGAAATGAAATGGTGCCACTTTGACGTAGTGGTAGGGACAGCGCAGCCAGGGCCAGATCTCTGATACGTACTCCAGTTTTACTTTCCTTGCAGCTTTCCTCATTGAATTTCCTCAATTTTTGCTACCATTGTGTGTGGGCATAGGCAACAATGCTAACAGTATTTCATGGAAATGTTTGTGACGTTCTTATGCAGTGTATAAGGCTTGTGCATAAATTATATGTCAGTGTAGGAATGTCTCAGTGTCCCTGATTAGAGGAAACATTTCATCTGGGACCTGTTGTGATTTCTCTTTTCCAGCTGTAGGGAAATTCCAGTTTCCTAAAATGAACTTTTTCTTGTTCTAGGAAGTGCAGATGTGATCCATAGTCATGGGTTTGTTACAGGTCTTGGGGGAAGGGGTTCTTCTGTGTGTTGAGATTTTGCATGTCCTGAAGTTCTGGGTGCTAAGAACTTCCCTGGGAAATGGAGTGGGAAGGAAATCCATTCCTGCAAAGACCGTGAGGGTGAACTGTCAGAGCACCCCTGCCCCTGGACATCCAGCCCCTTCCATCATCTCCCAGCATTTCCATCATTTCCACAGCATACCCGCCTCCAGCGCTGTGGGGGGACCTGTGGCAACCTGGGGGCTGCAGTGTGGGGATTCCTGGCTGCTCCAGGAGGCTGCTGAATTCCAATATGTTCTCCCATATGTTTTAACACTTTTGCATTTCTTCCATCTGTTTATGGGAAACTTGAAGGAATTTAATGATCTTTTCTAGGGTTATTAAACCAACAGCTGTTGTCACTAATAGAGGACATTCTTTATGGCAGTGTGCAGATTCCAGTGATAAATCCAGCCTTACCACCCTATATTTCTTTTAATGAATGCAGCATTTGTACTGAAACGGAGGTTATGAATACAGGCAGTTCTTAAACTATTATTTTATGCTATAGTTTTGGCATAAAAATAGGGATTTTTTTCTCCTCCTCTGATTCCTGAGTGCTTTTACTATGAAATATATTTTATGCTGGGTGAGACAGAAATTTTTTTTGTTCCCATTTTCCTTCCCTCTCCTATTTTTGTTCTCCCTGACAAAAAAGCAAACTGAAAAACTGGGAGAAGATTCTCAGAAGAGTGGAATACATCACAACTGAATAACTGGTTTTGGTGATGCAGAATGAAATTACATTTTCCTGTTCATTGTACGGGTTCCTCTGGTACACCAAACTGATGGTGACTTTTGTTGTATTTGGGCAGGTTTTTGCTTCTTGTTTGTCTTACTGTCCTGAAGACTGTAAATATCTGCTTGGATATATGTTATGTCTAATTACACACGATCCTGTTTTTCAGTACTTTCACTTAGTACTGTACAGTGAAGAGCTTTTTTGCTGCATTACTCTGGTTTTTTCCTATTTTTTAAAATGGCAACATAACCCAAAATAATGATTACAATCTTTAGCTCAGTGAAAAACAAAGTAGTTTTTCATCTTGACTGAAACGCATTTTAAAATTAACTGGTTTACTGGCTTGAAAGCTTCATAAATTGGATTAGAATCCCATATATGTATACTGGCTACAGGTAATGGGTGATATGGCCTGTTTGTTATCTTTTGATTGATTTTTTCACCTACATTTTAATTAAAATAATCCCTGCACTGACATCAGAAGCAGAGATGGCCAGAAGCTGAATGATTCTCTCTGCCCTGGGAGAAGATCTGGGCTCAAATTACCAGTTTAAGAGGGATTTATCAAACTGCACAAAATGCATATATTGGAACCTGAATGAATTAGCATGGAAATTAGTGAGCACAGTTAAATACATATGTCTTGTTAGTATTCAGCATTGCTACCATGAGATGAAAGAATAGGAAATGAAAAAGATGGAATGAGTGAGAACAGGAAGCAAAAAACCAGATGTTTCTTAATCTGTGGTAGTGATTCATGACAGTTTCCTTGTATCGTATCTATGTCCAAGGGCTTCTTTCTATATTAGAGGTAATTAATAAATTATTATGCATCTATCTAAGGGTTTTATGCTATCATTTACCACTGCAGTTTGTGCCTTCTTTGGGAAATGGAAGCAATAACTGAAGTTTAGGGGTCTTCACGCACTTTGGTATAAATTCTTTTTTTCTGCTTTTGATCCAAAACTGTGTGTTAAAAGTAGCAATCCTGTCCCTGAAGGGCAGGGCACTTAATTATAGCCTAAAGGTTTTTAAAGTCATTTATCTCCAAATTCTTGATTAACAAAAATATAATCTTGAATAATGTGTAAAAAAATTTCCATGGAGGGGTTGCCTTGTCTGACAGTCCTGTGGAAAATTTTGCAAGGGAAGTGGTGGAGAGGCTTGACTGTGTCTCGCTGCCCCAGTCCCACGCAGGGAGTGGTGTCAGTGGGGCCAGGTGTCCCCAAGGGTCTCCTGGCCCTTTGCTTTGACTACAGGGCTATCGAAACTGCAATGATACAATGAATAAATCCTAAAACAAAAAGCAATTTTAAAAGGAGTCAAATTGCAAATAACAAGTGACATTGTAATAAAAACCAGTGTGAATTGTGAGATGTCTCACTCTGCTCCCCATAAGGAAACTATATAACAATATTACATGGGTCCTTTTAATTCCATTTTGTTGAAGAGCTGTGGCATAATGATCAATCAATTAGGAGCTAAATGAATTTCCATTTCTGATTAAGTCTGCCACAGGAAAGCACTGCTGGCTGTGTGTGTGGTAGAGGGAATGTTGTTCAGGGCTTAAATTTTTTCATAAAGGTTCAGTAGTTATTAAAATACATTCTAATTAGCTGTGGTTAAAAAAAAAATCAGTCAAAATTATGTATTCAGTAAATTTTTTCTCCTGAAAAGTTTGTTTCATGGAAACATCCCTCTTCACTTTGCCTTTTTTTACTCCTTAGGAGAAGCTTAGCCCTGTTGGAGGTGTTTTGGATGTAGACAGTTTGCTGGGGCAACTGAGCTCTGAGGTATTTAAACCCTCTTATTGTAAAATCAAACAACAACAATCCGCAAAACTCAGACCTAAACCTAACAGGTCAGTGATACAATTTTGAGTTTTGCTTTTGAGGCAGAATGATCTCTGTGGAAAGAACAATTTTGGAGAAGTAAATGAATGTCTGGATTACAGCGACAGCAAATTACAGCCTCACTTACGGTTTTGAAGAATTGTTGGATGAATGCTTTATGACAGGATCATGTGTTTTCCTTTCAGAGGAGTTAATGTACCTCGGGGCCACTTATTTACGTTGCTTACCTTGCTGTGAATACCATAGGGAGAAAACAAAGTTCAGCACCAGAGCCTTGGCAATCAATCCGTCATTTTCTCACGGCGCTGCAGTGAGGCCGCGCTGTGGCCGTGCAAGTCAAGGCTCTGCTGAACTCCGTAGCCAGCGGATCTTGTCTCTGCTGGAAGACATTAACCCAGTTGTTGAAATTGTCATTCTTGCTAATCCTTTATATAATTTTTCTCTTTTTCCACTGAAGTGAGCAAGACCTCTATTACAGGGGGAGGAGCGCTGAACGGCCTGACCCTTAGCTGTATTTAGAGGGAAACTGGGGACTTTTCCAGTTTTAATATACACTATGCGTATAATATTTTTACACTGGTGTGCAAGTTGTCATGGATTTAAATAGAAAAAAATTGAGGGGGAACAATCCCTTTTGTTGCATTGGGTTTACATGTGGAAGAAGCTGTCACAATCTCTCTGGCTCCTGTGGCTGCTACTTAAACCTGTTAAAGACACATTGAAATTGGTTCTGACTTTGCTGGCTGACTTACTTTTTGGTGAATGTGCTCTCAGCTGTCATGCATTTATTTAATTTTGGTTTTAATGTCTTTCAAGGCTCCCTCAAACAAGAAAAACTGGAGAGAAAAAAAATTACTTCTGAGCGTGACTTTGCCCTCCCCTCTGACACGCTGTGATTTTAGAGAAGGGTCTGACCCATTCATTGCAGAGGGAGCATGGGGCAGCTTGTTCAGGTACCCTGAGTTTAGATATCTTGCAGTAGCTTACCATGAACATCCCAAAACGTTTTGAAACTCTCTTCCAAAGCATGTGATTACAGAAGAATATCAGGTCTGTATTTGTTAAGAGCATCTTTCTTGTTGACTTATTGTAGAGAAACTGATTCAAGTCACAATCTTGGGCTCAGATGCAAGGGGAAATAGAAACAGAAATGCTTTTTATTGTCCTTGTGATCTTTCTGCTCATTGTCTCAAGCCTCTACCTGAGCTCTGAGCTGCAGAGCAGCAATGGAACATCCCAACTTCAGCTCACAGTGTGGGGTTTGGGAGGGTCTTTCTTACAGCTGCAGTGGGAGCAAGCCTGGCAAGAGTCTCTCCTGCTTAGATCTAGGAGACCCAGAAGATTGGTTATGTGTATCAGGCAAAGAAAAAGCCTGAATATTTTGCCTTGCCTTGTTTGGCATAAATGATCATTTTCCTCACTGCCTTTTCCCAGAAGTTATCCACACAGGCAGAGCAGCTGAGCAATTTGCATCTTCTTCTGTCTTATTCTTTTGCTCTTTTCCTAATTTTCCCCCCATTTTTTTTGCTTTGTGTAACAAGACTGCAAGTACTTCTCCTGGCATATTTATCAAGTGTGTCTTTTACTAAGATTTGTCTGTCAGCTTGCCAGACAACCCAGTTGGAGACACAGAAGCAATTTAAGGATGAATATTTCAGTCTAAGAATAGCATCAAGGAAAGAATGTTCCTGGTTTCTGCTGTCCTGAAAAATCCCATTCCCTAGAGCTGTTCTTTTCATATAAGTGCTCAGAGCAAGGCAGAACTGCAGCCTAGGACGTGTGGTCGGAGGTTTGGACAGGTAACCTCAGAATTGATAAGCTGAGATAAGATATTCCAGAAAGACAGATGAAGCACTTAATTTACCAAATTTTCTGCTGCCTTTTTGCAGCCTGGCCTTCTGGCTGACGATTACAGCTATGGAGAGTTTTCTGATGGGACATTTTTCCTGTGGGAATTGGTGTTTCATTAACACTGAAAATGGGGGTGTACTGATATCAAGGAAATGGTCAGGGACAAACAAAACATTGTTAAAATACACCTCTTGAGAGTTAAGTAATGCATCTTCATATTTCATACAGAAGTTCACTTGCAGTTTGTAGTGTAATGGATTGAAATGCTATAAAATATCTTCGTGTTAAAAAGGGAAGTAATTTCAGAGCTGGAATTAGCTGTAGTTCAAAACTGTACAACATTGAGAAATGGAAATTCTGATCCCTGCAGAGCTTTATTATTATTACAGCTTAGGTTCTATTTTCAGGTATTGTAATTGTTTCACGTACTGACTCTGGTTGTACCATTCTGTGAACTACTTAGATGTTCTTTTGTATCAGATATGAGTTGCCTTAGGTTGGTTGAGCTCATGAATAAATGATTCTCCTCAACTGTTCACATCGGGAACAAAATCCTACTTCATGTTTTCCTTTGTATTGCATGTAATGCCACTGATGTGGTAAGAACCAGATGCCACTGGAGCTGCTTGTAGCTCTGGATTGCACAAAGTAAGGAGACTGTATCTCTAAATCACAGGTGGGAGTGGCACAGCTGGGTGTCTATGTGGCTGTTATATGGTGGAGCTGGGAGCACTTGCTTGGGGAATCCCAAAAATTTAGATAGATAGGTTTAGAAAGAGGAAAAGAGTTTCAGCTCTTAACTCTGTTCCCCTCTGTGCAATGGTGGATATAGGAAGGGTCCCAGGAAGCAATGATGGAGTGTAAATACCTGCACAGGCTATTGTCAGAAAAATGTCCAGTTGAAATTTTTCTTCTCCTTTCCTTTATGTGAGGGCAGCCTCTGCATAATGCAGTGATCAAGGCATTCCCAACAGGAAGAGTAAATGCCTGCTGAGATCAGGATGATATAATTGGAAGACTCGCATGATTTTAGATAAGACTTTGCTTCATGTTTTGCCAGCACTTGCTTCTTTTATTTGTTTTGGTTCTGTTCATAGTCATTAGGCTTTCTTCTGGACTTGCTTGTGCACTCCAAGGGCTGAGTTTGGGATTTAATTCCCTGCCTGTAATGCTAACGAGGCTTCATAGTGCATAGAAACGGGGGTGTGCTGAAACATCAGGCTGCAGACAGCAAGAAAAACATGGGAACAAGATGCACTCTAGAGATTCTTTGAAAGATCCAGGTTATTTGGTTTTGAAAGGGGAGTGGGTTGCCAAATGTGATTTATGTTGGACTGAATGTTTTTGCAAAGTTTTTCAAGCATTTAGATTTAGTGAGCAAGTGTTTCCTGATTCACAACAAAGCTGTAGTAAGTATAGTGGAACAATATTTGAGAGCTGAAGTGAAAGATGCCAACCAGTGAATGATTTCCATGTTGAGTGAGTTCATGTGGTAGCTGTAATTAGCCTTCATTTGTGGCATGCTGAGCACTTTTCTCCCTCAACACATCCTGGTGGTGGGTTCTGCATCACAAATTTGTGCCTGTGGCACAAGATATAAAAATGGCTCCACTTGTAAATCTGTTGGAAGTTCCTCAAATGATCGATGTGCAAAGTTCCTATTTAAAGACAGCTCAGAGGATATTTGTGTAGTTCTCATTGTGTGAAAGGGATAATTTTCTAAGACATCAAACAGTTTTAACCTGCTAAGAGAATCCTTTTCTGTGTTTGTTTTTATAGGTTGTGTTCGGGGACAAATGATTGTAAACTCCAGGGTCAAAGAGCCACTTCTGTGAACAATGCTGCAGCAGCTCTTGTGAACTGTCAGTAGGGTGTAATCTGTTTACTCTCTATTACTAGTAGACTTAATGCTACACTGTATTTAAATCCCCCTTTATTAGGGTATGAATTTGGCAGTCAGTTGAAATGGGTCCCTTGTTTTTGCCATGAATCTGCAGGGGAGGTGTATCAGTGCTAACACTACAGGTTTTCCAGGTCTTGCTGAAGGAAGTGCAAGTCAAATGGCAAAAGATCAAGAGATAATATGTAATTTTGCATTCCAGTCATAACCCTGAAGAAGTTCAAGCTGTCAGAATTCATCACTGTAATTCTAACATAATTATTATAAATGCAATCTCTTTAGTGCCCCAGGACATTTGTCCTGATGGGCAGTGAAGTGGCCCTATGGACACGCTGGAGCCAGCATTTTTGTGCCACTCTATTTCAGATGTTGTTTTACAAAATCAAGATGCCTGTCATTCAAAGCCGTGCTTCTGGGAAGGTACTAAGGGTATAATTTCTATAAATTAAACTGCAGCCTTTGTACCCGTTAATGGGAAAAACAATCTCTTTGTGTGTTCTGAAGGCCCAGTTGATCATCTTGAATGGATGCATGCCACTGCCTTGGCTCCATGGAGAAGCTTCTCTGTAGAGCTGTGATCACAATGATACATTTCCTAGCATGTTTTTATGAACAGACTGTGATCTGTTTTCAGACAGCACATGATAGCATTTTTAATTATTGCCAAAAAATGAAGTGCTTAAGATGATGTTGGAGAAAGCCTCACATGGGAAATACAAGAAAACTTTGAGCTATGGTCTATATTTAGTTGAAGTATTATTGGTACCATGGATTTTCAATTAATATTCAGTATTGACCATTACCATAAAGAAGACGGCAACATACTGCAGGAGATTTATGGATTTTTTACAAGTCATTGATTTTTTTTCTTGCTCTGCAGCTGTTTGCATTAGTAAGCCACACATGGATGTGTGTGTACAAACAAACATACTGTTTCTACAACTGGCAGATGTAATCTGTGTAGTGGGGCTATTCAGTGTATCTGCATTTCCATCCAGCCAAGTCATAGCATTAGTTCTGCCTTAATGCAAAACATTCAGACTAAATCCATCTTCTGTTTTCTGGCTGTCTGGCATTAGGGACAGTCCTCAGGGTGGTGTAAGACTTGAACAGCACCCAGGTGACATGGTAGTAGATACTAAGTACTCCTTCTTAATTTCATGCTAGGGCTGCACACCCGGGTGGCTGCTTCTCATGTCTAACGTAAGAAGTGAGCAGTTCAGCAGCCCAAAGTCATAGCTAAATAACCAAATATAGCTAAATACCCAGTGGAGCCAAAGTCCACTGCTAGTGTTAAGCAACTGCTTTCAGGACCGTGCTGAAATTCACTGGAATGGGTTAGTGCCTGCTTCACATCACTCACTGCTGCTCTGCTGTGAAGGGAATTTATGAAGTGACACAATATTGGCAGAAAAGTTCACTTATTTTCTCTACGAAAACTACATGGGAAGGCTTAGACTGTATTTGCTTCCTTTGATGGATGCCCAGCATGGAATAGTGCATTGAAATGTTTTTGTGCACTAACTTCGAAAAAGCAGATCAAACTTTTAAGCTGTCACCAGTAATGGGCTGGGAATGATCCGAGTGGCCTGTGCCGTGAGTTGGCAGCTGATGGCTCTGTTCCTGTCCCCAGCGTTACTCTCAAGTGTGTTGAAACAAGCAGAAATATTACAGGAGAGACTAATTCACCATCATCTCATTTTCTTTTGGAAACATGGCACTTCATTGGGCTCTGAAGCCTTCTGCCCTATTCTACTGACCTTTGGATACATTTTGCAAATTTTCCTCCTCTGGAATTCGGAGCCCAAGTGTGAGGAGCGCA
The DNA here is from genome assembly GCA_013397175.1 of Platysteira castanea. NCBI lineage: Eukaryota > Metazoa > Chordata > Aves > Passeriformes > Platysteira > Platysteira castanea. The sequence goes on along the minus strand of VYXC01004208.1, from coordinate 979,979 downwards.
GCAGCTGCGTGCGGTGCCAGTGCTCTGCGTGGGCAGGGGCTGGCCTTTACTGGAGTTAGGAAAGCCAGACGTTGACTCTGCTTTCCCAAAGCCAGTCTCCCAGGGAAGCTTGCCAGGAAAGAGCTGTGTCTTCAGAATTAAGCAGGTGCCTATTACTGAGCTGGAACTTCAGGGTCCTCTCCATTAATGGGGCTATAAATGCATTTTAAGAGATTGCCTATTAATGTTGCAATAGATTATCTATATCTTACCACATTACTGTAATGTTAACTGTTCCTAAAATGCGGGGAATAATTTCCTAATTTTTATTAACTAAAGAAATACGGAAACTGTTTTGACAGGCCGTGTGAGTGTTGCTGCTGTGCATTGCATTTATTGCCATTGGCATGCTCTCATCCTCTACACAGAGGCCTGTGCTGGGCTCACAGCATTGACCTCACAACACTTCTATTAACCTGAAATAACCAATTCTGCTAGAAGCTTAAAAAGCTCTTCTAGGCTGGGCTGTAATTTGGGAAGTATTCAAGCATTTTTCTTATGAAGTGATTAAGTTGAGGCAGAAATACAATGTGCTTTGTCATGTTTAAATTTAGCACGCAACAATTACTGAGGAAAAGAAATTGTATATTGTCACGATACTGTCAGCCCCGTTCACTCTGATTCATATTGTCCGTGTGCAGCAGGACCTCGGGCTCTGCAGAAAGGCACTGTGGCTTCTCGGCTGTCCCTAAAGCTCGGGGCTGGAGAGGAGGCAGAGCCTGTTGGACGTGCAGCCTCCCTGGCCCTGAGGCTGCTCTGCTTTGCTGGGAAGCTCTGGAGGGTGCTGAAACCCCTCTGCATTCCCTGTCCTTGTCGCTTGCAGGAAGCGCTGCCAAGAACAAGGCATGTGCCTAATGAGCTGGACACTGTGCCGGGGGTTGGGAACAACTCCGGGAGCAGATAAAAGCTGAGGATGTTGGAAAAAGCAGCATTGTGCTGTTTGAGGACACCTGTGTGAAGGCTTTTTATTTTTCCCCATCTGTGGATGGAAAAAGACCCTTTATGAAAAGACATTTCTGCTTTATTTATAGCTCACAATAATTTAATAACTATCTTTGCAGCTCATTGAGAGCAAAAACCTTTTTCTGGCATTGCCTGTCACTTACAATGTGTGCCCAGCATCAAACACGACTGATCCACCACGGTGCCTGAGCCCTTGCTCTCCAGGAGAAGTAATGCCTGGGAGTGTAATTCACAGGGGTGTCTTTTCTCACCTGAAGATTCACATGTGTCAAGGTAAGCCCTCTCAGCAGACATGCTGCAAAGCCAACAGGAACAGGGAGGGTGCTAAGGGGACCCTTTTCTTGCAGGCTTAGCTCTGGATCACTGGCAGGTTGGTGTGGTGATTGGCCCTCTGCACAGGTTATTCTCAGGTATGCAGACCTTGGGCTTGACAAAAGCAGTGCAGCTCATTGCAAAAATCATTGTAATGAAGAAGGTTTGATGTATTTTTAAACTTGAAGATGACCACATTATTAGGCTGCTGTGGTACTAGAGTAGGCGTGGAGTTTGAGGGTCAAAGTCTCCTGCCATCGTTCCCATGGAGCAGCAGTGCCGTGCCAGCTCTCTGTTGGTGAATCAGTCGTCAGCCTCAGGTGCTGGGACCTGCTGGTGCCTCACCAGTGTTGGCTGAAAAATGTCTTTGGAGGGAGCACAGCAGTGGGAGGTTTGGTACTCGATGCTATGAATTAGACGTTTGTACCTCTCCCAGTTACGTTGGATTTCTTTCTGCTGTTTGGTAGTTCTGTGCTGTGATGACAGCATTGTTCTTTCCCCCACGGTGATGATCGTGTCTCCTGTTCTCTCAGCTCTAACACATGCAATGTCTGGCCTCAAATGGAGCTGGCATCTTCCAGCTGATGTGTATTTGTGTCAGTCAGGAGAGTGAGGAGCTCAGCTCATGTTTATGGTCCATTACTCACCCCTACATTGTAGGAAGGAAACTCACTTCCTTCTGTGCTTTTTCTCTGGGCAATTGTAATTCCACAGCTCAATAACTTTGAATTTATTCAGCCTAGCTGGATATTATCAGTTTATTTTTATATATGTGGAGAGAGACAGCCAAGGAGGGAAAGGAGGGAGGAAGCACCCTATTACTTTTGTAGGGCTTACAATGGGATTTACACTGAAGCATGAAATTCTTCATATAAATATTTCCGGACTCTTATCTCGGCAGAGGTTAACTTTGGAAATACTCCCAGGGGAAACAAGGGCGAATTGTTCTCAGCTCTTCCTCACCTCCCCTTGCTGCATAAACAGCTCCTGGGGGGGTCTGTGGCTCTGGTTGCATCTCTGGAGGCTTTTGTCCCCAGGCACAGGTGGGCTGAGCATGGGCCAGAGCCAAGGCTGGGTCACAGCAGCTGAATCCTGCTGGCTGGGCAGGAGAGTCCCAGGCTGTGGCTCGGCTCAAGCCAGCAGAGATTGTGGTGTTGGGCTCCTGAGGTGTGACTGTGCCAGCACAGATGTTTGAATGGACATGTTACCTCCAGGACATGAAATACAGTGCTGGAGTTTCAGGTTTTAAAGGGGGCCTTGGAAAGCACCTTTGCATGGAGATTCCACATCAGGGTTGTTGATGGGTTCTGATTTATTCATGAGTTGAATAATACTGTCTGGGTTGTGCAATCCACACAGTCACATTTCCAAGAATTCTTCGTTTGTGGTTGTCTTCTTTCACGCTTTATAAGAGGAAAGAAATGAGCCATATGATGGGGAAATCAGAAATAATATTAGAAAATTTTCAAGGATTTAGTGAGCATTCAGAGCTTCAGCCCTTTATAACCTCACTGTATAATTACCAATCTGGAGCAAAGAAATTTGGCAGTCAGGTGCTTCATTCTTTTGGTATTTTCTGTAAGAATTCTATTTGCAAACAAAAGAAAAAAACCGAAGACTAAAAGGATAAACAGAGTGAAAACCCATTTAGCATAACTGTAGTATGAGGATCTGACACAGGTGTTTTTATGCAGGATTGCAGCTTAGGAAGCAGCTTGGTAGGAAATGATTTTGCTCACAGGGGTGCACGGAGTGCATTTACATGTCCAGGGTCCCAGCTATGGCATCAGATCTGATTTATGTTTTACTGATTTACTGTTTTGCTCAATTTCACACACCTCACCCCCATGAATGTGCCAGAGACTAACATAAAGGTCAATGCAGAGTTGTGCCTGTAGTGATCCTGGTGCGTGAATGACTTGAAAATGTCATTTGTTTGGTGTGACTGGGAAAATGCTGCAGCAGGTACAGGCACCAGGAAAAGGTATCCATGGAAATCTGGGGTGAGCGCAAATCTACTGTACTGCTGTTCGACCTCAGGACTTCAGATATCTATCTAGTATATATCCTATCTATATCTTATCTAGTATATGTTATTTCCTGTTCTAGCAGGTGATATTTGTCCCCATTCTTGAAAGTTTTCCCTTTATTTTCTCTGCGGCTGTGATGATTGTTCAGTGATCCAAAATAGCTGATTTGCATCCAAAGAAGCAGGCTTGCTGCAGAGTGCTGTGATCACAACTCTGCAGTGTCTGTTACAGACCATGTGCGTGCATTTGCAGCACTGAAGGAGCCATAAAAATACTTGTCACAGCAGATGATCCCCTTGGAAGAGATGATGGGCAAGAGCAAGAGGAATCCTGACTGGGGCAGACCAAGCAGTGAGCCACATCCCACTGAGAGTGAACGCAGCTGCAAGGCATCTAATTTTTTCAGGTCTGCCTCCCAGACAGTCTAAGCAGCCAGAACAGATGGAAACTGCCACAAGGCACCCATGACATTTGTTTGTGAGATAAGAAAAAGCACCTTGTGGGTGCTCACCCCGGAGCTGGCTCTGCTGCAGGTAGAGCAGGTGCACCCTGGGCAGCGATGCAGTGCTGAAGGAAGCACAATCAGTACGTGTGCATTTGGGCAACTTTGACTTGCCCCAGGAGGACAAATGGCTTGTGTTTGCATTTATAATGAACAGCAGAAGGCAAGATTTGTTGAAAGTGAAGGTGTGTTTAGTTGCTGTTACTCCTAGGAGGAGCTAATCTGTGCCTTGTGCAAGCTGGTCATCTCCTGGGTGATGTGAGCCTTGGTAGGCTATGGAGCTGAGCAGTGTCAATGTGTGACATAAAGACTGACAGAAAGAAGTTGTGGAGATGCCAGGACAGTGCTGTTAGCGAAATGCTAATCATCAGTCATGGCATTTCCAAGGGAGAATCATTCCTCTGGCTACATTTGTCATTTTTTGTGGGCTTGAGTAAGCTGGCTAGGCTGAGTCAGCTCACAGCACTCATTTTGCTAACCAGAAGGCAAACAAAACCGCAACCAAACATAGGAAGCAAGTATTTAATAAATACGTTGTTATTTCTAAACACCAGCTGCTTAGAGAGGTAAACATCGCAATGCAGATATTGAGGATTAGCACAGTTTAAGGTCACACTTTGAAAACACAGATGTTTGGAGAAGTTGAGAGCTGCTTAAGGCAAAAGTTTACATGACCTCTTTTCCTTGTTCCTCAGGAAACCACACTCTTAATTATTAAATTTGTAAAACACTTTTACCTCTGGCCCACTTTACTCCTCCATTGCAACAGTCTGTCTTTGTTTTTAGCTCACATGCAGCAAAGCAAACTCCTTTTAAACAGCCATTTTTGCAAAACATGAATATCACATAAGAGCAAAATTGATTGCTGAAATAAAGGGTGATAGCTGCAATATTTTATATTTATACACTACTTCCAAGAGATCTGGAGATGAAGTCACAAAATCCGAAAAGCATGTGCAGTTTACTGAAAGATGGATTGTCTTTCAGTGTTTGCAGCACTATTATTTATTTATGATGTTTTTCATCCATTACATTGAGCATTGGCTTATTGGAAGCTGCTTGCTGCCTGGAGAGTGGAGCCACTCGTGCAATGGAATGGGCTGAGGCTACAGCAAAGGAATCTTCTTGCAAACAGGGAGAAGTGTTTGATTGGAAAAAACAATCTTAACCTCCCCCAGAATAAAATACTGGAAAAAGCACTTTCTCGCTGGGAAGCTGTGTTATATGAAAGGAAGTGTTAATGGACAGTGTTCCCTACACCTGAGCAGTCATTTGATCCTGTGGTTTAGGCTAATTAGCTGTCAGATTTGTGATCACAGTGGGACAACTTGACTTGTTCAGGGTGGGTGTCTGGGTTTGGGAAGTGCTGCTGGCGTACACCAGGATGCAGGAACAGGCTTCCTCTGCTGTTAGTGCTCAGTCTTTAGAGCCGTACGCTGCATCCTAGTCCAAGTTCATTGGGAAGCACTGCGTGACAAATAATCTTACACATCAGCTTGTCAAGAGGACTTCTTCTAAGTAATTTTAAGAGTTATTCACTTGTAAAGCCAGATGTTTCTTCCTCTGGGGCGTATCAGCACACAGCACAGCTTGTTCTTAACTGTGGTACAGTGCTGGTAATAGAGAGGTGAACACACGAGCCAGGCAGACTGGCACAGAGGACAGGCACCTTCTGGCAGTGTGGTGACAGGGCGAGTGCCCTGTGCTGTGGCCTGCTTGCCTCACTGTCCATCTGGGCCTAATCACAGCTCCATCAACCACAAGCAGTGAGCAAGAGAAAAGAAGAAAGAATAAAAGGAGATAAATGAATATACAGGAAAATCAAGACGTGGATAGGAGGAGAATACAATTCCACTCTGAACAGATGGTGTGTTGTTTGTGTTTAAAGACTACAACAAGACAGATATCCTATTGGCAAATATCGTTCATTCTTGTTGTCATGTTTTGGGAAGAATTTCATGGATTTTCAAATTTTTACTGATAAATTGAAGACATTCATTAAAGTTTGGAATGAAATGAAAAATGGATGTTTCTCTCACAAGTCTACAAACTCTGCTTTGGAAATGGCCTGGCCCTTGCTGAGTATGAGGCTGCAAGATGCTGTTTACTGCAGTCTGCTGCAATGGAGCAGGCAGTTCTGTGCAATGAACAAGCAACTCAAGTTTGTTGACATGGGAATGCAGAGAAACATTTGAAATACTGAGACCTTAGCTCATCCTGAGGCTGGAATCCTTTCTTTCCAACTTTCTTTTTCTGGAAAAGCTCTTTACCCCATGTTCACAGCAGGTTGCAAGCCAGCTCCCTGTGTCCCCCAGTGATGCTGTGGCAGCAGTGGGAGTGTTGATTTTGGCCTGACAGCTTGTGAGATGAGAATGACCATGTTTTAGTATATAATTTCTCATGGCAGTAGTAATGCTGTTGGATTTGATTCTATGCTTTGATAAGCAATTAGGATTTGACAGCTGATGGAAAATATATTTCCCCTTTTTCACTGTGAAACTGGATGCTTCTTTTAATCAGGTTATCTGTAAAAGCAAACTGGAACCCCTCCTGTGCTGGTTGGAATGGCCAAGGGAGTGAACACAGTTCCTCAGAATTCAGCAAAGTTCCTCACCCAGGAACGAGTATTTTCTCTTGTGGTGATCCATGGGAACCCATAGGCTCCTCCAGTTTCAGACGGTCATTGCAGTTCTCTGTGAATCACCTCAAAAGGCACTAATTCTGCCTGTACTGGTTTTCAGTGATGTAAAGACTTCACAGCACTCGAAAGAAGCATAAAAACAGGATTAAATGCCACTCTACATCCATTCTTACCCACAGGATAAATCAGAGTTCTGTGCATAAGGTCAAGTTAAGCTTGTAGATGTTTTGCCCCATAATTTTTTTAGGAAGGGAGATATCCATATTTCTCCAGAGATGTGGACTTTCCAGTCATCTGAAGTGCTCTGTGGCACAGACTGCTGGTAGTGACCCTGCAGGTCACACAAATAAACATCAAGCAGAAAGCTTGAATTAAGACAAAGATTCTTCAATATCTTGCATGTGTTGTTGTATGAAGCCAATAGGATTATTTCAGACTCACCATCAAACTCTTAAAATGTAATTTTCTATGTAAGAAGGTAACTGTGGAAATCTTAGTGATGGATGACTTCATAACAATCCAGATGAGCCATTTTGCCCTGCAGAAGCCAAATGCAGCAGGTGGAAAACATTTTCCCACTTTCATTGTGCTATTTATCATTATAACAACACCCTGCATCAAGAGTTAATTAAGACTTGTATATGTGCTGTCTGAGCAGGTGATCAAAAGGCATTTGCTCGCACGTTTTGGGCTGGAGCAGCTTTTGTTATCTGTAGCACTCCATGAACGGGTAAATCCTCTGAAAAAGTTTCGACCTCTTTTCTGTTTGTTGCATGCTGTGGCCTCAGCTCCTCCCGTGGTTTGCTGCTGGTGCAGCAGCAGGGTTGTGCAGGCTGGGGCAGTGCAGGTCCCTGCCAGGACCCGAGTGCTTCTTTGCCCACTGTTCCCTCCCCGGCCGCACGGAGTGGTAGCAGTGGCTTTACAGAATTGCCCTGTGTGTCAGCAGGCATTTGATGTTAACAGAATGAATTATTACCACATCCTTTGGACTTTTCTGCTCTACTAACTTTGCTGCATCTTCTATTTTGGTCATTCGTCCTACATTTTAAAAAGCAAATTATTGTCCCATATTTCATCTCTGTTGGGTTGAAAGGGTCTGTGCTGCTGCTCTCTAGTGCTTCCACTGCAGGCGTTTTACATTGCTCTGCTCTATTAAGTTGCTAGACCAAGGGTCAGACAAGACCTACGTGAGGCTAGAATCCGTTCACGTTCACTTACATTTGTTAATTATTATTTGCATCTAGTAAATCTCCTGATTAGTTCTGCTAGCACCCAAGATGCCTAGGGCACTGCTATTGCAGTCAGAGGCAATTTTCACTTTGGTCCTAACACCATCAGATCCTGTTCAGTAACTGCTTTTCTTTCTTTTCTTTTTCAGTAACTTTCTTTTTCTTTCCTCTGGAAACAGCAGATGGGGAAGTTTGTCTTGAAGAACATGTCTGACAGTGACAGAAAAGGGGTTAATACAGTATGAACTGTAATTCCCTTGTCACATAGTAACCCTGGGGGGAAAGCCTTTAATAGTTTACCCTAGACCCAGGACCTATTTGTGTGCCACATTAACATCCTGAAGCTGAGACTCTCATTCACTAATTCCTGTGTCTAGTGATAGAGTGTCTTTTTAAACTAACATGCATCTTTTCAAAAGAAATCTGATCTTTAAAGATTCAAATGATGAAAAATTTACCATGTCCCCTGCTTATCTGTTGCTATATTTAATTATTTCACTGCTTACAATTGAGCACATCTATTCTTCTATACATTAACAATGATGTTCTACATAAATTCTCTGGGAAGAAAACAGGAGTATTATATATTTATTTGTTTCTGTGAGGATCACAAGAATGAGGGGGTTTGAGTGTGGAAGGATGGGAGACTGCTGTGAGCAGCTGGATCATGTTTTGAGGAGGTGTTTGGGCATGTTCATCCATAAGTGTCTGTCTCTGGCAGCATATTAAAATGGCCTCTATTCTTGGCTTACAAAGAAAGGTACAAGGCACCATGTAGCTCCTTCTGATAACTGGTAAGACACCGTGTGTCTTATTATTTTTCTTTTCAGCTAAACAAAAAAGGAAGGGTGTGTCTCTCTCCTAGAAAGGTTGCTCCTGTGTTGCTGAGCTGTCAAAGGATGTGTGGCAATAGGATGGCAAAGTTTTGGTCATGAGATGTCTCAGACACTTTTCAGTGCTCTCAGGCACTTCAAGGTATGGAATATCCCTTGGGCCCAAGGGATTCCCCTAGGGTTCCCTCCTCATTCCTTGTGCACCTCCTGCTATCTCACTGTGGGGTGGGTTGGGGAGCAGAGAACAGTGTCAGCACTGCTCAGCAATAACAGAAACAGCTCTGAGTCACGGACCTTGTTTTTATGGATCAAAAACACAGCCCCGTACCAGCTACTAGGAAGAAAATTAACTCCATCCCAGCCAAAACCAGCACAGTCAGTGAGCAAAAAAATTGTAGATTTGTACAGCTCCCCTCTGTTGCTCTCTGGGGGAAATTCCAATGTCACAGAAATAATGGGATCAGTGAAAAACTGGCTTTTTGTGGCACGCACTGTTATTTTTTGCCATCTTCACTGGTCTGGATTGCTACTGATCCAATTTCACCACCAGGTTTTCCTTGTTTAAGCCTGAACTTGTGTTCTGAGGGGTGGTTGTAGACATCCTGGGGACGAGTGTCCCGAGGGGCCCAGCACTCAGAGCTTGGTGGTCTCCCAGCATCTCCTGGTGCCTCTGCGGGACTCCTGCTTCAACCTAAGTTGGACACTTGCCTGCGTTCATCACTTTTCCATGGTCATTATCTATCAGGACTTCAAAAAGTGTTACATACTAGCTTAATGGTGTCTCTCTAAGAAATAATTACTTCACTGTGCCCATAATCCAGTTTGTATTTGATGTGTCACTTCTAATAACCTGAAGAATTTTTCATTCAGCAGGCTTTATTTGTCATGCTTCTAACAAAGAACTCATCTCTTTTCATTAAACACAGGTTTTTCAACTCAGAGACTTAAAAATAGGAAATAAAATAAGGAAAAGAACAGAACCTGTGTTGATGGCTCTGTTCAGTATGGGTGAGCACAGCATGGAGGGAAGCGACAGCAGCGCCCGGTTTCTGACGATGCGCGGAACTGCAGTGACACGATGCTGACAGGGGACCAGGCAGAGAGGGCATAAATGCAGCATAACCACACCCAGTTCTACTTGATTCTGCACCCAGGGGCACGAGCCACTGTTCAGTCTGTGTTATTTCTGTGTTACTGGCCTGTGCCAATGGCTTTTGCGTGGAGAAGGGAACGTTGTGTAATCACCTCTCATTGTGCATATATTCCTAGTGGAGTAGTTAATCCTTTGGTTTTGACATCATAATTAGTAAGAGGGAAATTATTATGTCCCCAAAGCAAAGGCAATTTCAGAAGAGAGGAAAAAACCCTGCACAAAACCACAGCTAGAACTGTTAAACTTTGGATGTAGAAATCCAGTTTTTATGCAAATGACCTGATTAAAGAAAGAGCAAGACACAGCATCTGCAGAGCATAAATACTTTCCAAGCAGGATTGTTTTCAGATGGACCAGTGTTTTTCTGGGCTCGCTGGTGCATCCAGGAACCCTTAAGGCCCAAGATTTTATTCTTGTACTTTTAAATGACTGTTCAGTGCTCATCCTTTTCCTATTCCATTTCCAGTGAAACTAAAGATCTGATTTGAAGTGGAAAAGGAATTGCTTTAAAGCCTGTGATGTTGAAAAAGACCACAGGTGCTGCTATTCAATTTCTGTCATTCTGACACCTCAGCAGGTGTTGCAGTGAGGGGCTGGTACCCTGAGGCTTGCAAGAGGCTGTCAGTGGGCAGTGGCACAGGAGACTGCAGGGGGGAAATAAAGCTGCAGCAAAAAGCTCAAAAAAAGCTCTGAGCAGCCCTATTTATGATTTTTCCCCTTCTCCCCGCTCCACTTCAGCGAATAATCCATTGCTCCTCCCAGCTGCACGTCTCAACTTCGCAAACTCTGAGCTCACCCAGAGATGGGAACTTATTTTGTTCCCCTCAGGGCTGGCCATGGGCCTGCCCTCCTCGTTCCCCGTTCTGTGCTGTGCACAGAGACACCTGCAGCATCCCTGACCTGCCCTAATCCTGACTTCATGGCTTCTGCACTCTTTGTCCAAGGGGTTTTGGATGAGGGGAAGCAAATCTGTGGGCTCAGATAACTGGATCAGGGGATACAGCATCTTCTTTGCACCAAACCCTCCATCTCACTGCAGTCTCTCTACAGGGCCTGTAAGATCTGGGGGAAACTGGGAGTTGCTTTAGTTTTGTATCGTGTATTGGGATGAGCTTTAAAGATCATGTAACTGGCTGCTGTCTGCATTTTGTTTCTCCATCTTGAGTGTTTAGGTCCAGTTTCTCCCTATGCAAATCAGCCTGACATAAATTTTTTCCTTCCAAGTGACAGTAACTGGCAGCATTTCAGGATATGACCTACATTTATGGGCCCTGCTGACCTTCTGAGTGTGTATATATTTATTTAAATGATTTGTCTGCTGATATATGGCAGCTTGGTGAAATGAGTTGTTGGCACATTAACCTTTCGAGCACTTAAGTCCAGTTTAAGTGATTATTAGATCAACTTTGACAGAATATTGGCTATTATCACAGTTTATTTTACATCTACTGTAATACAGCATTTGAGGTTTTTCCTCCAATGCTCTGGCATTGCCATGAAATCTTCCATCTTCTCACTCTGGTTTTACAAATTTCAGTCTCAAAGCAGTGCTATTACCAGACTGCCACCTCTACGTGAATTTAGAGCTTCCCAGCTCTGGCAGACAGGTGAGCCCAAGTCTTTGTTCCTGCTCCCAAACCCACGGCTAGTGCCCGGTGCCAGTCCTCCCGTGCCTGCTGTGTGTTTGTGCTGTGCCCAGAGCCCCCCACGGGCAGCACGCACGGCAGTGTCTGGCACAGGGATGTGCACCTCTGCTGCAGGGTTTGTTTCTGGCACTGCTGATGTGCCAGGGTGGGTCACCCCAGCAGCAGCCCTTGCCTGGGCCACGTGCCTGGCTGGTGCATGCCGCTGAGCGTGGTGGCTGTTTTCTCTGCTAGATTAAAAGCCATTTAGTCCCATGTACTTTTCTCCCTGTGAACCTATTAATATCCTGTAATCAAGCCACCTTTCACCTTCTTTTTAGTAAACTAAATAAATGGCGCTCTTTAATCACTCACTGTAGAGTATTTCCCACACATCTTAATAAATTGTTCAAGTCCTTTCTGAGTTCCCTGAGCCTTTAAAAATATCTGAGTATCATCTGTTAGCCTCAGTCACATTTCATAAACTGAGCCTGGTGTTTAAGGGATGAAAAAATAAGAATGAAAAAGAAATGGAACTCCACACTTGTACATGGATAACATTAGCTAAGACATCTGGATGAATATCATTGCTTGAAGCGATGTTCATACTATTGCTTCTGGTATCTGAGGAGCAAATAGCCTCCCATTTAATTTGTACTGTAATAAAATCTCATATTGATTTTAATAAAATTGAAGACAATAATTTTGAATGAAATCCCTGAGGCAGCTTCTCCATAAAAACTGACTCTTATTTTCTTTGAACGTGTACGTTGCAATTCACGTCTGGCAGCATTGAGCTGGGACATTGTTTTATGAAGAGCTGGGAATAGTTTTAAGTACAGTGTGAAGAAACTCTTCTTTAGAAAAGAGGTGTTTGGAGAGCTGAGCACAGAGCCCAGCCCTGCCATTGTGCAAGTTCTGTACAGCTCACAGTGAGGCAGTGCTCTATCTCCTGCTCCCATCTTCCTTTTCCTTGAGGTGACAGTGTGTGGATGACAAAAGGTGATAAAGGCTCAAGCAGACATTGGGATGCCCTGGAGAACTCCTGGGAGTTGGTAGTTGTTGGTATTTACTAAACTGCTGTGGAATTTGCATTTCACAATCTTTAGTGTTTGGTGCCCACCCTGCACATACAAATCTCGTCAATGTTATTTTTCTGTTCAGCCCTGGCAGAAAGTTTAGTTGTGCATGAGAATTTGCAGAAATGAGATGTAGAAATGAGATCTGCTGAGGAAAAAGCCAACTGCAACATAATGAATATTCACCTTGATGTTCAAGTCTCACTTTGAAATGTGTTGCCCAGAGGAACTGCTAAGGAGAATTAGGATTTCACTGTTGAATGAATATTCAGCATGCTTTTAGTGCTGCTTCCTTCTACTCCCTGAAACCAAAGTCTCCAGTGAGACATCTCTAATCATTTTTGTTTCTCAAGTGCTAAATAGCAAGGGAAAAATGCAATGCAATAGGAGGGAGATGCTGAAAAAGAAATGCAGCCCCGAGGCTGCATGATTTGTTGCTGTAGTTGAAGCTGGGTCTGGGGGAGATAGAAGTCCTGTTTTGGAATGCAATGCCTCTTTCTCTGCCCAGGGGCTCTGCTAGCTCTGACTGCCTGTGGAGAGGAACCTCCGAAAGAATAAACCCCAGTAATAATTTTAATCACCAGTCCCATGCTTGAGCACCCCATAACTTTCCTTAGGAAACCTGCACAGTTGCTGGGGAGCCTTTTTTCTCTAAATAATGATGTGTAAGATATTAAGAATTAGTGAGATGCTTCTTAACTTGACCCTGGGAAGTGCCTTTGTGTGGGGCTGAAACTGGGGAGAGGGAAGAGCCAGTGCTGGCTGTGGTGCTGTGGCTGCGCTGGAAGCAGCCGACGTGGTTGGGGACTGAGCATGGGAGCTGGGGGGACTGGAGCCTCTGGGCCAGTTCAGTGGATTTTGGTGAGTGCGGAAAATCCTTCTCACGTCCATCTTCTGCCCTCTCTGTGTCTCCTCTCTTCCTCCATGACTTCCTGCACTTCTGAAGCACGTTTAAGCACGTAACAAGCAACAGTCAGAGTGTGCTGAAACTGGCTGGTGTGGTCCCCTTTCCTCCTTCTCCCCCGCTTTCCTGGTGGAGCCATGCTGGTCCGCTCGACCCGTGCAGCAGCATCCCCTGGACCTGCTGGGGCAGAGGGCTGGTGCTGGGGGCCAGCAGTGCCCCGTGCTCCAGATGAGCCTTCTGCTGACCTTTCCCAAAGGAGGAGACTGACTCCTAAATAATATTTGACTTTTGGTGCAGGAGATCCAGGAACAGCATTGGTGGATTGGAACAAACAGGCTGAATTCCAAACGTGCCATTCCCGCTGCTCGTTGTTGTGGGGCTGGGTGGACACATGGCCCTGGTGGAGGAATGAGCCGGGATGCAGGGAGGGGACTGCCCAGCACTGGGAGGCACTGCCAGCTCCTCGCCTGGCAGAGAAGACGCACAGGCAATGCCAGGCCAAAATGAAAGGTGCCGGGGCTCCACACTGCAAAGAGCCAATTCCTCTCCTGGGAGACACAAAGGGCTGCTGCATGTGCAATCAAAGGCAGGTTGTTTTTTTCCTGCCCAAGGACTTCATTCACAGCATGTTTTCTGAAGCAGGGCTTATTTGGGGTAGATGGAGAGTGGTTCTCTCTGCAGGTGATGTGAAAACAAGCACTCCCGGTGATTGGATTGCTCCTTTACAGCAAGTCCTGTGGGCAGAGCTGCCGTCTCTGTGTCGCAATCTGAGCACATCAAGCACTCCAAAATTTATCTTTCAGTTTTGTGACTGGAATGGATACAAATGCTGAACATTACATTTAACATCAGAAAATGCTTCTTTGCTGTGGGGGTGGTGGGATCCTGGGATGGGCTGTAGAGAGGGAGGGTGACTTCTGTCCTGAGAGATATCCAAGCCCAGCTGGTGGTGGTCCTCGGCAGCATGCTCTGGGTGATGTCCTTGAGTGGAGGTGAGGGCTCTTTACTGGAAATCACATATGTGACAATCCTTTTCTCCTTCCCACCTCCAAAAGTACCTCAGTCACTTCTGAAAACAATACTGAGAGTTGCCTCTGTTGCAGGGAAGCCCTTTTAAGTCAAGTGTATTCCTGGCTTTGGAAGATATACCTTCCCAAGCAAACAATGAGATCAGCTGTGCTGAGCCCGAGAGTTCTCAGCTGCTCTTTAATGAGGCTGATCTGGCTTCACACCTCCCAGCAGGGTGCTTCTGTAACAGTCCATAACTGATGCAGTCAAGCTGTTCCTACAGCAGGGTGCATCCTCCTAATGGTTCCTAGGACTGGGACAGCTCAAGGAAATCATGGGAAGTCTGCTGGGGCTCCCAGGCTCAGCCCAGCTGGCTAGCCCACCTGTCCCGTGTGCTTTGTGTCTCTCGCTCCTTCAACACCTCTGCATCGATTTAACCCTGCGCTGCTGGAGCTGCCCCTCTGCTCCCTGCAAAGTGAGTCCTGCCTGGAAGGAGTCCACAGAGACCCTCAGGAAGAGCTCAGTGCTGCCTGGGAACGCACCTCTGTTAGCAGCAGGCTTATTTGGGGTGAAACTTGTCAGAACTTGGGTAGCTCAGAAGCCTTGAAGATTTTGCCAAATTCCTTAGAAGGAATAAAATAAAGGATAAAACATATTGAAAGAAGAAGGGGTTGTGATGGAAGATGAGGAGAGCTGTAAGGTGACCCCCTGATTAGCACAGTTAAAGAAGGTGATTTTCCTGATTTTCTCAGGAACTCAAGCCAAAAAATTGTGTGGTTGAGAGTCTGAACATTCCTCTTACATTCACTGAACCCAGTGAGGCTGCAGCACCTGGATCTGAGCACCCTCCTCAGCCAAACTCACCACGGCTGGTGGGGCCCTTGCCATCCTGGTCTGGGCAGCAAGTAAATAGCTTCTGCTAATGAAGCCTTGGTTTTCTGAGGCAGGTTTTCGTTCCTTGGCAATGTAGTATTGGGTTGTTTGTCAGCATGCTGAACAGACAAGGTGATCACATCCCTGTTCCCTGGCCTGCCGTGTAAATCAGGAGGTGGCATGTTCCCAGTCTCTGGGGAGCAGCAGCAGGAACAGAAGTGGGAATTAACAGCTTCAAACCCTGCACACGTGATTGCAGGGAGAAGGGGCATGTGAAATTCTGGATGAAAGACTATTTTATTTTTTAGCCCACTCAAGCAGCAGCTGCATCCATGGAAACTGCCTGTGTGAGATCTTCCTGTTTGTTTTTCACCGGGATTTCTGTGCTGGCAGTCTTGTCATCAGACACTGCGTAACCAGTTAAAATTCACTCCTCTGTTACCTTCTCTGCTGTGGAGACCTCTGTGCTCTCTGCACAGGAGGGCCGTGGCAGAGGATGGGCAGCCAGGACAGCCATGGGACCAGCCACAGGGGCAGATGGGCAGAGCAGGGACAGAGGGTGCCCAGGGCCACAGCAAAGCCCCTGTTCCTGGGGAGGGTCCTGCCACCCTCCAGGGCTGTGGTGCAGAGGCTGGCAGGGAGGACAGAATCTTTCAGCTGGTTTTTCCTCTTGAATCAGTGAAGTTGTGCCAGTCAAACCCCTAAATAATGCCCCAAAGGTGAGCTTCCATCTCATGGGAAAGAGCATTTATGGGGGTAAATAACATGTATGGAGAGAAAGAGAAACAGAGAGGTGTGACAGAGCGATGGACGGGGCAGATAATTAAAAAGAGACAATTCTGCTGCAGGAATAAACAGTGTGATTGATAGCATACTGCCTTGGACATGCCACTCAGGTTCCCAGTGCCACGGCTGTCTGGAAGGGAAGGAGGCTTGCAGGGAAGCAGGACTGAACTTAACAGAACTGCTCGCAGAAGATCTCTGGAGCTGAGATCTGACATTTTCCAGTGGAGGAGTGGCTCCCAGGTATCACCCTCCATCTGGAGAAGAGTCAGAGTACCTATCTAAAGTGAGTATGTGTGACGATGGTTCCCTTTAGTTGGCTCCAGCACTGTGGATTGTTCAGTTTATTGATGTATTCGTTTATTTATTGGAGAGAATTTTTCAGAAGAACAAGTGAGCTGTTTTGAATGTGTCTTTCTGGTGTGTGACCTTAATGGGGATTCAGGTGAAAACCAGAGGCACCCAGACTCCTTTCCATTTGTCTCATTCATGAAAGCCAATTTCCTTCCTTTGCTTTATGTAATTGTCTTGTCCTCAATCTAATATTCCAGGTTTATGAGGAACAACAAATCAATACCCTCTTTTTTGAAAACTGCCGATTAATTAATTGCTGGTGTCTGCCTGCATGCTGCAATTGTATTAGATGTCAGCAGTAATTAATTTTTAAAGGAAATTGTTCTTGCTGAATTTTGAACACCAGCTCAGATCCCTGCATCACTCCTGCATGTTCATCTGAAGGGATGTCAGGCTGTTCCCCACAGGAGCATGTTCCTCACCAATGGGATGAGGAGCAGCTGCAGCTCATGGGAAAGGTAGACAGTGACACATCTGCACTGCAGCTCTGGGGGCATTCTCACAGTATTTTTGCATTAAATATGTTACTTTGGCTTATAAGAAAGTGAAAATACATGCAGAAAGAGAAGAAAAAAAATATATGCCCTTTGAAAAAGAATAACCATCTTTACCAATGTAAAAAAAAATACCTGCAAGATCTCCTTCTGCTGTTGAACAGATACATTGGCTGTTGTATCATATAGACTTAGAAGGAACATCAAACCTCAGCTTTTCTCCTGGAATACAAATTACCCTTGTAAAAAATGAAACTATATCGAGCTCTCATTGTAAGTTTTTAGAGAGACTAAAGGATAAACAGGAAGGAAGCTGCCACAAAATGCTTGTGAGGTGGCCTCTTTATATGGATCTGCTGAAGTGCCCTGGCTGTAAGCAATGGGGAAGAGAAGAATACCTCTTGTCAACTCATCAGTGTGCTTTAAAAATGGCCCTAAAAACTCTGGCAAAACCTTAGCTCTCAGGTTTTTCAGTGGCTTCTTAATTTAAATAGTTTCTTCATCCAATGGCTTTTTCCTCTCCCTTTACATGTTGCCTCAGGGTTATTTTTGCAGAATCACTTGAATTTCTTGTAGCATGAACAGATTCCAATGCCAGCAGCATTGATTTGCTGTATTGCACTGAGAATTAAGGGGTTGTTTTCCATTACTGTTGCCTATAGTCAGAATCTGTTCCTATCCCAGTCCTCTGAGGGCTGGGCTTTGATTTGCAGCCTGCAATAGATGGGGAAGGCAGGGGCAGTGCTGGGGGTGAGGAGGATTCAGTACTGGCTTCCTGCTTATTTAACTGTCCTTGCTTCTTGTCTCCTTTCCCCCACACTGACCTCTCTGTGCTCTCAGCAGCATCTGCCACTCCCAGGAGGTGAGGGGGTGTCACCTGGCAGGAGCATCACCTCAGGTTCTGGACGCAGGTGCTGTTGGGGCAGCACAGGAAACACACGAGCTATCTTTCACCAAAGCTGTTTTGGCAGAGGAGGAGGAGGATAGAGCCATGAAAACTCTTCTGACCTCTTGTTTAAAAACATTTGGAACTGCAGCATTCAAACAGTCTGGCAGAATGTTTTTCACTAAATCTTGAATGTGGCAGTTATATTTTCTGTACTGTGCTGGAAAAAGGATTACAGTATACTTACTGCAGAGGCAGGAAGATTGATTCTCACTTGGAAAATCTGTCAGATTTCTTGATTTAGAGAGCTGATGATTGGTGGAGTGTTTAGGCTTGATTTATATCAAGTTTTCTTTCTCACTTGTTTGCTTCCTCACTTTTTTTTCCCCTGCACGTTGTTTTAATGTTAACATGAGTTGCTCTTATTCTGAATAATTCTTTGTTTAACAACTATTGGGGGGGTTTTAGATGTTTTTGATATTCAAGTCAAAACCCTCTACTCTAATATCTGTTTCCTCAGAGTAACGTGACTAAATTTCACTTGCATGAGGTCTAAATGAAGTCACTGTACTTTATGGCGACAGACACTGGACTCCAGCCCTTTACTCTAAAGAATGGGAAGATGCTTATTCCCTGTGGAAGTCTTCTTGGCCCAGAGAGCTCTGCAACAGATAGTCTAGACCTGTAAGGATCAAGTTATTGTTTTCTTGGCCTAGCTGTGAGAAGGAAGGAGGAACACATCCCTAATTCCTCCAGGTCCTGGCCGTGCTGTCAGCACTCTGAGCGAAGTCTGGCTCGCCTCTAACAGTGTCTGATAACCCTCACTGCCGCAACTGAACGCATGTGTGTAAAATGATTAAACACAGTCCTCCAAAAACTACCCATTAGAATTTAACACTTACACTGTATTTTGAAGGAAAGTTCTTTGTTTTATATTCTCCTGTTCAAACACCATGTGGCTGAGCAGGGCAGTCAGTGAGTCATAGCTGTACGTGCATCATCTTGGTCTGATTGCATTGGTATTGAATTGCAGGTAGAGCATTAAATTAATTTAAAAAAAATCTTTGCAAGTATCTAGTATTGATGAAAAGGTCATTATGCATTTGCAGTGAAGTTGTGTCTGTGCAGTGAGGTCAGCTCAGGACCAGTCCTGATGCCACTAGGGATGGGTGGAAGCCAAATCCAGCATTGACCAAACACCACGTGGTGCAGGTAGGAATTTTACCCTTCATACTTTATGCAGCTTTCAGCTAATTAGCACACACCTGGATTCATCTCTTATTAAATCTTTAGTGCACTTTTAACAATAAATGGATATATAATTAACACAAGCATTCTTATTAAATCCATATTAGGGCGCTTGTTTGAGACCATTGACACTTTTAACTGGAGGTATTGCTAAGTGCTTCTCCTTCTACAGCAGCAGTTGTGCTTCCTCCATGAAAGCATCAGACCTGAGGCAGAGACACCCACCAGGAGGCTCCTCAGCTGGTGATGAGCTCAGAAACTGAACAAATAATTCAGGCCCCCTCACCCTATTTTTAGTGGCCATGTGTGGTTGTCTCTTGGTGCACTGGGTGTTTGAAGGCGATTTCAGGTTCGCACCCCAGTTGCTCACAGATGGCTCTCAGTGTGTGCCTCTCAGTCATTAATCATCCCTCCCTTAAGGAAGTGGGAGGCTATTTGGATGTGTTCTGGGCATAGCCAAATTATAGGCAAAACACACTGTTCAAACCCTGCCTCTCACAAGCAAGGCCAGATCCTCAGCTGCTATAGCACCCTTTTAATTATACATGTTCCCCAAAATTCATCTGGTTCCCTTCACTTGCATCTAGAAACCTAGAATTATAATCAGCACTGGATTGTAGCTGGGATTGTATTATACGATTGCTTAGATCACTGGTGCTGTTTCCGAATTTTCTTTTTCTACTCTTTTCCAAGGATGTGATAAGTAGTGCTCAGATATAGTCCTGTAGCTGCAGGGTGAATATCAGCTTCTCAAATATAGTTTAATGGAACTTTGTTTCCCTTTGTACTCCCATGGAAATAGGAGTTGGGCTGGATAAGATCACACATGACTGTTACCATAATTTTGCTCTGTGTCAGATATGATCTCATCAGAGCTTGACAGTATCACTAATTTGAGAAAAGGGCACAAGCATTAGAGCTGAGATATGCACCCTTTAGCAATCCTTCAGTTTCTGGGGAAGGTCTCTGGAATGCAAATCGTTGGGCATTATGCTCTGAAACGTTCCAATAACTTTTGAACCACAAAATTATGTGACTGTCAGAATTGAGGTCACTTCTACCCCTCCTCCTCACCCTGCTCCCCTGTACCTGAATACAAATCTGAAGGATGTAGGCTATTAGTATTCCAATGGATTTCCTTTTCCATATGAAAAATGAAGGCTTCTTAAAAAAAGTAATTTTAGTGTTAAGTTACCTGTTTATGGTGGGTCCTGCACTCAGCTTGCATGAGGCAGATGTATAAATATTCTTTCTAACCAAGGGCTAAATCTTGGTCCTGGCTCTGAGACAATGCACAGGGAATAGGCCCATGTGACTGGATAAAATTCCAACAGAGGAATTGCTTCTCTGTTTTGTTGAGTCCCTGGGGGTATGTAAGTTCTGACAACTTTGGGAACTGAGATGTAGAGCATTACCTAGCAATCCCCGGTGATGCCTTTACCTGGGCTTCCTTTCTGGCCAAAGGAGGCTTCAGCCTTTCCCTGAAGGGTTCCAGCACTACCCTTAGCTTCACTGGAAGCAATGCTCCTGCCACAGCTGCCCCTCCTGCGTGGGAGACGTTTGCCCTCAAGCTCTGTGGGGTCCCACTCGTTCCCCACCTGGGCCAGCCAGGTTGGGCATATTCCTCCTGGGAAATAAACCAGGATTTGCAGGAGTGCCTCAAGAACTTAGGATCTCGAATCCTACTGAATTTGTATGGGGGATTTCCAGCACTGATTTCCTGGGCATTAGAAAGCCCCTGGCATTTGCTCCATGGGAGGCAGGTACTCCATCATGGCTCTGGATTCTCTGCCTCCTGGTCCTGCCCAAAAGGGTGGGAAGGCTTTTCTGTTTCCCTCTCTCCACAGGGAAATCAGCACTATAGAATTATTAATAGAGTTTATGGACATGGCTAAGCATGATTGAAAGGATGCTTGTAAATGTGGGTAGAACTTGTCAGTGGCTCTTTAAAAGTGAGTAATACCATTTTAATTGCCGTCCTTACTGCTATAGATCACAATAAGGTTATGTTGATGGAGCCATCAAGCAGAGTAAATGCTCTAAGTACAATATGTTAGTACTAATTATAGAGTAATTTAACAACAATGTATATGGAGAGGGCAATTTTGCATGCCAATTCACCATGGCAAATTTAATTGTATGGAAGAAGGGGAAAGCAAAATATTTTCAATAAAGAGTAAAATGATAGACACTGGGTGGCTTTTCCAGTGCCCGTGGCAATTCTGACTCCTTTTGAAAGGGTTGCTGCCACCTCACCCCACTGAGCATCCCTCTGGTACATGAATATTCCCAGGGCACAAGAGACCTTGGACAGATTGCTGGCAACAGCTCTGAGTCTCCTCAGCCAAAGCAAAAGTGCGTTATTCCTCATCGAGGCAGGTAAGCTGTGAGTGGAAGTGATGTGAAATGGTAATGGAGAATGTATAAATAGGCCCCTGGGTCATTTCGTTTTCATCAGGTTCTAAGAAGTCAGAAGCTGTTACTGAAATAAATCATCAATCAGCTTTAAGCTTTCCCCCTGCTTTCAATTATCACAATTTACAGAGTTGCGAAAGGAAGGAGCTGAAGAGGAGTTTCATTGTTTTGGGTGAAATAAGTTCTCTTGCTCTTTGCCTCAAAGATTTTTTTTTTTTTTTTTTTTTAAATTAGTATTGTAGTTGCCGTTCACTGTTCTGGACCCACAAACAGAGATTTTTGATTAAGATCTAATGCTGCCTGCCCCTTCAGGGACCCCTGGAGCGTCACGGAGATGACAGCTCCCTGGCAGGGAAGGCAGAGCGCTGCCCGAGCAGCGACACCTTACAGGGATGGGTTTGCTCCCGCGGCCCCCGGGTGCGGCTGCGGCCCGGGCGCTTCTCTCCGCCCGCGGGCCCCGGCGAGCCGGCAGCAGCTTCCCGACGGAGGAGGGCTGCAGGCAGAGCTGCGGCTCGGTGTCCGTGCGGAGCGGGCTGCTGGTGCCTCACTGCTCGGTAACTGCAGGGCTGGGCGTTCCGGCCCCGGCAGGGCCTGGGCCCGCTCGGGCCGGGCGCTGCGCAGCGCAGGGAGCCCGGGGCGCGCCAGGCCTGCTCCCTGCACACGCGGCTGCTGGGCTCGGTAGGGCTGAGTAATCCGCTGGAGCAGCAGCTGGTGCAACCCGGGTCAGGGGGTGGGTTCTGGGAAAGGCTGGACTGAGTCCCGCCTGAGCACAGTGGAAAAACTGCCCGGGGTTGACGAATCTCAGGTGTAAATGCTCAGAGCTGTGGGTGCGCTGGGCCTTCTCTGCCAGCATCTGGAACTTGCCTGTAGACTCCCTTCAAATTAAACAACAAGCATTTGCATCTGTAAGCAAACAGTTGTTAAATTTGCACAAATAATCAATTTGTTCCATCCCAAGGATTTCCAATCAATATTGCATTCCAGCAGAGAAATAATGTAATAAGCCATTATTAGAATAATGTTGTGTTCGTTTGTTGATGCTCAGAACTGACAGCAAATCTTTATTTTAATTAATTCTTAGATTAGTTAAATGAAAGCCATTCCCATTTTTCATTCTGCTCTTTTTATAAAAGTAGTTTTATTGTGCTCCTAGTACAGATAAAATTGGCAGGACTGTGCTAGAAAATTCCTTGCAAATACACATTTTGACAGACCTCATTCTTAGCCAATGGCAAACTGGCAGCTACAGTTTTATGCAAAATTAAAATGCTTATTTCTTCCCTCCTTTTTGGAAGACCTTATGCGTGCTTGTAGTCTGTCAAGTTTCCTGAGCAATGTGTGGATGTTCCATACTGATGAGAAGAGTACATGCTTGTTTTAGGTCACTTTTTTACCCTATCTGCTGTTTAATATTAACGATGTAAGTTGCTGTGTCAAAATATTAAATAATTGTAACCTGTAAAGGAAAGGAGTTTTATTTTAACCGTTGAAAACTGTATTTACATGTTTTAGTATATATGAATAATGCATGAAGTTAGGCGCTAAGGTTATTTTCAAAGTCAGTCATTTCGGGATCAAGCTGTAGAAAACAATAGAAGAGTGGTTTCTCTCCTCTTGCTCTCCCCCCTTTCTTTAATTCCCCAGGATTCAGGCAATAGCATTGAAGTCGAATGCCATTAGGATTTCTCACTGAACTTCAAAGCTTAATTTAGTCTCTGCTGGAATAAAGCAAGGCATAAAACAGGCACAGTGGAATCCATTTAAATGAGTGAAAAAAAGACAGTTTCTAAGAAAACAAATGTTCTGCACATTCTTTTAACAGAAATTCTCCATCAGAGCAGAGTCCCCTGGGGTGGTGGGTGCTGTCCTGGCTCTGCCCTCCCTGCTGCACCCCAAGGCAGTGCAGAGGCTCCAGGGGACTCCAGGCAGGGACAGGCCTGGTCCCAGTGTGGAGGATGTGGGACCAACTGTCCATGCAATCACACATGCATGTATTTTTGTGTATTTGACAATTTTCCAGAACATCATTGTAATGGGGTAAGTCAGCATGGAAGATTTGGTTTATTTTCCAGCATATTTGATGCTTCATGAAGGATGCAGATGTACTGCAGACCGCTCCTTTATAACCTCACTCGTCAAAGAAATGTTCTTGTCATTAGCAAGGTGTTGCCTTTAAATCACTTCCCTCTCTGTGTTTTTATTCATTGTGACTTGAATTTTCTCCTATGAAATGAGCTGTATAATTTTGCTAGGGTGGTACTAAGTGCTTTATTTCAGAAGCATTACAGGTTAATGCAGCTTCCGACATATCTAAAAATCCAAAGGCTGTGATTGTCTTGCCTTCAGGATAAGTGCTCATAATCCAGTCACTGTGTGCCTGCAGCAGCAACTGCTCCAGATAATGCAGCTTGCTTCTGACCCACCCCGCTGGTGCAGAACACTGGAAAGGTCTCTCCTGTGGTCCGTGGGAGGAAGTTATTTTTGTTTTGAGTACTTGTAAGAGCTTGCAATTCCACAGCATCTCCTGCCCACAAACCTTGGAGCTTTCCATTCAGCATGCTGAAAGGCATAGTTTACTAGTATAGTTTACCTACTTTTTAGCTGCAGTCACCGGAGAATGTGGATTCCACCTTGTATAGTGTGACTGTTGTTCACTTTAACAATCTCAAGTGTTAAACTCTTCCTTTTCAAATGTAGCATCTCTGTTTTGTTCCGGTTGCCTGCTTATGACTCATGGCTTCCTGAGGAAAACTGAGATCTTGAGGGAATTGCATGCATATTTCTTCCATTTCTAATATTTTGAATACAAAATAAGAAGGCAAGTCTATGTGGCATGAACATCAACATGGCTTTCAGTGGCATGATAGCTCCTTTTTCTTTTTTTTTACTGAGACATTCTGATTAATTAAAGTTAAGTGCAATAAGCGTAGAGATGGTTAGGAGGAAAACCTGCCTTGCAGGGAAGTTGGGTAAAGCACCACAGAATATTTGCCCTTGCCAAGATGGAGCTTGAGAGATGATGTGATCAATACCTGTGAACACATCTCAAGGTAAAGATGAAGAGCTACTCCAGCTAAGGCAACACTGACCAAAAAAGATGTGGCAGGGAAGGACAGTGTGAGCTCTGCCTCTGTTCAGGCTGTTGGTCTGGAGATGTTTCCTGAGCAGTAGAGAAAAACATTCTGCAACCTTTTTCCTGGGAGAGAAAGGGGTAAAAATACCGCAGGTTCTTTTAAGGTAGAAGTCAGCTTACTTCTGTGGGGGACTTGCATGTGGTGCAGGCCGTGGCAGGGATTGTGTGCAGTGAGCCATGAAGTCCTGCACTATTCCTGTGATCCTAAAAGAACTCTGGCAGAACGTATGCAAGTGGTACGTTCTTGTGTCTGTACACAGAGATGTATAAATCATATAATGTGTGTACATATTTTTACAAAATGTATAAAGAGGCAGCCCTTGCACCTCACCTACTAAGAAATGGTTAGCTACAATTTCCTTTTTTTTTTAATGAGCTGATTTTTGGCATTACAGAGCTAATGCATATTCATAATTTTTGCCAGCTCTAATTTTAGCCACCTAGAATCTTCATTGCAGGACATATGCACAAATAAATTGCCTTCTTGAGAGTTTACAGCCTGTCCTTGCTCATCATTTACAAGTTTGAAATGATCAAAATGTTTTAAAATAATCCTGTAATGCTACACAAGGTTGGAAAGGCAATGTAATAAAATATCCTTCTCATAATCTTCATGTTTGTGGTGGGCCCAAATCCTGGTTTGTGGTCTCAAGCAACAAGCGCCATATCAGCCAGGTGGCACAGAGATGAGCCATGCGTGGAGTGTAAACAGGGAGAGACTCGGGTTGGCGTGTACTCCATGTCCTGTATTTTTTTAAAGTACCAATGACACACAGGCAGAGCAAGTTCAGCTCTCTTTATATAAACTTGTTTTATTAAAATTAGTGTTTTCACTCAAATTTTTAAGAAATCCTTTATTTCACATGAACAGAAGCATCTCACAGCAGGGCAGCCCCTTTGGCCGCAGGGTTTAACCACCTCCAAGCTGGCTAGTGGCCCGGGATCATGGGCCAGCTGCCCTGCCAGCCCCGCGTGCCCCTGTTCCTTCCCCACTGCACAAGGGTCCTGTGCAGGGTCACACAAACCTCAGGGAACTGCAGGAGTTAGAAATCAAACCTGCATGGCTGCTGGAGGTGGCTCCAGAGTGCAGCTTTAAGTAGCCATGGTTTTTCAGGTTGGACTCCCTTGGAGTTCCTCCAGGGATGCAGGGATGATGGAGGAGCTGGGATCCTACCCCTGCTGGGGCCGGAAGGCCTGGGGTTCATCCCCTTTGCCCCTGTTCTCCAGGTGGGCCGGGCTGGCATCAGTACGGAATGGCTGCGGCCATTTCTAGAGCCAGGAGCACTGACTGTGGTGACACTTGGCCCTGGTGTCCCCCCAGACCCACCATGACTCTCCAGGTGAAGAGATGGAGGTGCAGAAACCTGTGTCGAGCCCCTAGCACAGGTGGCACTCCCTTCTCTGCCACCCCTCTGGGGTCTCCTCCATGCACCTGGAGCCAGGTTTGGGGCTGATAAAACCCCAGGATTCCCAACGGGCCCTGCTTAATGTCTGCATTCTCCTACAGGTCCCAGCTGTGTTCCTCATTGTGAGGGATGCTGCAGTCACCCCCTTCTCCCAAGAGTGGAGAGAATTTGCACTGCTCAGCAGCCTCCACAAGTATATTTGCCATAACTGCTAGAGAGGTCTGGTCTTTTCTTTTTGTTTTGTTTTTGTTTTTGTTTGTTTGTGGGTTTTTTGTTTGTTGGGGTTTTTTGTTTTTTAACAAAAATCTTCATTTTGAACCACAACAGCATGATACCAGCCTATCATCTTGGCACATACTCTCTGGGCAGCCCTGAGAAGTTTCTTCCCCTTAGGGCTTCATCCACTGTCAAGATGTATCTGTTGATAAGATCTTTCATTTCCTGGGTGAATGGCTCAAAGTTCTTTTGCTTAGCACCAGAGCGCTTGAAATTCCCGTCCCTGTTGTTCTCCACACAGAGCAGCCTGTCCTCTGTCACTGTCACATTCAGAAACTCCACCATCTCCTTCAGCTTGGGGATGAGGCTCTGCTTCAGGTCCTCGTAGTGGACGATGAGCAGGCGCTTGCCGTACTTCAGCCACTCCAGCACATGGGAGGCCCACCAGGAGGCATAGCTGTTCACAAAGTCCGGCCACTCTGGATGACCGGGAAACCAGGAAAACGAGACACTGTTAGCCGTGCTGCATGTCAGCAGTTTTCCTCTGCCTCAGGTGTTAATGATACCTTGATCTCTATTTGCTGTCTATGATAATTTATTTCCTGAAGTCAGGAAAGACCTAGTGAAAGCTTTTGGGCTGGACAAAGAGCATTTGTGGCTGAAATGTAACAATTTGCAGTTTGCAGTATGGGAAAGCCATTCCCAGCAGACTTTTTCTCATTTCTGGGGGCTATTTTGTCAGTTTTTGATGAATAGGTCTTGAGTTGTGACTGATGAAAGGTGATACATGAACTTGGGAAGGAAATATGCTGTGACACAGGACACTTCCCCCCCAACCCTCTGCCAAGCCACAGCTGTAATGCCTAAAATTATGTGCAAGGAGAAATGGAAGCCAAAGGGCTTTTCTGCTGCAGAGTCTGAATGCAGCAGTGTATCCAGTGGGGAAATCCAGTCACCAGCCAGCTTGCCAGTCAAACACGTGAAGTGTGGCAGGCAGGTTCAGAAGTCTTTTCATGAGTTCAGGGGACACTGAATCTCGAGTCCACTTATTGCTATTATCCTTATTTTTCTGCAGTGCAGTAGCACCTGTGCAGTGCTGTAAAATTTCCTTCGTGAAATGTCACGCTCCACTGGATCCTCCAAATCTTAAATTAGATTTCTCATGGCTGTTACATGCTGCAGGGGCAAATTTTCTTCACCTCAGCCTGGCAAATGGGCTGTGCACAGGAACGTTGTACCTGGCCATGTTTTCTGTGCCCCACAGTGCAGTGGCAGAGATGCTCCCGTGTGCCCGTGGCATTGGTGCTGTGCTCCCCCCTCTCTGGGAGTGGGCATATGGCAAGACCACAGCCGCTCCCACAGTGCAGGTGTCAGAAGTTTTGGGACTGATCCCAGCTGCAGTGGGACTCAAGTCACACTCAATCTGTTTGCAGTGCTCACTCAGGTCCCAGTGTGTGCCCCCTTCCCAGCACACTGAGGACATGGGCTGAGTGCTTACCTTTGCTCTTCCAGTTGCGGTCGGTGGCATAGCCCAGGTGCCCAGCGTATTTTCTGTTGAACTCTGCCATCAGTGATTTGTATGGGTTCCTTATCAACAGGATTGCCGAGTCGAACATTTCAATCTCTGTCTTGCCACTTTCATGTGTTTTCACACAGATGGTCCTTCTACTTCTCCAGTGGTCTTTTTCTCCTTTAAAACCTGTTTTACAAGACAGGATTGTTGGCTTTTTTGCCTGACCATATGTCTGTGCCTTTTCCCACTAAATCATTCCCTACAGTGGTGTAAGGCTGGTGGGACAGTACCGGTCAGCTAAACCCATGGCTGGAGCCCCGGCCACCAAGCTGGGCACGCGCTGGCAGCCAGGCTATCCCTCTGCTGGGGAAGGCATCCTCAGCCCCACACTGCAATGAGGCAGCTTTCCACGGGGCCAGTGCTTGGTGCTTGCTGAGTCTCTGCCCCCCCAGGGTACTGTCTTCCTGGAGTAATGAGTAACATTTGAAAATTTAGCCTACATGTTTACTGAAGAGTCTTACCCACAGTGTTTAGGTGACTGGTCTTTGGAGTAGCCTGTCAGATGGGAGCTGCACCTGTGTGTGTGCACAGGGCACCAGTGCAGGCAGTGTGCACATTTGCACAGGAGAGCCTGGCTGCTGTCTGTGGGGGCAGCTGCCTGTCAGGAGCAGCGTGCTGCTGAGCTGTCCCTGCTGCCATCTGCACTGCAGGAGGCTGCCTGGTCCAGGCGCGTGTTTAAATTGTACCAAATGTGCTGACAGCCATTGCTGGCTCGAGCAGAAGGATGACAGAGCAGTAAATAAAGCTCTGTGCTTTGGAAGGGCTGCATGTGTCCCATCTCTTGGGCCCCGGTACCTTTGTTGTAGAGGGCTCCATCAAAGTAGTAACTTCCCGTGTAGTATCCCGTGGCATGCTCAATCAGATGGCGTGCCCACGTATTCCCAGCCCCAGGAAAGCTTGACAAAGCAACAAACACTTTGGATTTGGTGGTTAAGAACTTCCTGTCTGTGCAGCGGGTGTCTGTGAGTAGAGAAGATATTTCATTGTTAGCTTTTAATAATTCCACTGACAGCTCTTGATTACGGAGTTTATTGCTTCCTCCTTCTCTCCTTTACAACTACAGGGTATCAAATTGGTCTGGTTCTGAGTCAGCTACTTCCTAAAATTAATTCAGCTGTATGAGGCCAAAGAGATTATCCTCAGAGAGGTTTCTGCTGGTTTTGTGTTTCGCAATGCTTTTTTGATAAAGCTGCAACAAACCATTGTACTTGCCAGCAAGTTGCCTCAAAAGCCTCTTGAACCCTGTTTGTTACCAGCTATTTACCTGTCAGGTCGGCTCTTCAGTGGAACTCTAAATGTGCCACTACACCTGGAAATTGGGTGTTTTTTAACACTGGAAAACCCCCTCCTACTGAAATGTTTAACATCTGCACTGCCATTTCTCTATGAAGGCCCAGGCAGTGGTGAGCCCTCCAAACGTGGAGTCAGGCACCTGGTTTCACACATCCTTCTGTAAATCCTCACCTTGCTTCTTAGCATGCCAGTGAAAGCAAGGATACGATAAGAACTAATCTTGACCCTATGTGATGATTCATCAAGAAGCCAGGAGATAAATTGTCAGTTACTCTCTTCATTCTTCAGAGCAAGCTCTAGATGAAGCCATGGCTAGAAAGTGCCTGCACAGCCCAGAGAAAGCACTGGTCTCCACAGACCTGGGAAGTACTAGAAATTTCATGGAAACAAGCATTTTTCTTGCAAGATCTTCTTTCGTGCTGTTGTCTGCAGTCTACCTCTGAACTGGGAGATGGAGGAAAAAAAGAAAAGGGTGTTGGGGAATAAAAAAAGCCCACCACCAATCCAGGAAAGCACTTAATTTGTTAATTTTAAAGTTGTGAGAAGCTTCATTGAATTTAGTGGCAATCACCGCATGGATAAAGTTGCTTGAACCACCTAAATGATTTTCTAGATTTGAGCCTTACTCTCCGCCTTTTTTTCTGGCCTTCAACATGTATGAAGATGAATATTTAGAGGAAGATGAGTAGAGCAGACTTAGGGTCTGCAGAGCTGCCTCAGTGGCTTCCTAAGGTGGGGGCTACATGCCTTCCCAGGCTCTCCTTCAATTCTCTCCATCTGCAGAAAAATGATGTTTTTCTGTGTTGGAGGGAGACTGTGCTGCAGAATGAGAGAATGGAAAGATGCATCCTCATGAGCGTGATTGCAAAGGGGGAATTTAATGAGAGACTCTTTCCTAAACTCCTGCCCATATGGTGATACCCACTACTGTGGCTCAGACTGCTGAGACCACTTTTACCCGCTGCAGAAGGGGCACAGGGGCTGTTTCCAGCAGTGGTGGCCCTGGCCCTGGCAGAGCGAGGCGGGAGCTGTACCTTGCACAGGGGTCTGATAGACCAGGCAGTACTTTCCGTCGGCGGCGTTGCGGGCCCCGCTGCAGCGCAGCCCGTCCGCGCCCTCGCCCTCGCGCAGCGGGAAGCGCCCGGTGGGGAAGCCACAGTGGCATTCCTGCCCTCGGATCACTGCCAGCGGGAACTCCTGCAAAAGACAGAAAATGGATCAGTGTGCAAATGCCACGGCATCAACAGCCTGCGGGAAATGCTGCTGCCATGCAAGGGAAGTAAATCTCCACAAGGCCGCTGTTGAGATCAAAGCAGTGTTTGATATGTCATTCTAAAGCTCGTGCTGCTTCACTGTTACTGTCTTCATATTTGCGTTACCTTGCTTCTAGACAGGAAACTTCCTAAGGAGGGCAATCATGAGGAAGTTAGTGTTGTTTGCAAGGAATATAATGAAAATTCTTGTCTGTGAGACATGTTTTTAAATGGATTTGATGCAGAGTAATTTGGATTTTGGTGTACTAATCTCACCAGGAAGGGTAGCAGGCTGCAAAGCTGTCTAGTGGTGGGGCAGTGAAGCCCAGCTGCTGGGCTAATAGTGGTAAGAATTAAAACAAATGTGAGGGAAATGTGCTAAATATTTGTCGAAGAGATTAGCCATTGCTTACTGGCCCTAAAATTCAGGTTTTCTTCTGTTTACCAGAAAGACTTGGGTTGCCTCAGAGTCCCCTGTGGGCTCTCTTGGTGGCATGGGGCTGTGTGGGCGGGCAGAAAGCTGAAGGAAGTTCAGGGAGTATTTGAGTGCAGAATGTTCAAGTCCATCTATTCTATATCAAGACTTTTTGCCTTTTAAAAGTCTTTTGGAGGCTGGGAGCATGTGACAGGACTGCTGAGCAGCTTATCTCTTGCTCTTTCCCACGCGTTCATCCTCTGATAAGGAGTCGAATGCAACATGTGTGCTGTGTGTGCCCAACAGCCAACATTTACTTAGCGAATGAGATATGACATTGTCAGAAACTATTTACAGATTTGATCCAAGGGCAAAACAGTTCTGGGTTTGCCTGCAAACAGAAATTTTTCCTTTACAATGAAGCAGCGTTTCTCAGTTTGAGAAATTAGTAAGTGCCCCTGCCCTCAAACACAGCCTAGAATAAAAATGTTCCTTGTACCTCATGCCAAGTGGCCCCTGCAAGTGATGGACTTTTCTGGAAGGCTGGAGGTTCTGTGAGGCAACAAAACAACTGCTCCTCCATACCCGTGCACCTGCAGAAGGTGGTGGGTGCAGTGCTGCTCTGCAGCCCCTCAGCACTGGGTGCAGGGTGCCAGTGGTGCAGTGCCTGGCCCCGGGGCAGACAGGGCGGGCTGACCCTCACCTGCACAACCTTCCCGCAGCTTGGGCAGCACATGGGTGAGGAAGGGGAGAAATTTCCTAATTTTCCTAATATCCAATCTAAACCTCCCCTGGTGCAACTTGAGGCCATTTCCTTACGCCCTGTTGCTTATTGCTTGGGAGAGGAGATTGTGCTGAGGCCATGGGTCCTGGTCAAAGCTCTATAATCAGCCAGCTAATATTGTAATCTATTTTGCGATGCTGCAAAAAGTAATTGAATGTTGCATTTAGTGCATGAAGCTGAAAGTGGCTGCAGGCAAAATCTGACCATACAGTGAGTCCTGTGGAGAAAAACCAGCACCATCAGAGTGGGGAGGAAGGGAAGGGAACCAACAGCCACTAAAGCAGAGGGGGCCCTGCCCATGCCCTGTGCATGGCTCCCGGAGTGGAGCCGGCTCCCTTGGCGGGCACTGGAGTCACATTTCGGATGCTGCCAGCCCACATCCACACTCTGGCAGCATGTCTCCCCATGAGCTGCAGCCACCTCCCGCAGGGTCAGATGTGGCTCAGGGCTTGATTGGAATGTGACACGGAAATGGTATTGATTTCCTGATGGTCGATACTCATCCCTTAGAGCAGCTTGCCTGTGTATCATGTCTAGTGGCACCATTCTGATGACTTTCCCTCCCGCCATCCCCACTCCAGCAGTTGGACCAGATGCATCACTGGGTATTTACTCTGTTGAGTTTTGTCCTTTAGAAACTCATTTACAAATTCAAAGCTCTAAGGCACTAATCTCTGCCCTTCCCTTAATAGATCAGAATTTAAAATAACAAAAAAGAAGAAAGGATGTGAAATGAGTACTGTTCTTACTTTCTTGGAGCAAAATTCAGAGCACATCTCCACCGTCAAATTGGGCTGTATCAAAGAGGCTGGAAAGGTGTCTGTTAAATTTTCTGGAGCTCTAAAACATCCTCGATAGATAACATTCCTCCCTGTGGGGATATGAAATAGGTTTCTCTTAAGAAAACAATGTCTGTAAGTATCCTGCCTCTTTCACAAAGAACAATACTAGGTTCAGAAGCCAAAAAAAATAAAATAAATTTTATATTACAAAGGCTGTGGAAGTAAGAGAAACTATGATATACACTAGAAAAACGTGTTGCAAATCCTGTGGTACTGAAAAGAGCACATGCCTTTAGCTTCGTGCAAACCACGGAGGGCTGCAGCACCGAGTTTGAGTTAAATTCCACCAGCGGAGGGCATTGCTATTGTTTGCAGGTCCCAGTTTCCTCTGAAGACCTGCTTTCCCCTCAACGAGTTAGAAGCCCTGATAAAAATCTACAACTCTTCTGTACCAGGAAAGGAATGTAAACGAATCCTGAAAACCCCAGCACCGGACCCACCTTCCTCTTCAGCTGCCCCTCTGCTCCCACACCTTTTCAGGCCAAGGGAGTTTGCTGCAGCCTCTCAGACCCTAAGCAAGGCTTTTGTCAGCTGCTCAGGGAGATCAGCTTCCATGGTGTCTTCAGCACCAGCCTCTGATTTCACCTGCAAGCCCTGTCTGGGAAGGTTTAAATGGAGATGTCACTGAATCTGCTCTGTGTAAGGAGAAGACTTACACGAGGTCTGTGCTCTGTAGTACACAGTGTAAATCATGGGGGCCTTTACAGTCTCAGAGTTACTTTCTAACATACTTGTTCATTGTGATTAATACTTCTGTTGGCCCCTCAGCTGGCTTGTGTCAAGAGGATTCTTCAAACAGACCACTATCAGGTATTACTAAGGGCAAAAAAATTACAACTCTAGCTTCAGGCTAGACTAATTTGAGGAGTAATTCATTAATACTTAAAAAAAATTTGAATGCTGTCTTTTCCTGAGGAGTATGTATATATATTTTATGCTGGAGGTTTAAACAGTGATGCATGTCCTGGGAAACCTGCCAGCGTGCCTGTCAGCCTGACAGTGGCAATTTAGGTCTATGTACCTTTGATATATAATTTATATGTAGCTGGTTGGATTATTGTACAAACCTTGACTTGTCTTTAAGAAGAAATGAAGTACCATCAATACTGGCACAACCTAAGGTCTTGATGCTTCTTCTCAGCAAATAACATCCGTACGGTCTTGTGAGCTTGCCAATTACAAAGAGTGATCAGCTGTTTAGATCTGTTATGTGCTTTGTGTTTGCCTGAAGGTTTATCCATTGTGTTCCCCATGGTAGCTAACTGAATGATGAGTAGAGTGTGTTGCCATGTAAAGATGAAACAAAAATCCCAACTGCTGCTGGACCAGAACTCCTTGGAAAAACAAAACTCTGGTCTCATTTCTCTCAGGAAAGGGATTCGTGTGGCGCTCTCTCTGGCCTCTGCTTATTCCCTGCAGTCACAGATCACTCATTTTGTTTAGGGTCACCTGAGCATAGGGTGGCCTTGATCTGACTGATTTTCTGCCCTCCTGTTATAGGACACTTCCTCCAAGGCTATTTCTTAAACACACACGGGTTTGTACCCCTGCAGTGGATTCCAAAGGGAGTGTTTTTCTCAGCTGAAAAGCTGCTCCTGTTGCAGTCCCTCTGCACTGTGCAGCGTTTGCTCCCTGGTGACACGAGCTCTGTGCAGGCCCGAGTGCCCGGCGCCTCTGCCGCTCTGAGGCGGTGAGCAGCACTGCTGCTCTGGGGAGCAGCCAGGGACCAGACCAGCAGCAAATGGACATTGTGCCCTGCAGGCACCTTTGTCCTTTGCTGCTGCGAGCTCTGGTGACAAACGGAGCGAGACAAGCAGCAGGGACAGCCCCTGCGCTCAGCCTGGCCGTGCCCTCTCTCCCTGGCGGGGCGAGCGGCCTCCCCTCCGGCCCAAGCGCACTTACATCGCCTCGCTCCGGCCCGCAGCTCCTCCACCCTGTAGACCGAGAGCCGGTTCACCCCTCCGCACACAGAGCCCTTCTCCCCCTTGCACTCGCTGTTGCACTCCTGGGGCTTGGAGGCAGCAGCCGGGAGTGTGTTCCCACAGTAGCACTCGGCTCCGTAGGCCAGGCCCGCGTAGCTGTAAGCCCTGCACAGAGAAACAGCAGTCACTGTCACGGAGGTGCCCGTCCGCTGCCCGGGTGGTACCTGAGGAAGCTGGAACCTGTCCCCATGTCCCTGCATACAGCCTATGCTTCTGCTGCCTTGCTCTGGAGCTGAGTCCGTCCTGGGGACAGCGTGGCCTCCTCGGCAGAGGCAGCCACCTCAACAAGATTTGAGCTAGAGGCCAATATCTATCAAAACATAAATATCTTATGAAGACTATTTAACCAAGCAGTAATTTTTGCCCAGGACAATAGAAAATATATTGTAAGTAGCCATGCTGCCATAGAGAATAGGCAGTAGTGCAGCAGTCTGCTTCAAGCAGGGCAGCAGAGCTATGCTGAGCCTGAAGATATGAGATAATCACTGTTTTCACAGATGCTGTATATTTAACATAGGAATGCTTTTCCCATTTCAAATTCACTTCCACTTATTGTCAGAAAAGAGAAAACTTGCAGTGAAAAAATACCACTCACCTCTCAGCACAAGCTTCCTGACAGTGAGCTACTGTCATTTTTCTTAAGTCATAAAAGACAGCTCCCTTCAGTGTCCTCTCCCTCGAATCGTGAGTGAAGCAGCCCACGTAGGTGCCTGTGTGGATGCAAGACCAGGGTTAGGCAATGCATATGGGATGGAAGGGAAAAGCCCATCCTGAGCTTATCCAGTGCAAGCAGCGCTGCGTTTGGTCAAGGCCCAACCTGTCTGGGGTCCCACACACTCCGCAGACCTCTGCACTGGTGCTGAACCTTGGTAAGGGTATTGAAGGGGTCAATGCGACTGCCGTGGAGATGGGCAAAAAGGAAATTATACTTTCCCTTCCCCAGGTTCCTTTTGGCCGACCTGCCTTTGCATGCCCAGGGTCCGCGACCCACCCAGGACCGCAGCTCCTGCATGCAGCTGCTGTCTGCTCAACTCCCTCCTTTGGGTGACAAAACAGCCCTTCTCTAAAGAAAAGGGGAATGTAGCCTTCAAAATGCTAAAAACTTCCAGAAATCCTGTTGGATTTCTCCCAAGTGTTCTTTAAAATCTCTAGCTGATAATGAGATGGTGCAAGAGAAATATTAAGAAAATCAATTTTCTTTGTATATAGAGAGTCATATTAAAGCTGTAATGGAAAGATAAATTCACTCTTAACTAGGCAGCACAATGTAGCTATCGCACTGAGCTATCTCCTCTCTGGTGCAAAGGAATCTCTTCAAATATGTCTTGCTTTACGTGGCATAGGAAAGATAAATGTTTCTCTTAGACTGCATTCAGAGCTCAGCCTAATTTTTGTTGTCATGAACAAAATACTGTAAAAATCCAGCCCATTATTTAATATACAATTGGAAGGATGATGTGGAGTCCCACTATTATACAGCAATCGTGTGTCTGTAAGTACATTTTATCATTAAAATATCAAGGAAAAAGGAAATTTGATTTTAGAAATAGCAACACTGAGATGATAATACAGGGAAATTAAATAATGTGAGCTGTGGATAGGAAAAGAATATATGGTGAAAAATGAAACTAAAAAGCATTATATTAAATAATCCACAAGAAAAAGGAAGTTTGAGTTGCTCCATCAGGGATTTTGGAGCCAGGAATAATAAATTGGACATTTAAATATTACAAACACAACAGTAGATTCAAAGACCTGCACACAGTAATTTGCCAACCTGCAATTAGAAAATTCACAAGCTGTGACTACACACCCCCAGCACACCATTAACAAGGTGGGAGTCACGCACCTGCAACAAAGATACTCCACATTTTACTGGAGACTTTTGATTTGGGTACTTTGATCCAAACCTATAGCAGCAAAAAACTGAGAATGTGGGGCCAAAGAGCCTGAGTGGGGGTCCTGGGCAGGCCAGCTACCATCTGCCCTCCTCCCTGTGTCCCTCCCAAGCCACCACCAGACTGGCAGCAATTTCTCATTCACATCCTCCCATGAATGAGTCACGGAGAGATTCCACGGTCTCAGAGTAGCATGTCATGTCATGTCAGTGATACAGTGCCTGTCACCTCTGCATCCCACTCAGTGGCAGAACCAGGCCAGGGGAAACTGGAAAACTCCATTTGCTAGGTGCAGTTGTAATAGAAAACTCTTATTGCTGTTCTAACAGTATTTGCCGGTGTCCCTGTCAGGAAAAGTGTGGTCCATGCCCTGAGCCACTTGCAATGTCAGCAGGTGAGATAGCCTGACCTGGAGGAAAAAAGGACTTGGATATTCTCACCCAAGGCCCCCTGCTCCTGGGTGGAGACAGAGCAAGGCAAAGGGAGCTGGGAGGTTCACAACAGGCTGGGGCCGATGCCATCGATTTTGGCTTGGGTCAAGGGTCTGCCTGGGGAAGCCTTCGAAGGGCTGGCCAGCAGCCCTCGGGCAAGCAGGGGCAGAGCTGCACTGCCTCAGAGCCACGGCCCTGTTAGGATGATACCCATGAGGAGTGCACAAGCCCAGCCTCTGTGGTCAGGCAACACTACTCTACTGAGCAGGAACCACAGGGCATCACTGAAACTTTATTAAGCATTATAAGCACGGAGGAAAGTTCATTAGGTCTTGGAAGGGATCCATAATGAAATAACAAGCCTCTAAGTTTACTAGAAGTGAATTGGAGAAGATAACATGCTCTGTGTAGGTAGTTAAGTTTTAATTAATTACCTTCAAAGGCATTCCAATGCTTGTTAACAATATTGTTATTAATAATGTCACTTCATGTTCAATCAGATAGTCAAATGATGCATATTTGAATTTACAGTTCAATATGGTGAGATGTACAAATAAATAGTCCTTCTGGGCCCTCTCATCAGTAGTTAGAACCTAAGCAAGGCCCTGGCTGAGCAGCTCTCAGTCTCTCCTGTGCCACCGAAACCTGCCAGCACCAACAGGGTGTTCTGAAGCATCCATGGAGCAGCTCCAGCTTGGAGCTTCAGGTAACTCCAGCAGTTCAGTTTGCCTGACTCACGCTGTATGACTCATCTCCCACCACTATCGCCTTCTCATTCCCATTTCTGACAATTCCCTCAGTAAGTATCATGATTTGGCACCCATTTTGTGGGATTTTGTGCCCTTTTGTTTGGGCAAATTTATTCAACAAACTAAAAAGCAGTTCTGAAATGTGGTGTCTAGTCATCCAGATCCCATTCCTGTTTTATTATCAGTGAAACATCTCCAAGAACAACTAGTTCTTCTAAAAGGCACTGATGTGCTGTGCCCATGCAGCAGTAGGAATTCTCCTTGTGTTTCCTTGGCCTGTTGCACATTCCCAGCATGCTCACCAAACCCCAGGAGGTTGTTTCTGGCTGGGTGTTGATGGCCCACCTCGTGCCCCCCAAAGCAGCCGTGCATTTGCAGAGATGCTCACAGAGGGCAGGTCAGGAACAATCAGTGTGTTTGCAATAGCAGATTTTGGTTACTTTTGGGGGGAAGTTACAGCTCAGGATGATCAGGATATGTAGGGTTTGTACTTTGGCCTGTGCATATACCTAAGAACTATTTTGAAAGTGGTGATGAGCGAGGAGGAAGGCAGACCTGCAGGGGCATGGGATGCTCGCCTGTGTCTGCCTGGGGTCAGCAAAGTGCAGTCTATGTGTGTGCCAGAAAACGGGCAGGGGACATCCCTTACCTTTGTGTTCAGTAGTGTGCTTCATTGCTTTGAGTCCCGCTGTCTGCAGCGGCTCCTGGTCACTGGAGAACCGGTGAAACCACCTTCTCCTCAGCTGCCTGAGCTCTGAGTTGCGGGACATGAGCCAGTGCGGGCTGTGCCGCTGGTCCAGGGCCGGCTCCTGCAGCGCATCCGTGCCCACCAGCAGCCGGGGACCGGGGCGAGGGCTCTGCAGAGTCCTGGGGTCTATGATCCCAACCCTGGTCATCTCATCCGGCACGGGCAGGGCCTGATTAGCGGGGGTGCCACGCGAACCTTGCTGGATAACCAAGCGGGTCCGCTGCAGTAGCAAGAGGCTGCCAGCCATCAGGTAAGCTGCTGTGAGGAAGAAGAGCAGAAACTGGGTCCGACGGAGAAATTTCTGTAGTCTGAAGAAAGCCTTGGCCATGCCCTTACTGAAACTGGCCCTTCACACTTCCCAGCGGGCGCCCGAATCTTTGCCTGGCCAGACACTCGTTCCTCCCGTAAGTTCAGCCCATCACTTTGGTGCCTTCTCTCGAAAAACTTCTTCCCAGCCAGCTGCAGCAGAGACCAGCCTGGCGTGGCACTGCTGCCAGCCTCAGGCACCTGGCTGGCCCAGGGGCTCCGTGGGCTCCTGGGGTGATGCCTTCATCGTGCCCTGCCGAGCTGCCGAACAGCCGATGCTGAAACCTGAAAGACCAAGGGGAGTAAGGCTGGTTCACATCCAAACTGAAAACATCCACCATCAGGGTGACTTTCCCCCACCCACCCCTTTTGGCTTTATCTGAGCATTTCTCCATCTGTTGTTTATAATTATGCACGTTAAGAACTATAATCCAATGAGAATGATTGATTGAGCTCAAGTGAGTTTCAGGTCTTCACACTTTTTTCTTTTCTTGCTTTTAACTTGGAATGCACAAGAAATATTTTAATGATGAGGTTATTTCTCTTGGGATGTTTGGAAAAGAGGTTCTTTATTTTCTTTTGTCAGTAGCCAACATCTCCATCCTTTGTCAGTGGATGAACAGGCAGCCACAGTACAGGCATCTTTTTAGGGAGGTATTACCAAATTCCTTCCTTTCAGCTAAACAGTAGCTCAGCTACAAATGCAGATCAGAAGGAAACAGCAGTGTGGGTGTGTGGGAGGAAAAAAGAAATTGCATCAACTCACAATAAATAAGATAATAATTATTAATCTCTGTGCAGCACAAAGAAGTTGGGCTTTATGCTGGAAGGATATTTGGAGGTTCTGTGTGTGTTGCTTTAACAGAAACCAGAGATCCTGCTGTATTTTTTTTAGTGGAATCATATTGCCAACTATTGGGGATGCGTGGGGATGCGTGTGGAGAAAAACTAGTGAATGAAGTTTGAAAAAATTTCATCTCAAGTTCAGCAGATCTCTCTTGACTGCTGCTGAGCTTTGCATCTTTAGTTGTGCTGATGTGTACCACGATGGGATTGTCTGGGCAAGAAAAGCTCCTTTGTGCTCTAGGGAACCTTTAACCTCCCGTGGCAAATAAAAGATGGCATCTCCCCATAAGTTCCTGTTTTCCCAGTCTATCCCTTCTCTGTGGAGTCCGGCAAGTGTTGAGAAAAGATGCAGTGTTTTCCAGAAAAGAAAACATTATGGCTTTTGCTTAGCTTGCAGTTGGGGCACACTCCTGAAATCCACAGTCCTGGCAACAAACACCTGCTCTCTGTATTCCTTGTTTCAGTAGCTGATTGAAAGTTTTGTGGATGTTCACTTATGCCGCTTTATTAAATAAATGTTACCAATTAAGTCTCCACCCATTTCCTTTTTCTTTGATTGTGCAAATTCTTTCTGTCTTAAATAGCAACCAAACCAAAGATCCAAAACTTCTAGGACAAAAATAAATTAAGGTTCAGTTAAATCTTTTGCCAGGTGAGCCTGAATTCCTTTTGTGCTATCTTTTAGCCTCAATTCCTAAACAGAGCTGTCACAAGGCAGGAGTCTCTGTCTCTAATCTTCCAATTTGGTTGATCTCGAAGACCTGATTTCGGTACTTTTGTTAAGGTGGGTTTTTTTTAAGTATATGTATGCTGATTTTAATTGTAGAGGACTGAGTAATATCCAAAAATATTCAATGTGCTGATTGCTACTCTTTCTCCAAGGGCTGGTGAGCACGAGCAGGTGCGAAGCACTGCTGGGCTGTAGCATCTTCAGTGAATTCTGACTGCTCTCTCTACAGCAGAAGTTACACACCTCCCTTCGGATCAGCTCCAAAGCCAAAGAAAATGCATTGATTTACACCAGCTAAAAAGCTGACCCTTAGAGTTAAATTATTGAAAATCTCTGATCAATGTTGTGAGTGCTCAAGAATTGCAGTAAAAGGGTCAGAAGTACCGAGATAAATGAATGGAAAATTAGCCATAATTAGATCCTGCAGGTTGTTACTGCACTAATTCATCTGAAGAAATACTGTCTACGAGCATAGGTGGGATTTGATTCACTAGTTGTTCCTGCCATGGGGCTACTGTAAACTTGAGCTGTTCCCAGTGGAGGCTGTCAGATTGGAAAGCAAGCAGTGTGCACGTATCAGCCACTGGAGATTGGCACTGGGGACTCCCCTGCTCCATGCAGTGCTCCGAGGTGGGGCCGGGTCAGCAGGGCAGGTGCCCACGGGCCTCGGTGGCCGGGCACACCACGCTGCCCGAGGTGGCCCTGCCCAGGGAAGTGCTGCTGCGAGCCCTCAGCGCTGAGGTGGCAGTGGCTGCAGTCACACAGGAGTTCAAAAGGTTTGAGATT
Source organism: Platysteira castanea (assembly GCA_013397175.1). NCBI lineage: Eukaryota > Metazoa > Chordata > Aves > Passeriformes > Platysteira > Platysteira castanea. The sequence goes on along the minus strand of VYXC01004208.1, from coordinate 939,220 downwards.
TTTTCCTCCCTAGCAGCAAGGTAAGGCTAAATAAATCGATCAGATTTGCAGTCATTTCTGCCCAGCTTTAATTCAGGATTTCACAGCTCTTTTGGTTTATTCACCAGGTGAGAGGTGCTTCAAGCCCAGATTCTCAGATGTGTCCCAGTCGCTGGTGCTGGAGAGGCCGTGCTGGGGCAGCTGGAGCTTTCTGGCTCATCAAGCAGTGCCGACAGCTTGGCTGGAGAAGGGCCATCAAGACCATGTAGCAGAGGTCAGGCGTGCTATGCTTGAAACTACATCACTGGCACAATTTAGTCCCTTTTAGTGCCACTTGTGTTCTTGGTCAGTGGATTTGGGTAGAGTTTCTCAACGTTTGCAGTGATGTAAAGTGCAACAGCTAGAGGCCGCATCCTTGCCAGGATGAGAGGCTGTGCCACTTGCCTGGGCAGGGCATAATGTCCTGCCTCCACATGAGCAGGAAGGAAAACTTGCTGTGCATCAGCAAAATGGCAGGAAACACCCAAGGTGTTGGACCTAATTTAACTGTGCAGCAGGCTCTGCATCCAAACATCGAGAAATGTTTGGCATTGCTCCTATTGCTCTGCCAAGTTTGTTTATTTATTTATTTATTTATCTAGTAAGGAGAAGATTCTTCTGAGTCTCAAAGGGGTAACTTTGCCCTTGCCCAGTGGTTGAAAAAGTTTAAATGGTACAAGGCAATTTTGCTGCATTCAACATGATGTGTACGAATTACCTCCAGATGCACTCGCCCTTAGAGCAGTTGCCATGACAGTACATTGTAGTAAAACCCAACCAAATAAATAAGCAGACTCTCCACCCACAACAACTGCTGCAAATGTGCAACTCAAAAATTAAATGTTGCTTTTCAGTGGGGAAATAGCAAAGTGCTGCTGACATAAAAACTGTCATTTGATTTTTCCATAAACTGCATATTGCAATATCATCAAAGTATGCCTAAAAGACTTGAAATGCATCACTTCTGATGATGATATTTAAAAGGAAAGACTAAGGAGGAAAGAACTAGTATCTGGTAATAGAAACTGCGTCATTTGTCTTTTTATGCATGTTTCACCTAAAATGAATGAAGTGAAATGGAAGAAAACAAGTCTTCTATCCCTGTTTATCAGTTCTCACAGCCAAAGGGGGCTTAAGACCATATTAATTTGGAGTTGTTAGTAAAATCATAAAATTATAATTGAATGGACAATGATGGATAATTGATGGGCAATGAGAACTGTTACACAGCAGAGGAGACCTCTAGGTGAACAGGGTAATGAAAGGGTTAACACTGCACTGAAAAAATGGCAATAATTAGCACTGGAAAGTATCAGTTTTGGGCATAGTGAGTGGAAGCACAGATCTACAGGGTGCTGGGACTTCAGCAGGGAAAGGATGCCTTGCCACCAAAAGAGTTGCCATAAGGAAAAGCAGGTTAGTACCTTGCTTCCAAAATGAACTCGCACAGTGTGACAGAGGATGTCATATTAGGCAGCTGCATTAATGTATTTGTAAAGAGAAATAAAAGAAACATGTTGAAGTTCTTGGCAATTCTACTCTCCTAGCTGAAGGAGCATTTACAGAATTTTTAAGGGAAGACTGAGTATTTTCAGTGATGCCATGAATGCTGGTAAAGGCTGAAGACACTGAAAACCAGCCCCAGACTCACAGGTGAAGAGTTGCTTAACTGAGGACTGTCCCTAAATATGTGCTCAGTGCAGAAGCTCAGGTCAGTGCTGCATTGACAGCTGTAGGTCATCAAGAGTTGGTCCTTGTCTAAAGACCAGCAGGATTTTGCAAATTCAGAGTTCTTGGCAAGGAAGCAAGATGATGTTTTCTATTGTAAACTGAAGGGAATTGGACTCATGATTACTATTTTTAGAAAAATCCATCCCTCCTCATTGTCTCTCCTTTCGTTTGTCAGCTTTCTTTGAGGACAAATGCAGTCAGACCTCAGCTGAAAGATTCTGGCTTGCAGCCTTTTCCTTGGATGCACACTGCCATTTTCTCAAGGCGTTTTGGAAAGTCAAGACAAATATCATATTGTGTGAATGCACATAGGCAGTAAAACTCTTAAGAAGACACAAATTTGATGTTGGGACCCTGTCAAGTATTTGCAGTTCACTTTATTACAATAGCTAAAATCATTCTGAGAAACTTCAAGCATTTCTTACAAATTACAAAGTTCTCCTTGCTAGAGGATGTGTCTGTGCTGACCCCACATGTCTCCCTGTCAGGTCTGCCAACAAGTTGGAAATTAGGTAGAAGCACCCGAATTTCTCCACGTGCTGCGGTGACAAGCGTTGCAGCTTGAGAGGGCTTCCCAGCAAGTTTACCATTGCTTGCTATGCATGGGCTTGCTACAAGATGTAATCAGATTGCAAAGTTATCTTTGATGGTGAGATTGTGTTAAAACCTTTAAATAACACTGAACCGTGATAAGTAAGAAAAAATCTTTAGGTGGAGTTAGAAGACAGACGGAGAAAAACTCTTTAGTCCATAAACTGGTCGAATCAAGTTGAAAATAACACAAATTTAAAAAATATGTTATACCCTGTGTATTCAATACAGGAGGCATTTTACAGTGACAGATAATTCAGCTTTGGAGGGGAAAGGCAATGTCACAGAGCAGAGCTGCAGCCTGAGGCTGGAGAGTCAGCACTAACTTGTGCAAATTCTGTCCTGGTGGCTCTTTCATCAGATATTTGACTTTTTAAGACCAATTTTTTAGCATAGATAGGTGTAAATCCAGACAATAATGCTGTTGGTGAGCCTGAGGTGAGGGATGCAGAGGAGCCTGCAGGAGGCAGATGGTCCAGCAAGGCTTGCTGTGAGAGTGCTAACTTGGAAAGTGCTCAGGGACAGCTTGAGCAGAGATCACACCGTGGTATTTCTCCATTAATCCCACACTTTTTACCTAGCTCAAGTCATAATGCAGTAATCAACAGGACTGGTTCCATGCCAGTGTGGAAAAGATGCATGCAGACACATGCATACCCACATTTCAGGTGCATGTGTGCATACACATACATGTGTGTGCATTCTGTACACAGAGGGATGTGTGCTCTGGAGGTCGCACACAGTCTGCTGTCACCATTCTCTGATAAACTGAAACCTTTCAGCAAACTATTACTGAATCTCAAATGTGTTTTATTAACAATAAAACATTCATGCATGATGTACGTCCTTAGATATTAAGAGTTCAAGCACCCAGCAAATGATGCTCTATCTGCAGTTTCCAAAAGCCCCTATATGGTCTGTGGCTGAAGTTTTGAACAAGAATGTTGTAACAAATGTACCATCTATTTATATTTGCCTTAGCCCACAGGAACTACAGATGACATCTTTCCCTGTGTGCAAGGAAATCTACTGAAATTAAAATAACACACAGCTCTGTAACTGAATCATAGGTGTTTTAAAAGCGTCTTTCATAAACCCTTCAATATGTGAATTCCTGCAACATTCACCTACTAAACATTGTTAGAGTCTATTTGTTCAGCACAGTGATGCTCCAGAAACTGTTTGCAGAAGCTGAGCATTCCAGCCTGCCTCGCCAGGCTGTGACACAAACACACTTGCAGTATCCATTGCTGACTTTTCAAGTATAATGTTCCGTGGATGCTTGGGGAAGGGCATCTCGAGAGCAACCTGCAGTCTTTGTAAATAAGCCCTTTACTTAGATGCAGTGGATAAATTTAGTAAAACAAACAGTCATTGAGACTGCAATGAATGCTGATGCCTCAGCCTCTGCAAAAAGTTGTCCGTTTATTGCTCGTGCCCAGGCCAGCTGGCACACGGCTCGTAGAGGCAGATGCTGAACAGTGTAAGAAAAAGAGGAAAAACCTCACCTTTCTTTTGTGGCTGAGGAACCCCTGTTGTAGCCAGGCAAAGTCCTGTACAATCCAGTGAAATATTACAGAAGGCTGTAATGCATATCTGAAAAGCTGGTAAATCCTGCTCCCTCTGCCCTTCCCTGCTAATCCTTCTCCTGCCTCCCGCTCCCGGCGCGCAGAGCCGTAATCCTGCGCGCACCCCTCGGTGCCGTGCGGGTCTGCGGCGCTGCGCTCCCTCCCGCTGCCGCGCCGGGCGCTCCCCAGCCCCGCTCACCGCTGCCGCCGTGTCCCTCGCGGGTCCTGCGGCTGCCGGGGTCCCTGCGGCTGCCGGGGTCCCTGCGGCTCACCGGGCCGGGGCGCCGGGGTCCTGCGCCCTGCGGGGCCCGGCGGGAGGGAGCCGCTCCATGGCCTCCTGCGCCAACAGGCGGGATGGAAGCGGCGTCCGCGCCGCGCTGCCAAAATCCTCAAGCGCGGCCAGTGCGCTCGTGTTTCATAACGCTACCCTGCCCGGCGAAACAGCCTCTCTTCTAAGGCTGCTTCACAGCAGAGCTCTGCAGCCTGCTGCAGCTGCCGACGTTTCCAGACCTACCCATTCCCTCTGCCTGGGTGTTTGTCCAAACGCACGGATGGCTGCATCGGCAGAGAGCTGAGTGGCGGCAGCAGCAGCGAGAAGCCCTAATGCGATCAGCTGAACGGATGCTCCGTGTTTGTTCCTCGTGCCTCTTCCCACTAGGGGCAGATCCCTCCCGAGCTGCCCCTCTGGAGACCCGGACCCCTTCCCAACAGGTCGAGAGGGTCCCGGGAAAGCGAGTCCCTGACAGCCTCCCGGCACCAGCGTGGAGATTTCAGGCAGAAAATTGTTATTCTGGGCACAGGTGGCTGGAAATAAATTATTTATAAATGTGAGAGCTGAAAGGCAGTTGCTGGTGTCCTCAGGACTGCCTGCACTGCCACCTTCCCTGCCATGTTCCAGCTCCGTTCTGCGGCTGCTTCACATGGAGGTTGAGCAATTGATAATTATTCTTAAAGCATCTGCATTTAAATGGAGGGAGGCTGCACCCCTGCCTGGGGTTTTGAAACACCCTGTGGTCTGCACATATTTAATGCAANTGCTCCCTCTGCCCTTCCCTGCTAATCCTTCTCCTGCCTCCCGCTCCCGGCGCGCAGAGCCGTAATCCTGCGCGCACCCCTCGGTGCCGTGCGGGTCTGCGGCGCTGCGCTCCCTCCCGCTGCCGCGCCGGGCGCTCCCCAGCCCCGCTCACCGCTGCCGCCGTGTCCCTCGCGGGTCCTGCGGCTGCCGGGGTCCCTGCGGCTGCCGGGGTCCCTGCGGCTCACCGGGCCGGGGCGCCGGGGTCCTGCGCCCTGCGGGGCCCGGCGGGAGGGAGCCGCTCCATGGCCTCCTGCGCCAACAGGCGGGATGGAAGCGGCGTCCGCGCCGCGCTGCCAAAATCCTCAAGCGCGGCCAGTGCGCTCGTGTTTCATAACGCTACCCTGCCCGGCGAAACAGCCTCTCTTCTAAGGCTGCTTCACAGCAGAGCTCTGCAGCCTGCTGCAGCTGCCGACGTTTCCAGACCTACCCATTCCCTCTGCCTGGGTGTTTGTCCAAACGCACGGATGGCTGCATCGGCAGAGAGCTGAGTGGCGGCAGCAGCAGCGAGAAGCCCTAATGCGATCAGCTGAACGGATGCTCCGTGTTTGTTCCTCGTGCCTCTTCCCACTAGGGGCAGATCCCTCCCGAGCTGCCCCTCTGGAGACCCGGACCCCTTCCCAACAGGTCGAGAGGGTCCCGGGAAAGCGAGTCCCTGACAGCCTCCCGGCACCAGCGTGGAGATTTCAGGCAGAAAATTGTTATTCTGGGCACAGGTGGCTGGAAATAAATTATTTATAAATGTGAGAGCTGAAAGGCAGTTGCTGGTGTCCTCAGGACTGCCTGCACTGCCACCTTCCCTGCCATGTTCCAGCTCCGTTCTGCGGCTGCTTCACATGGAGGTTGAGCAATTGATAATTATTCTTAAAGCATCTGCATTTAAATGGAGGGAGGCTGCACCCCTGCCTGGGGTTTTGAAACACCCTGTGGTCTGCACATATTTAATGCAACCTGTGGAGATCCATCTCTTGGAGTCAAAACAGAATGTGGTTATGGGACCCACCTTTGGTTCCTCCCTGTGCCAGAGAGTGTGGACCAGAAACATCAGACCAAACACCTGCCTGGCTGTGAGAAAGCAGCACTTAAGGGGCTTCTTGGATGTGGGAGGAAAGAGGGAATTGGGATCCCACATGGGGGCTGTTCCCTCTCTGTGTGCTGCACAGTGCTTCATGCTCCGACCTGTCCCATGGACTGGAGTGATGCAGGGGTGTGGATCTCTCCATGCAGCGCAGCCCCTGAGTGGGGTCCAAACTACTGAAGTGACACTTGGCTTTCTCATATCCACATGACATTGGAGAAGAGGAACCTGGTTGTTCAGCTCAACATGAACAACTAAAGTGCTTTTGCTCTTAACAGATGTTCTCTGGGACCTGATGGACTGATAGGGCTGCAATCCTAGAGTGATTTGGTGAATTCTTATTAACAGAAAACCCTGAGGCTTAGCAATGTAACATTCAAATTTTAAAATGCTGATGGGTGGAGGTCTAGTCTCAACCCCAAGAAGCTGTGCATCTGTTAGACTGCAACCCATCCAACCTTTATGTGGGTGTACAGCTTTAAGGCTGTAAAATTGTGAAATTAATTTTTACTGAAATTAAATTAATCAAATGTTAAATGTAATGACATTTTTAAATGTGCTGGGTTGGGGCCTAAATCAATAGAATTGCAGGACTGTGTCCAGGTGAAGCAGTGGAGAAAATGCAGTCAGCATTCTCAGTGAGAAAAACTATGCTGAAAATGTACCAAACTCCTGACCACAGCGTGTGCCCCACAGTGTGTGTGGGCAGCTACAGCCACTCAGGACCTTTGCTGCAGGAGGGATGGCTGGCTGGATCTGCAGCCACCTGGCACACTCAGAGCACCGGAGAGACCTGCTCGGTGTGAGGAGCATCCCAGGGAGATGCTGTCACTTTGACATATGAGCTGTTTGCATAGATTAGACGTGAAAACAAGCACTGTTGTTGAGGGGTCTCACAGCTGCTCTGCCTCAATTTCTAAACACAGGTGAAGCCCAGACAAACTGCCAGGGTTTATAAAACACGAGCCCTGCTGCACTGAGCCCTCTCTAATGCCAGTTTGTTTGCAGGACTTTGTGTACGAAATATCATGCAGGGAATCGCAAGACCCACTTACATCCCTGGGCAAGAGTCCTGCTGCTGCAAGGTGACCTGGCTGAGGGGTTGTGGGCTGCAAACGGCAGTGTCAAGCCACTACCCAAGACTCAAACCAGCCCCATTTAGGGGAAATTAGCAAGAAAAGAGGCGAAACTTGGGGGAAAAAAGCCTGTGTGCGTTATGGTCATGTTGTGAAATCAGTCACTGATGGGAGGAGTGGCAGCTGGAGGCAGTCAGTGTCTCAGTAAAATCCTGGGCACTTTCTTTCTCTGCTTGATGGTTCTGCATGGTTGTTGCACAAAATACAGCAAAGAAATTTGGAATGAGTGGCATTACTTTTAGAATCCTGTTGTGGGAGCAGTTCTTGTGCTAAATGACTCAAACTTTCAGTCACTTCAGAAAATAGGCTCAATTGTAACAGTAAGGATCAGTTCAGGAAAGTGACAGGTTTTGCCAGTGTGGTTTCAAGAAGAAATATCTAAAAGACTGTGTGGTTTCATAAAGGAATGTAATGTAGCAAATAGTCTTCTTGTCCTTTTCATCTAATAATCCTAAATACTCAGGGATTAGGCATTCCATGTAATGCCTACCTACAATTTTCAGTTATTTCATTAAAGAACTGAGCAAAAACAGCTGTTTAGTGACAACATCACTCTCTTTTCACAATGACAGTGTTTATAACATGCATGCCGTATTAGGTGTAACGTAGGGGAAACTGCGAAGTCTAATATGATTATTGGCAAACCTTCCCATGATCTCCGAGCCCCCAATAAAGATGCCAAGTGCCATGCACAGAACATTTGTTGAAGATTGTGCAGATCAGCGAGGGATCTCCCACTCCTCAGGTATCTCTCAGAGCTGGCTTTGGCTGCTGGGGTAAAGGCAGAGGCTGCAGAGGCAGTGCCGCGAGCTCTGTGCGAGTGACGCTGCAGCACAGGGGCTCCCGCTGCCGTGTGCTTCACCTGCTGCTGGAGGGGAGCTCAAACTGGTGGAAAGAGCCCAAGTCCCATCTTTGGTATTGGCATCCTCAGCCATTTAATCTTTCTGATAGTGCTTTGAGCCAAGAGGTTTGAACCCAGCCCTCAGCACTAGGCAGCTCAGGGCATTCTGGGGACAGAGGCTGCCAGGAGACACTTGCGACAGTGTGAGGTTGTGAAGTTTTGGGGCCACTTCTCTTTACCAAATGGGGGGGAATAAAATACCTCAGCTCTTTTTACAGCTTGGATGTAAGCTTAGATTTTTGCCAACTCAACTTATAGCCTAAATTAAGCACATGTTGTGCCTAATTCTCATTTAGAACAGTAATGGAGGTAACAAAACAGCTCTTGATTAGAAAAGTGTAATGATATCCTTGTGTGGAGTTAATGGAATGAGAGCTCTGGTGAAGCTCTGGACCTAGGCAGAGTTGTGGGTTTTTCAGCCTGGAAAGGCTGGGTTCCAGGGCATCTATTTTCTTCTTTCTATTGTTAGATCCCTGGGCTATAGAAAATCCTGCAAAGCACTGCAGTGTGTCCAATGCATGTGAGAACGGTGAATGTTAATTTAGAGTTTTGTTTGCTGTTTGCCTTAGTTTTAGTAATAGACATCAAATTATGCTTATAGTTGCGCCCACATGAACCCAGAGCTCTTCTGCTGCAGCTATTGGGCTGATTTCAGATTTTCCTCTTCTTGTTGTTCCTCCATCCTCTGTCAGTGCAATGCCTCCATTGTTTTGCCATCCTCACAACTTCCGAAGGCCCAGCTCGCTCTGGAGGCCGCTCTGGGTGGAGGGTCCTGGCTCCACACACCGTGGTGTGCCAGCTGTCCGGGCTGCCCGGCTGCCCCCGCTGTCCTGGGAGGGCAGAGCCGCGGGCTTTGCCTCCCCCGAATTTGGAGGCGCTGCTGGCAGCAGAGCAGGTTGCTTGGTAACTGCAGCCACATTTCAAAAATGTACCCTTTTACAGCCAGCTTCCCAAACTAATGTCTTTGAAAGGAAGAGTTGTTCTTTCAGGATCGTTTAAATTTTGTTCTTTCTTAAAAAAAGGGGTGGGGGGGGGGGAAAGCTTTCAGCTCCACCTTTGCTTTTCTTCTCTCTTTCCTCGCATCTGGTCCCACAAAGAGGAGCAGTGTCACATGCCCAGGAGCAAAGTCCTTTCATCCTCCTCTCCTTAGGGTTCAGCCATTATAATTTCTGACTTTCAGGCTGAATGGAAGGAAATGTTGAGCACTTCCCATACTGTCTGTATTTGGCATCTTCTCTTTCCTGAGCATGGTTTTCCTCTTCTAAGAGTTCTATCTTTCACCCTCCCCATGGCTGACAGATCAGTGTGGAAGGTGGAACTGGTGTCGTGGAAGTGTTTGGTGTCTGTTCTCAGCTCCTGTGGTGGTTTGCTGGGTGTCCCTGTTGGACATGCCATGTGGCCCGCAGGCCTTGCTGTCCCTGTGCCCAGAGCAGCCTGGTGCCCTGGCGTGGTGCCCTGTGCCCTGCGGGCAGCCAGGCCTCAGGCAGCTCTGCCAGGGCATTTCCATCCCAGGGTGGGGTGAGGCTGTCAGGTCCAGCTGGGGCTGCACCTGTGAGATCTGCATCCATGGTGCACCACAGGCAACCAAAAACCTTCACTGCCCTGAGACCAAACTGCTGCTGCTCAGCTAATGGCAGCTGTCTGTTCCTCATTAGCCTAATGAACAGCCAGCTCATCCCCACAGGATGTGGCTGGGAGTCACTGCAGCATCCACTGAGGTCAGCAGGCAGGCATAAGCAGTGGCTTTGGCTTTAATTTCGATTTTCCTGCCTGTGGAGCATCTCTACCATGAACGGTGCAGGGGCTTCGATTCAGTGGGAAGCTGGACAATCACTGTATGTCACTCACATTGCAGTCATTCCCAAAGACACAGCATGGAATTTGCCTTAGAAATTAATTTCTAGCCAATCCTAAGTTTTTGTGTGGCATCAATACCGGGACATCTTCAACGTAATTGCTCTTACAGTGCTGGTAGTAAATTCCAGGAAGATGATTGCTTTGTCCTGATCCCTTGATTAGCAAATTAGAAACTTTCCAAATTGTACACAGAAGGGTACAAAATCTGACATCTTTTAAATTGCTGGGGATGGAGAAGTGGCTCTGCAAAATAACCATACTTCACTGGTGTAATGAAAGATAAACCTTTATCATCAGAGCAGTGAGAAAGTGCGTTTGGTGTTTTGATGCCACTGCAAGTTTTTCAGGTTTTAACAATAGTTCCACAATCTGTAATGTTCCTTGGCTGCCTAAATGGCATTCTTCCTACCTCGGAAAACATCAAAGGCTCTTACTGTTGTTTTGAATTTCAGTCCAGCCTTCAGAAGAGGTGGTCACAGAGCAGGGAGCAGCAGTTCCCGTGTCAGCGCTGTGCTGAGCGCTCCTGAGCAGAGATGCACAAGCCCTGTCCAGCAGTGCCCCGATCTCTGACTGATGGCCAGTGGAGGCAGTAGGACAAGTTAGATCGTCCCTTGTGCTTTGAAGGACAGTGCCACGTCTTGGGCTCAGAGGTCAGTTCTGCCATCCTGCTGAAGCCATTCCGTGTGTCTGAAGAGCTGCCTCCAATTCGTGCTGGCTCTGTTGGAAAATTGAAATGACGGCGTCATAACACTTGATGTAGGCTGTCACTTTTTATTTCACCACTGCTGCCCCATCACTCAGAAACACAAATAATTGCAAAAGAAGAACAACATGCAGAGAAACAGGCTGCTGGCACAATGGGAGTACGGGACACAGACAGAGCCTGAGAACACGAGCTGGGCCTGCTGGGCACGACGGGCACTGTGCTAGCTGGGCAGAGAAACGGGAAAGCTGTGGTGTGAAAACAGAGCTGGCAGAAATCATGAGGAAAGGAGTGAGTGCTGATAAATACTGCATTAATAACAAGAAAGGATGACTCACAGCTCAAGCTGACTGTATGCTCATCTCAGCTTTCCCAGCAAGTTCAGAACCACGCACTTGTTACCAGGCTTTGTTCTGCCTGTTTGCTTTTAATTTCTGATCCTCTGTTCTGGATGGCTGCAGTCATCTGAACCTTTGGATGCATTAATATTTAAGCAGGATGGGCAACAGAAGGCAGTAAAATGTCAGTTGTGTCTGAAAATCAAAAGGGATTTGGAAGTAGATGATGGGTAGGTGGCTGTCTTAATTCAGCAGTGTAACAGCAGAGCTAACACAGACTCCTTCCTCTCTCTCCTCCCCTCCCACACGCACTCACTGAAAGGAAAATAAAAGACATTTGCGTTTGTTGGCAGCTGGTGCTGCGTTCAAAAGGATCTTTATGGAGCCGATAAACAGTCACGTCTCTCTCCCCTTCCCCAAGTTCTGGGTTGATGACTTGTTTCCCTTTGTTTCTTAGATGGATAAGGTTCTTCAAAACATGAGCATCAATGTAATACATCAGAGAAAGGAAAAAAGTGCACACTCATACTTCTGTATCTCATGGCTTGCTCTGGGCTGAAGAGCTGAAGTCAAATGGCAGCTGCTCAGAGCTGGCATTTTCAGAAACCTGGAGTCAGACCTTCCAAGTCCACTGTTAGTGTCCTTTTAAGAGCTGTTCATTTATCAGGGTATTTCATATAATCTGACAGGAAATGATATTTACGATGCTTTTAGCTCCATTTGGGACATTTTTTTAACACTACTTCTGGGATGTAAATTATTTAAAAATCATCAATTTAGTTCTTCACATGAAGAGATGAAATCTTAACTAAAAAGCTTTCCTGTTCATGGCAGTCTTAAATTCTCCAGCAGATCTCTGGATTTTTGCTTAATTGAGCACCTAAAGAATAAAAAGAGCTTGGCCTTGTAACACTTTTAGTAGAAGTAAATTTTAGATTTATTTAGCCCCACTGACTTTTGAAATACAACCACTAACAGCATCTGTTTAAGCACCGTCCTTCGGAATGGATAAAGCGTTTTATCACCAGGCACTAAATTCACTGCTGGAGCATTTCATGAACCCCTCTGCCCCCTGCACAGCTCTCCCGGCCACCCCGGCCCGGAATTCCCCAGGCAGGGGTAAAGGCACAGGAGGTGTCTGTGGCTGCTCTGGCCCGTGAGGGGGTGGCTGTGGCTCCCAACCCGCCTTAGCCAGCTGGGCACACCAAAGCCTCTGTGTCCCCAGCTCGTGTTTCTGGCTGCAGCTCTGTGCAGCCCCACAGCCAGGCTGCTCAGGGTGCCAGCGGGGCTTCTCCTCCTGCCCAGCCTGCTCTCAGCTCCTCAGGTGACACTTGTGGTTGTGGGGGATTCCTTTGTCTTGACGATCCATTCAGAGAACTAAAGTGAGCAATGACTAGGAAATACTTGAACTCCTGGCAGATATATTTCAGATGTAAACAACCACAAAGCCCAAAGATAAATGTAATTGGAATGAAAATTGAAAATAAAAGATGTCTGTATGGATGCCATTTTCCTCCCTGAACAGTTCCAGCCGTAAACCAGTGCTCAGGAAGATGCAGGATGAAGCCACAAAACCAACTGCTCCCAGAAAAGCGGCCACTCTAATCTCACAAGGGAACTGCAGTGAATGGTTTTGACATTCTTTTAAAACCAAAATACATCTGTCATGCATAGGAGAGTGGAAACTTGCTAAATATTCATGAATCTGGGATTTCCTTTGTTCCAGTTATGCCTGGGGAGTATGGGATGTTTCCCCCCTACCAATTACTGGCTGTTTGATCCCTGTCAGAGCAAATCTGAGGGCAGAGGGACACATTTCACATCAAGGTGCTGTGCCTGATGCTAACCTTAAAATCAATACGTGAGAAGTTGGTGGTTGCAGGTGAGTGACACTACAGATGCAGTGGAGACACTGGGATTCCCTGTCGTAATTAGCATCGATTCCCCTCTGGTTTGGGAGCTTTGTTGTCTGTGAACTCATTAAATTGTGACCTGCATGTAGGATTTGTATTTCTGCCCTGGAAAAGTCAGTGGATTTGCTATTGGTTATTACACTCGTGAGGCTGCAGTTGTTTAAATGCATGTGATGAGAGGACTGTTGAGAAATATTTTGTTGTGGTCCGGTATTGCCTCTGAGAGCAGCCTCGGCTCATGGAAGAATTAGGGACACGGTGTTTTATAAGGTGTTAATCAAGTCTTTATTTCTGGGGCCCAACCAGCATGGTCGGCCACTCGCCCAGACTGACCCCGCTCCCCGGGGAAACCCCCATCGCTCCCCGGGCGGGCCACACAAAACATCCAATCACAAACACAGCTCGAGAACACGTGACCTGAGCGCAGGGGCTCCGGAAACCCCGTTTTCTGCCATGCATTCCCCAGGCTCCCCTCCCACCCTGGGGGAGCGGGGGGGCAGGCCCCCACAATATTTCAAGTAAGAACTATAAAAGCAGGTTCCAAGGGTACTTTTTTTACAGCCAGAATCTGTTCTCTTGCCTAAATGTGACACACTAAAAAAGCAGCACTCTGTTTATCAAACCAGAGTGGAATTTCAATGCCTGCACTCATTGTTCCTGATGAATAGAGGGTGGCAACAGCACTGGTGGAGCTTACTTGGAGGCTGATTTGGCTCAGTTCTTGCTTTCTGTGGGAGGATTTGACTCTTTTTTGGTCCTGTTTTGACTTCCGAGTGATGCTGGAAAACCCCGGTCCAGCAGGAGGTGCAGCACATCAGTGGGGCTCTGCAAGATGCTTTCCCCCAATTTCAGAAAAGAAACAGCCTTTGTAGAAGACTAATATAGTTTCCAAGCAGTCCTGATACACAAAAACTGGACTGTTTTAGTCTTGAGTTCAAACACTCAATCACCACTGCTAGTTTGATGCTGAGGCCAGTGGAGTTTGCCTGCCCATCACTGTGTGGTAGTTCCAGCTCTGGCTGAACAGACAGAGGGCTCTGACCAGACTCTCTCCATGTGCTTATGTGCATGCCAGTGTTTTTTCTGAGTTTGGGGGACTTTTTTTACTGTTGGAGTCAAAAGAAATTTCACACAGTAAGGCAATTTATTGTCCCCATGCTTAGGCCAGTATTCACCAGGGTGCCAATTAGCATAGTGCCGTGCTTGTTAATAATAATTCAAAGCAGCTTTTCAGTTCAGTTTTGGTTTATTTAGGGATGCACACTGGGACACAGCCAGCACTCTTCAAAGGGCCGAGCACACAGAGCCGGCGCAGCTCAGGATCTCCACTCCTTTAACCATGACTTATCAGGGCAGCTGAAGGTCAGTTTTACTGACTCTCAGTGGGAATATTGACAATTTAAGGAGAAATTAGCACAAAGTTTATGTATTGTTTGTGTCCCACTTAACTCCTGAGCGCTGAAGTGGAATTTCAGTGAAAAAGCTGTTCTGGTTCTTTGCAGCTCTGGTGGACAGGGTCTCTCTATTAGTCAATACATTACCTAATAAAACCCTGGCATGATTTACATACTTTAGTAAGTAAATGGACATCCATCCGTAGGTCTCATAAACTAGTGAAGCTCCAGTGACTTTGCTCCTATAGTTAACGAGTTGCTGGAATTAATTACAAATTTGGTTGATGATATTCATATATTTATGGCTCCACTTAAAACACTCCCCTCCAAAAAGTAAGCATGCATTACTTGCATTACTTGTCCTCAAGAAAACTTGGATATGTGTTTTAGAGTACTGATTAAATCTCAGTGATCTCAGTGGGGTCCTTTATTGAGAAGAGGTGGCATTGTCTTAAACGTGGATGAATCTGTAGGGTGGTACTTCTGAAGTCACTGTGTCAGATCAGAAACTAAAGAGAATTTGAAGAGTTAAACATGTTTCCTTTAGGCCTACTGACACAGCTGGCAGGGGCAGATGGGTTTGGGGTGCTCCAGCCCCTCTGACCTGGAGCAGGACCCCGAGGCACGTGGTGGAGCTGCACTTTAGTGCAGAGAACAGGCTCTGCTGAGGCTGCCCTGCAGACTGGTCAGTCCGACGGGGCTGGGGCTTGTTGGTGGCCCAGGGGGGAGCCCCTGGGGCCTGGGAGGGGCTTGGCTGAGATCTGCACCTCCGGAAGGCAGGAAGCAGCACTTCCCAAAGCTGGGGTTTGAGAGATGTTTGGATGAAGTGTCGACTTCTTGCTTCCCTGAGAACACAACCTCCCTCAGGGCTGTGACCTGGACCCCTCAGAGTCCCATGTCCATGAGGTTTGTGTGACATTTGCTCTGTGAGCTGGTGTTCAGTTACTCTGTAAGGACATATCATAAGCTCCACCATTTTGGTACACTGATAATTTTCTTTAAAAAGTGTCTGTAAGTGTGAATTTAATCTACTTATTTTTGATGTCCAGTGAAGCTTTAGACAGCAATTTAATCATTATTATTGGTATTGTACAGCTGCTCCCTGGAGGTGCTTAAACCATGTCAAAAAGGGAACCAACATAATGAGTCTGACAGAATTTCAGAGGGAGAGATTAAATTTAAGATAATGAGTTCTGCTGCATTTTTAATGTTATTGTAACAATTCACACCACTGCATCCTGTTCATCTCTGGACTCAAAACTGAAATGTGCAATTGGGAATTAGGCTGTGCAGATATGTCCTTTTTCAAGTCTTTTCCTCTTACAAAAATTAAAAACAAGACAAAAGGAACACTACATCTCTTGTGAGATGGAGTGGAATAAATTCTGTCTATGTAGGAGCTGGAGCAGCCTCTTCTTGCTTTCCTGAATCAGACACCAGCATACAGATGAACTTGAGCTTTGTGAGCTGCTACCTGTGGATTTTGGAAGCTCCGTGGTGACCTCAGAGCCCGGGCTGCAGCACTGCCCGTGCTGGGGGGCAGTGAAAGGCGTTTGTGCTCACACAGCACAGGGGGGCTGCCTGGGGCAAGGGGGTTCTTCTGTAGCCAGAGCTCCAAGCAGAGTCTGGGGCTCCGAAGAGCTGACAAAAGTCGCCTTTCACTGGTGGAGCATTACTTCTGGAATTTTTATCCCTCACCCCTTTCTCCTGACAGGAGCAGCATCGTTGTTTGGTATTGAGAACAGTAATTCCCTTATATTGGGAGTTGAACAATGTGACATAATTAATAAAAGTAATAACAATTTATTCACTGAATACCAATTATTGTTCAGCTTTCTAGGGGAATGGAGATTGGGAATCGAAAACAGGTTGGATGATACCAGATAAAGAAATAATTTCTTTGATGTAAAAGACATTAAGAAGGTGTTTCATCCACAACAGGATGAAAAATGAAGCAAGTTTTGTGGCAACTGTGAATGTTTTCATCTGTCAGTGTTCAGTGGAGACACGAGCACAGTCCCACTCAAGCACCTCAGTGCCCATGGCCTCTCTCAGGGTGGCTCTGCTCTGGTGGTGCCATCACTGGAACTGGATTTCTTCTGCTGAAAAAGATGCCCTGGTGACAGAATGGAGAAAGCACAAACCAACTCAAGTTTATTATGATAAAACAGAAGCAGCAGCCCCAAATTATGTTGTTAGTTTGGTTTAATCAGCCCACCCTGCTGCTCCTGCCCTCACAGAACAGCAGTCACTGAACCCATCTGTGAAATGTGACTTTGGAGCTGCACTGGCTGAGAATGCACGACACAGTTAATGGCTGCTTAATCTGTTGTGTATCTTTTTATGGTGTGCTGAAATGCCAGGGTGGAATCTGGAATGCTTCATTTATTAGCTCAGTATTAGGAAGAATAAGGATGCAATTAGGGTTTGAAAAAATTAGGTTAAATACCCATTTCCTGATACAGAGAGATTAAGGCCTCTCCTGTTTCATATTAGGCTCCAAACTGGAGGGCAGGCTGGACAGCAGCCCCGTAATTGGTGCAAATAGCACAGGACATGCTTGGAAGCACCTCAAGAGTTCGACTTCAGCTCATCTGACTCCTGGAGAGCTGCAGCTGCACATCCTCAAGCTTTCCCTGCATTCTGGATTGCGTTGGCTGCTGGTCTCAGGTGTTAATCTCAGCTCCTGTTCCCACTAACACTCTTATCTACCCATACCTACATCTACCCATATCTACATCTCCTCCTTGTATACCTCCCAATCTGTTATGTTCTGCTAAATACAAGTGGTGGAGCTTCTACACCAAAGTGGAAAAACAAAATGAGAATGAGAAATAACCTTTCCAGTGATTTATACAGAAAGTGAATCTCCAGTGTGTGGTTTGACTCGGGCTGTACAGTGGCATCCCAGGGGACAGGCAGTCCTGTGGTGATTTTTAAAACCTCTTAGAGACGCACAAAGATCAGAAGTTAATTTTCATGTCTCTTCTATTGCTACTTTATAATTAATTTCTCTGAACCAGTTTGTTTTTCTGCTGCCAAACACTTCAACGCTTATATGTAAATTATCAACATCTGAAGCCGTCTTTCCTTAGAAAGAATACAAGGCAATCATCAGATAAAAGTCATTACATATTCACAGCTATTCTGCTCCACTGATAATAAAACATTCTTAGGCGAAGGTGACCTTTTTACAATAGACTTATTAATGTCAGGACTTCAGAACTGTCTTTTCTCATTACAAGTCTTACCAAAAACATTAAAAAGAGTGAAGTTTATGATCTTAAAGCTGTGTCAAAGCGCAGCCATTAAGGACATTTTCACAGAATGTTATTTATATAGCCCATTTTTTGTATTTTATGTGGGAAATATTGAGAGAATACAGACATTCTTGACAGAACTCTGCGTCCATGATTTCTTTTGACTTCTGATCATATTCTAGAGATTCCAGGTAAGATTTCTAGCACCCATATTTATGGCCTTGGAAATCTCTCTGGCTCAAAGAAAAAGTTATTCCTGTACACATGAGAACATCAGTTCCTTCAAATGCAGAAACACTTTTGTGTTGTCCTGAGTTTGTGCCCGCAGTGGAGGACAGCTGCATTGAAATTTAAACTATCCCAGAATTTCCATCTGCTTTTCCTGGTCTCCATCCCACCCTGCACAGTCGGTGATGCTCATCCTCCAGCTGCTGTGCCAGCAGGATTCAGCCCCATGTGCCTCCACTTTGGTATCTTTCCAAAATCAATATTTTAAAGAAACTTAAATTATTCCTCCTACAGGAATCATGATTCATGCAATGATAGCATCAATATTAATACAATAATCGAACTTTAAAGTCGGCTGCTAAGCAACCTGTCATGCCCACGGAGCAAACTGGACTCAAACCAGAACAACTGGAACTGGAGAAAACGTAATGTGAAAAAGGAAACACTAAAGGAGGGAAAATGTCAGTCAATTTTTTTTGATTTTGCAGAGCCACCCTCTGGGCTCGGCTGGAGACCGAGACCTGCCTTTTTGGGATGTTCCTGTCCTGTCTGGTGTCCAGGCTGGGGCTCAGCCCCAGCCCCGCAGGCTCCGAGCCGGCCCCGCTCCCACGCGCGGCAGCGCCGGAGCCGCTCCTGGGAAGGGCTGCATCCACTCCGCGCACGGTCTGGGGAAATACAGCATCCAGAGGAGACAGTTAAAGGAAAATAGCTTATCCTCTTGCTTTTTTCTTCCCACGCACTTCTGAAGACCCATTCTGTGTTTTGCTTCTGGCAAACGATTTAGTCGCAGCAGTCGCAGAGAGCTCTGTTTCTGCCCGGGAGGGTTCTCTGATGGCTTTCAGAACGGCCGGTTTAGGGTGCGTCTTGATGTGCAGGGAGCCGGGATTAACAGAATAGAGGGAAATTACTTATTCCAATAGCTTTCCAAATAAAAAAGCAAGTTCATTTGAAAGAGGAAAGCCCATGCAAATTATTTCCATTATTCTGGTTTTTTCATTATCTTGAGAAGCCTGAAGAAGTCTCTGGGAAATGAGATTCTGTTTTGGTAGAAGATACAGGTGGAGGTTGGGAAAGGGTATCAGAGCCAGCTGGTGCAGAAGGGAAAGAGAAAAGGGGTCATTCATTATGATTTTTTCCTCATGGTTGCCAGCAAAACAGAGGAAGAAACATGTCCTCTGGGATATCCCAGTTGGCGAGAACATCCTTAAAGGCTGAATTCCAACCACACCAGCAAACAGGGGAAAAAAAAATTAAAAAGTCCTGGAGACCTACATCTTTGTGGATTCACCAGTGTATTGGAGAGCATCCTGGTTGTTTTAATCTCAAGAGTTCCATGGTGATGTAAAGTAGAAAAAAATAGGATCTTAACTCTAAGAACAGACCCGAATTGCTGTTGCTTTTGTGTTTCAGGACTCAGCAGTGTTTCTTTGCCTTTTATTTCTCCTTTGCTGTGCTTTCCTCCTCCTAAAAAACCCTTCTTCCTGCTGGCCCTGCACGGTCCCTGCACTGAGCACGGCCGTGGCCATGGAGGGACACCTGGCAGGTCTGGCGTGGACAGCAGGGTGTTTTTTTCCTTTCTCAGACATCACCTACCTCACTTTCCACTGGCTGTGATTTCCTTCTTGTCTTTTTAATTAGCTCACCTAACGCATTGGCTGCAAACAGCGACCCAGGCTGCTCCTTCTTCTTTTTACATATCGATACATCATCCGCTGTGACTGGTAATTTATGCAGCCCCAGCTGTCCAACTCCCTTGTCTTTCCACTTGCTTCCTGAGGTTTGGAACTGCTGGATGGAAGCTGCCTGGCAGCAGGGCTGTCAGCTCGTGCTCAGCACCAAACGCGCTGAGCTGGACCTCGACCTGTGCCAGTCCATTTCTGGGTCAGTAGCTGCCAAAGGGCAGGAACTGTCTCTGGCACCTGTGTGTACAAAAGGCAGTTCAGGCAAGTCTCTGTCACTCCTGTGAGTCTACTGGTGCTCCTGCAGAGCTGCATTAAATGGTCTTCAGTTAGTCATTACTTGGAAACCTCAACCTCACTGGGATGAGAGGGCAGTGTTCACCCCGATTTATTGCCACTACAGACAAAGGAAATGCTGTGGAACTCTTCCTCTCTGCCGTGCTGCCGCAGTTGATGAGCATTATGGGTGGCTGTCAAATCAATGGGAATGTGTTTGTGCTAATCATCATCAGACCTCACGTGGTTTTTCCTGCGTGCTGTTTGTCCTCTCACTGTGCAGCCACAGCGTGGGTACTGGCAGAGGTGCTCAGTGCCACCCCGAGTCACACAGGAGGTCCCACATCACGTGCAAACCTGCCATCAAGGGAGAGCCCAGGGACCTTTCTCAGGATATTCTCCTTCAGAGCAACCCTGGCAGGCTCCAGTCTTACCTCTGTGCTCCTCAGAGGTTTCCCTGCTCTGCTCTGATTTAGTGTCTCCGTGGTTCTGCCACAGCTGGAGCTCACAGGTCTCATTTCTAATCTGTATTTTTCCACTGAGGGCCAGTTATCCATGGGAAATAACTTTGATTGTTGCCTCTGTTTTTTGGCCTTAATCCTAGCTTGGTACCTTCAGATAGGTATAAAATTCTCCCTTTGCAAACAAATGATAATTTTTTTTTACCTCTCACTGCTAAGGGTTTGGTTTGTTCTTGCCAATATGATTTTTGGAAGTGGTCTTCTGCACCTTTTCTGTCAAACAATGTATTTTTCGTGGTTCCAGTTTTTCTGCAGCTATTTATTTTTCCTTTGATGGAAGCAGAAATAATACCTAAATAATCACTTTGATTTTTATTTGCAGCAGCTGTGCTGGGACAGAACCTATTGTTCAGATCGGTTACCTTTTACACAACAGAGATAAATTAATTACAGGGCTTTCCCCTGACATCCAGGCTCTTGCCTGCAAATGTTCACATAAAAGATGAATGACAATGAGGTTCTCATTACAGCTTGATGAATTAGCCTTTTCACTTCAGTTCCAGGAAAGTCTACTTCATGGTCAACACTCTTGTTTAGGCCCTGCCGCGTTTTTTCTCTCATCGAATTCAAATCGTGCAGCTGCTGTCAAACCACCTTTGTTGGAGCAATCCATTATTTTGCACTGCCCTTTAGAATTCTTCACTTTTCCAGGGAATTTGCCACAGTGGTTTGCCAGGTACTCAGCAACAGCATCTTCCCAATTTTCCTTTGTGCACATCACAGACCTGGGGCTGCTGGAAGAAGTGGCAGCTTTCTGTGAAGCAGTGGAAGGAGCAGGAGAGCACCACCTCCTCAGTCCAGGGCATGATCCTTGTGCTCAGGGTAAGCCAAGCTTCCCCGCACTCTGGTGTCTCCACTGGCAAAGCAGTGGAGGGGTGGGAGGGGAGATGGCTGGGTGTGCCTGCTCTTGGAAGTGCTATCCAAACAGGATTCCAAGGCAGAGGGATGGACACGGTCACCAGTGACTTCTGCATCGGGTGGCAGCGCCTGTTCCAGGCACGCCGCTCCCTCACTGGGGCCGGAGGGGAGGTGAGTGTCAGCCAGCCCTTCTCTGAGGAA
Organism: Platysteira castanea; assembly: GCA_013397175.1. NCBI lineage: Eukaryota > Metazoa > Chordata > Aves > Passeriformes > Platysteira > Platysteira castanea. The sequence goes on along the minus strand of VYXC01004208.1, from coordinate 917,897 downwards.
TTGTCCTCAGCCCCTGCACAGTTCTGTGTCCTGGCATGCCACTGCTGCTCCAGGGCCCTCTCATCCGCGAGAGCCCAGCAGGGACTCTTCTCCTTGCAGTTTGCTGCTAGAACAGGAAAATACCGTGGGAATTTTGTCTGCTCTGCCTGCCAGCTCTTCAAGGAAAGATCTCTCCAACCATGAAATAAAATCGAGCAAAATATCACTGAGCCATATGGACACCAAGTAGCATAACGCCCTGGTGGAAAGTCCTCCCTGCTGTCTCTGGTGCCGATTATCAATGCAGCTTAGAGCAAAGCTGAGATTTTTAATGCCCCAAGCGTGATGCACTCCCCTGACCTTGGAAATTATTTTTATTGCTATTTTGGCTGGCTCTGTCCTTGGCAGGTTGCTGGACTATAAGCAGATGCAACAGAAATCATGGAGACAGCTAATTTCAAAGGTACACAGAGTCCTTCCACAGCACATGGGAAGCATGTTTAGTATTTGGAAATCTCCTTCTTGTGGCATAGGTTAAATTTGGAACTGCAAATGGTGCAGCAGAAACTCCTTCAGTCGTCTGTTCTGACAGAAATCATACTAATGTCTGTGTGGAGATTGTTCTGTGGTACCATTGTTCTGTGTTCCTGCTGCCTGGGCTTCTCTGTGGGGATTTTTTCCCAGTAGCAGTGATGGACAGTGTTTTAGCCAGGGGAGCACACAGCTGAGCTGGGGCTGCTCGGCCTGGAACGCTTGCTCCCTGGGCTGCAGAAGCAAGCCATGCACTTTCTTGAAGGTTGCTTTGTCTCCAGGCCCTTACGCTTCTTTATTTCCTCTTAAATGGATGTTTTCCCCAAAGACAATCTTTTTAAAGCAGTTCAAACAGGTTTCCAATTACTTTTCATCACATTAGTCTTCTGTTCTAAAAATCTCAATCTCAACATCACGTCCATTTCAAGAACTTGGGAAAGAGTTTTTTCCTTCTGTTCTATTTTTGTAAGATGAGCATTTTAACAAAGAGCTTTCCTCTCCTCTCTCCACTTAGAAAACCTCAATGAATTGCTCAAAAAGAGGACCAGTCTCTCAGCTCTAATAACAAGATGCTCTTACCTCTCCCAGTTCATGCTCTGGGTACTTGCTGACAAATGACCTCCTGTGAGAGAAGACTCAAACATTTTGGGTTAGGAAAATATTTAAGTACAGGAACTTCAGAGAAGTGCCTCACGTGGAGCAGGTCCTTAACCTGTGCTTATGCTGAGTTGTATCCCAGACCACATTTAAGCAGGTTTTCTGAAATCAAGGCTCACAGAGCAGGTATGGCCTGGATGGGTGTCAACGCTTGGGTGTCAGCCAGGCTGTGAGGTGGCATAATAACTTATATCCCATTGTTTTAAATCCTGAAACAATCTAAGAGTGAAACTCATTATTGAACAGTCATTAGATTTGGGATTCTTTTTGTGGTTGTTTATTTGCACGTCCTAGAGAGCCGAGGTTCAGTGGTACCAGTGTTAATTAGAGGTCAGTTTTGGCAATTGCTCCAGCAGTGTTTCTGTTCCCATCCAGGCATGGAATGAAATCAGCTCTGTGTCACTCCAACAGCCAGTCTTGACAAAGTAATCACCATTCTTATACAGAATATTCAAATAATTCCCTGGAGTGCCATGTAAGGAAATAAAAAATAAAATAAAAAGAAAATTGTAGTTTGCTGTTGGACTTCTCACAAATTGGAAGCTGAGCTACCCCTCACACCCCTGTTTTGATGTGCAAGCCTTGCCCTTACGAGTGCAGCTCTAAGAAAGAGCCCCTCGTTCAGGCACGTGCCAGCAGCCACAAGCCCCTGGGCCAGAAGCTCACTGGGGGTCACTGACTGAAGGACACATCCCCTCTGCATCCTCACCCTGTTTTCTGAAACTTGTCACATGGTTAATATTTGCAAAGCTTCTGATTTCATTGTTCAATATAATTTTATTCAGTAAAGCTGCCTCATTGCATAAAGGTCTTGGTATTTAATATTTAATAGCATAAATCCCACGTGAGTCTCAGGCAGAGGATAAAAATTACATTTTAAATTAATGTGCACTCAATGCCTGCTGCTCTTTCTGCATTTAAAGGCCAATGGCCATTTCAAGCCCAGCACCGACTTGCAGGGGCAATGCCTGTGTTCTCTGCCAGAATGGCCAGTCACCATCACAGGATGCGTGGCAGTAACTCTTTGAGTGCTGAAACAGGATGAGTGGGAGGTTTCTGGTGGCGTTGGTGGTGTGCAGGTGGGCTCGTTTTTATTCCTGTACAGTTGCTGTCAGTTGCCTTCAGCTGGGAGCCCCACGCTCCACGCTCATTTCAGCGTGGACACCTGGGACCCATCCACACAAGCTTTTGCCACTCCTTTGGTCCGGCAGCTTGGGACAAAGGACACAGGAGCAGTGTCCACAGCAGAGAGCTCCTGCACGGCCTCAGGTGTCCGTGGTGCTCAGCGCACTGACACCAGCACAGGGCAGCCTGGGACACAGAGGGTTCAAACAACGTGTACCCCACGCGTGTGGCAGTAACCAGCAGGTCCTGGCTTCTGCAGTAAAGGGGTCTTGGCCAGATTTTGCAGGGATTCAGCATGTAGCACACACCTGGAATTCCACGCTCGTTTACTTGTTTGGCTATTTATGCTGCTGCTTTCGCAGGAGCTGGACTCGGCAGTGACAATTTCTTACTTTTTCTCTGGTGACTTTTAGCCTTTCCTTCTTCCTTTTGCTGGGAGAAGGTTTGAGATGGAAATCTGCACCTAAATCTTTTTCTGTTGAGGCATAGCACCCAAAAAACATGTTCAACTTGTCACATGGTTTGTAGGCCCACCCCACAACCAGCAACACACCTTGTCCCTGAGATGTAATGTCCTGTTGCCTCAGTGAAATTGATATATAAATATATAGACATATATAACATTTCAGATTATGTAATGTCACCATCTGTTGCTTTACATAAACAGTGCTCAGCTTCCACCTCTGCTGCTTTACGCAACTGTGTCCCTGCCAAGCCACTGGGGCAGGGGATGGAGGGGGGACTGTGCTGTTTGTTCTCCTCTAACTAAACACCTCTCCCTTTGTCTAGGGCAGAGGTGGGGAACTTGGAGCCATAAACACCACGTTTTGCAGCAATGCCCATTTGTTTGCCACTCACTGTCCTTCTTCCATATGCAAACCAGGCAGCTTGTGTTTACTTTGGCAGGCAAAGTTACTGCAGGGTCAAGTGGAAAGAGAAGATTGGCAGGAAAGGAGCAAATCCTCCTGAAACACAACTGTCTGCAACAATTAACAAATGTTGCAAGGATGAGCTGATAAACAAGCGAAAGATAAGAAGGGGAAAGGTAAGCTTCAGGGCAATTAATTAAGATGGTAACTGAAAAGAGACCCAAAATTTCTGCAAGCATTTAGCAGATGGGAGGGTATACTTGGAGAATGGTATTTGTTCAAGCAATGAGAAAAAGCTGGAAATACAGGGATTCAGGACCATTTTTAAAGGAACTGGTTTGTTTTCCAGGAACAAGTCTCAAGCAAAGCAAGGCAACATTTGATTTCTTTGACTGTGTTTGTGTTTTTGCTGTTCAGGGAGTCCAAAGAAAAGGAAGCTCTTTGCGAAACTGGAGACCCACACCCAGCTCTGCTCTTCCAGTGCAAGTGACAAAACAGTGCTTTGGTTAATCTGCAGTGCAGCACCCCTGAACTGATGGGTTTGGGGTGTACCCTGTATCCTGCTGTGGAGCTGAGCCCTATTGCCTGTCCCCTCTTTGGGGGGGTCCCTTCCCACCCACCCTGAGCCCCAGAAGGAGCCGAGTGCTTGTGCTGGTGCCTGAGTTCCCTCTGTACCACAGAAATGTGAGAAGCCTCTCAGGGCCAAGCCTCAAACCCTCAGATGGGCTCAGTCATCCTCCACACCTGTCAGAGTCAGTGGCTCAGGTGAGACACTTCAGGAGGGGAGGGAATAGTGAGGGGATAAATGCAGGGAGGTGAGTCCCCCTCTTCCTTTGTCCCTGTCTGTCCTGAAGCTCTGTGGCAGGCTGAGACTACACAAAAGATTTGGGTAACTGTAATCTGGCTGATGAAGGGGGGCTGGGCTGACACCGTCATCATCTAAAGCTCTTCTGAGGACTCCTAAAAAACGCACCTCTACACTGTCTCCAGAGCTTTCTTGCTCCTAATCCTGGGAGAAGTCTTGCTTTAATGACTACATCACCCCAGTTTATGTTCTTTGATGACTGAAGCATGCTTGACTCTTCGGGGTGGGCAGCTTTTAATAGTTACTGTTAAGGGATTTGGGGGGAAGGGATTGGGATTGTTCCACAGAGGCAGGGCTGCCTTCTGTATTTCAGTTTTTTGGGGATTTATTTTTGAGGAAGAGCAAGGGAGTGATGTATATTATGAGGAAATGATCAATTACCTGGCATGTCTGGAGCACTGAGGATTTTATCACATCAGGATGATGGTGATTGATTTTTCTTTTTTTTTCTTTCCAGATCTGCTGCAGAGCAATCTCTGGATGCCTGATTGCAGCCGACAGGTAAGCTGTGGAGCCAGCTCACCAGTGACTGTGACAGGCCTCCCTATCTCCTATCCCCGCTTCTTTTCTGACTGTAATGGCTTGATGAAGACATGCTGTCAGGGTGATAGAGATCCAGAGATTATTAAATGAGGACACCTTCAACTTGCAGAATTACTTTAATCTTGCAGGAAGCTCTATTAGCTCCTACTGGCCCCCCTTTGTAGGGGTTAGAGAAGAAAGCAAAGGAGGCATCTGCAAAACTGCAGCAGTGTTTGTTCTCCCGAAAAGCTGTGGCAGAGCCTGAGAAGAAAAGTGGGAATTGCACCTGGTTTTGCCTACGTTGCTGGTACCATGCTGGGCAGAGGATTGATTTGATTTATCCCAGCAGGTGTTGTATTATTGGCTTTGGGGGCTTGTGAAGCACAGCACATTTGGTGTCTTGTCCGTCGCTGGTCTTGGAAATGATGGAGAAGTTATTCTGTGTCAGGCTGCTCTTCCCTGTACCCGGTTGTGAGGGCTCCACCCTGCTCCAAGGGAGGAGAGGGATGTGGCATGGGGGCTGCAGTTTGTATCCAAACCTTGAGTATCTGTTTCTCTGGAAACGAGGCTGCAGCTGCAATATGTGTAAAACCACTCTTTGCTAAAAGAAATGATGGAGCTGGTTTGGACTAATTACAGAGTTGTTCCCCTATCCTTGCTGTGACAGCGTGACATGAAATCCTGTGTGCTCTATTTGTGATCACCTGTAGGGTGAAGAGGGAAAGGGGCAGAAAATAGCACAGGGAGCCCAAATTAGGCAGGAAAGCACTGAAAAAGGAATGAAGCCAAACAGAAGAAGGGAAAAGGTCTGTTTGAGGTGCAACCAATGCAGAAATGCTGCTGTCCCCAGATGACACTCACTATGGATGGGAAGGCATGTACCTGTTTATAACACCTGCATTCCCAAAGGGAAGCAGGCAATAGTCTGTGAGTGGTCAGTGAATTGTTACGTTGGCTGGCTGCTTGCTGAGTTAAGTTCTCTGTTGGTTGGAAAGGGTGGTGGTCAGAGCTGCCATTGGACTCTGGACATCCAAGACGTGGTTGCTTCACTCTGCACTGGAGAAGTGTGCTGGAGGAGAGGAGCTTCTCCTTGCCAGGTGGGACTGGCCGTACAGAGCATTCACTCAGAAATGGTCCCAGCTCCTGAGACCTGTGAGTGTTTCAGGGTAAGTGTTTTCTGGTGAGTGAACTTGTCAGTGTGGGTTAAACGTAGAGGCTGAACTGAAAGAAATATTCCATGTGGTCCCGTCTCCCTTCCTCTTTCCTAGTGTCTATACAATTTTTAAAACCCTAAACAAACAACCCCCAGATAAAAAACAAACAAACAAACAAAACACCTACACACCACAGAATAACCTCTGACAAGACTGAAGTTAACAAAGCTGAATTTTTAAAGAAGATCTTTACAATGAAATGAGCTGATTACCAGTAGGGAGAAACTTGGTTTATTATCTGATTTTTAAAAGCTTGAATAATTTTAGCCATAGGCTTTATCATCAGGCAAAAGAACTATTTCAATTATTATCTTTAATAACTTTGGAGGAAATCTTTTTAAGTTCTTTTCCATGAATCCTACTTCAAATGCACCTGCAGAGATAAAAGCAGCAAACTTAACCCAATGAATAACTGATAAACCAGAAATATCACTGCCTCGCCTTGGAACAGCACAGCTCCGAGCTCATCCCATGCATGTAATCAGTGTCTGTGCTCTCACTGGCCTCTATTGGCGGCGAAGCTCTTTTATGATATTCTGTCATTTATGACAGCTCCTCCAGAGAGTTCATTAGGGTGAACATTAATGTGGCTGAATCCAGGAAACTGCTTTTCCTGACATAATGCCAACATCTATTACAATGCTGTGCAGTGCAGGGGGGAGCTTTATGGTTGTTTAATGTGTGTGTGTGTGTGTTGCAAATGGCATCACTTTTTAACTCTCTCCGTAAAGCAGTATCTGTTTTCTGGATTGCCACCACTATAAATACATGTAATGGGGAGCCTGAGCAGCTGTTGTGTTCAGCAGTTGTCTGTGATGATTATGAATTCATGGGCTGTGGTTCCCAGTACTGGAGAGCCACAATTAATCTATACCGTGCTGCAGACCATCAGCGTGAGTGCTTGTGTTTCCCCTGCTCTGTTGGTATTTCTTAGAGTTCCTTGTACATAAAATCTGTATTAGGAATTGAGGCAAAGGAAAGCAGCAATGGCAAAGACATAGCCAAGGGCTTTCCCTTCTTCCATCTATCTCCACGCAGCTGTGTTGTGCAGGAGCAGCTACTCAGAGTCTGAAGTTGGATCAGTTGTTTCAAGCATAGTCATGGTGGAGTGTGGAGGGCTGGTGGGATGGATGCTATGGACTTGATGCTTCCATGCAGTGCAGAGCGTGCCTGTGCTTGGTGTTAAAAGAAAAACAAGAAAAAGCAAACCTGAAGTCCCCAAGTCCCCAGAAGAAAATAGTGCTTATGACAGCAGGAGAAACATCAGGCTGAGGATTATCATTCCTTGCATGCTTGGCTCAGATGAAGAACACTGGAGCTGTAAACTACCTCATGCTATTTCCCACAGCCTTATTCTAATCTCCTTTCTGGGTCAATTCCCAGGTAAGAGAGCTATGCCATTCCATTTTTAATTGTTTTCAGCTCAGTCTCCTGATTGCCAGCGCGGGGCTGGCAGAGCTGCCAGGACAGGCTGTAACGCGTCGTGTACAAGCATCTTATCTGCTCGGGGCTGCCGTGGGTGCTGCGCTGGGGAGGCTGCCACGGATACGGGCATTCATCTTAGTCAGCTGTAATGAACCACGGCTGCCGGGGGACAGGACAGCTGCAGTGCATCCAAACTGGCTCTGTCTGTCGGCTGCCTGCCCCGTGGGCCGGGATGGAGGGGTCTGAGTGGGACACTTGCCTAACAGGCAGGAGTATGACTTTGGGGAAGGAGTTCAGGGCTGGTGAATTGCTGCACTCAACATGAGATGAGCTTGGGAGTCCCAGTAGCCTTGTGGGATCCTGGGAACCCCAGGAATGTCCATTTGAGGTTTATCAAGTTCAGATGAAAGAAGCAGTACATTAGGAACTGCTGATGGCAGCTGAGGAACTGGGGCCTTGATACTTGTGTGGGGGTAGGAGACTGAGCACAGCAAGTCACGTAGGATCGCCCAAGAGATGGGCCTGGGAGAGAAAACCTGTGAATCCTGCTGCAAGATGTTAGCCCGGAGCAGGATCGTCCCAGGAAACACACAGCTCGTATGGACAACCCCTGCTTTGAAAGGGCTGTGGCTTCAAGGGAGGCAGAGCAGCTGGGAGATGGGAATGGCAATAGATGGGGAAGTGAAATCTCAAGGGAGCACAGACAGTCCTGAGCCTGTTCCTGGCCCATGCTAGTGCCCAGCACCAAGGCTGCAGGAGCCAGTGTGGCCAGTGCTGCCAAGAACTGGGTGGGGGCACAGCCAGGTGTGTCCCTGTGTTGGACTGGAAAGGGAGACCAGACTTGGCTTTCTAACTGTCCTCTGCAGTACTTCCAATTTTATCAAATGGATTTTATTTCTTCTTTCAAGTCTAATGATGTCAGGAAGAGGCAGCCAGGTTATAGCTCTATTTTTAATAATTAGGAGGATTGGTGCAGGACTGTGGAGAGGTTTCCAATAGCTAGTTATTTCTTTAAACGGTCTGGATTAGTATCCCATATAGCTGATGAATATACTGGAGTGACTGGATTGATTGATAGTAATTTCAGGATGTGACTGGGAATTCAATTATCTCTTAAAAAATGATGAAACAAACAGCTTAACCTGAATTGGTTTTACGGGGCTTCAGCGGCCTTGAGATTTTGCTCCATCCTGGAACAAAACAACAAAAACCCCAGATTTCCTGGGCTATTAATGTTTTAAAATTATTTTATTTTGCTGCAGAAAAATAATTTCTGTTTAGCTAAATCAGTGCTTCAGTCATTTGTATTTTACATGAATATTGATATCTGCCCAGCACAGGGGTCTGGGTCATACTACCTTGTGTTCTCTGATGGTTCGAGTGGTAACTAACAGCACAATTGCCTTCAAAATAAGAAACGCTTCAAAGCCAGCCCCCTCCAAATCTCCTCTCCAGTGTAATCCAAACAGAACAATTTGACAGGTTCCAGGTACCGTATTTTGGGGTTTTTTTCTGGACGGGTGTGTTTTAACCAGCACTATCAGGAGTGGTGCTGGGTGGCTCGTGGCCCCGCGGGCTCTGGGATGCACACACGGGGTGCAGTGGGATGCACACACGAGGTGCGATGGGATGCACACACGAGGTGCGATGGGATGCACACACGAGGTGCAGTGGGATGNGTACTTCCAATTTTATCAAATGGATTTTATTTCTTCTTTCAAGTCTAATGATGTCAGGAAGAGGCAGCCAGGTTATAGCTCTATTTTTAATAATTAGGAGGATTGGTGCAGGACTGTGGAGAGGTTTCCAATAGCTAGTTATTTCTTTAAACGGTCTGGATTAGTATCCCATATAGCTGATGAATATACTGGAGTGACTGGATTGATTGATAGTAATTTCAGGATGTGACTGGGAATTCAATTATCTCTTAAAAAATGATGAAACAAACAGCTTAACCTGAATTGGTTTTACGGGGCTTCAGCGGCCTTGAGATTTTGCTCCATCCTGGAACAAAACAACAAAAACCCCAGATTTCCTGGGCTATTAATGTTTTAAAATTATTTTATTTTGCTGCAGAAAAATAATTTCTGTTTAGCTAAATCAGTGCTTCAGTCATTTGTATTTTACATGAATATTGATATCTGCCCAGCACAGGGGTCTGGGTCATACTACCTTGTGTTCTCTGATGGTTCGAGTGGTAACTAACAGCACAATTGCCTTCAAAATAAGAAACGCTTCAAAGCCAGCCCCCTCCAAATCTCCTCTCCAGTGTAATCCAAACAGAACAATTTGACAGGTTCCAGGTACCGTATTTTGGGGTTTTTTTTCTGGACGGGTGTGTTTTAACCAGATCTATCAGGAGTGGTGCTGGGTGGCTCGTGGCCCCGC
>VYXC01004208.1:854185-907772 GCA_013397175.1 Platysteira castanea | reverse complement strand
TGGGATGCACACACGAGGTGCGATGGGATGCACACACGAGGTGCAGTGGGATGCACACACGAGGTGCAGTGGGATGCACACGCGAGGTGCGATGGGATGCACACACGAGGTGCAATGGGATGCACACACGAACTGTGATGGGATGCACACACGAGGTGCCATGGGATGCACACACGAGGTGTGATGGGTTCACACGCTGCCAGGGCCGGCTGCCAGGCTGGGGAGCAGGAGAGGCACAGCCCCACACGTCCCGCTGCCAGCGCTCCCGTCCGGGCTGCAAGCGGAGCCTGCTCTCCCCCTCTGCTGTCCTGGAGGACCGGGGAGAGGCAGAGAGGAGAAATACCAGAATAAAGAAACCCGATCAGTTAATTGGTGAAATCCTCTTTCTCTGGTTGACTGTATTCATTCTGACAGGAGCCTCTCCTCCTTCCCTGGAGTGCTCTGGCAAGTGAGACTCTTGCAAATAAAGCAAAGGATCCGCTGAATGCACAGCCATGCATAATTTAGGAGTGCTGGAGCCTTCTGCGCATCTCATCACAAAATGGCATTCAGTAAGTGCTAACACAACTCCTTTGTGGGTAGGCATTTCTGTGAATTTCTTGTTTTTCAGTGAGATTTGGACATCAGACCCCTGCCAGGAATTAAAAATTGACCATCAGGAAGTACCGTTAGCAGGGCTAACACTTGACTGACACATTTGTTCATATGTGCCCACAGTACAAATAAAGAAATGGTTGTGGATTCTTCAGTGGGTTGGCTTTGAAGGATAGTATGAATAAATGATGGAAGACTACCTTTTCCTTGAATTCACACTTTTCACCCATAAGTCATAAAAACAAATTTGATGCTAGAGAAAATAGCTGGAAGGGGGAGACAAGGAGATAAGGACATCTCTTTCATTCTAAGGGTGTGGAGGGGAAAGTGTTTTATGTCTCTGGACCAGATGTGTGAGAGCGAAGAGCCATAACTCTTTAACTTATGTGTATCTGTTCCCATCAGGTAGATGTTTCATGCAGGGAGAAAGACCAAAAAAAATTAAAACTAGTGTTGATATTTACTTGGGCTAATAGAATGCTGTGCAATGTCACCTGAATGAAAATCAGCTTTGTGATTAGTAGGCGGTTCACCCTTCTCTAACAATGCAGAATGATTAATTCTTCTTTTTCATGCCACAAATAGTAATTAAAGAGAAATATTACATAGCTGCACCTGGTTTTCATTATACAGTGTGTATAACAACAACAGTGTGTAAACCAAATCTTTTATTGATGAGAGCAGCCATAAGTTTGAAAACTGAGTGAAGAGCATGAAAACCCCTCTGAGGCTCCCTAGAGACATGTGAGAAATCTGAAATTATTAAAACATATGGTGGCACATACTGGATACTGACAGCTCCTGCTGTGGCTGTGAGCCCTCATTTCTCTTTGACTTCTAGCTTTTCTAAGGATTCTCAGCTTGGTTGGTTCTTCCCTTTCCTTTGGTAAATCTGCTGTGACAGGGAAGCCCTGCCCCGTGCCACGGACAAGTGTGGCCTGGCTGATGGACTGTCCTGCTGCAGGGACAGTTTGCTGGTGTCCATTCAGCAGTGTCCCCTAAGCACCCTCCCTGCTGGGTGATGGGCAGTTTAAAATCCCACTTACCTGCACAGCCCCCTGAGTCACAAGGCTTTATTCTACTCTTTTAAAAAAAGTTTTAAAAAGACGTTGTTGTGTATCTGATATTCAAGCTGAGTGTTTACACCTGGTATTTGGGCCCTGGGGAGGGAGGGAGTATGTTTGTGTATCTGGTTGATATATTTATACTGTTGGCACCACCACTCCGTGGCCACCATCTATTGCTGTTCTCTCTTTATGCACGCATATATATTTATTGATATTGATTAATATTTATTTCTCATGAATAATACATCACTGCGATTTTGTGTGTACCATTGCGAACAGTGCAGGGATATACAAAGGTAATGAATGTGATGATAAAGTTGCTCCATCCCTGCAGAGCTGTCCCAGGGCCTTGGGGGCTTGGCTCCTGCCCTCACATCAGCGTCCCTGCCCACAGAGTTCTGAGTTCCAACACAGCCAAGCAGATCCTGCTGCTATCTGGGCCCTGCTGCTGCCTGCTTTAGGAGGAAAAACTCTTTCCTCTGCCCCAGCTAGGGTCAGCCAGGAGGGAATGTGGCAGCAGCTCACTACATCAGCTGCAGGTGGCTGGTGCCAGGCTGCAGGGAAGCCAGGGATGGAGCTCTGTCACTCACACAGGCATGAGCTGGGTGCTGCTGTCCTGGTGCCTCGCTGGTGCCATGCCCTGCTGGCACATGGGGATGGGGAGCCAGGGCTGGAAGCACCGTGCTAACAACTATTGCTTCTCTGAACAGCTCAAGTTATTCATGTCAGTACCTTTTGCCCAGTGAAATGGGAAGATTCTCCCCAGATCTCACATCCCCATTGTGCCCGCCACAGCATGAGTAAACAAGATAAAAGCCGAGCCCTGGGAGAGCCCCTGGGCCCAGGTTCAGTCAGCTCTGACAGGAGGGAAGGAGGGAAACAATGTTAAGAGGTGAGCGCATCAGCAGCTCCTCTGCTGGGAAAAGTAGGTTATTCTGAAGCAGCAAACAGCAGAAACATAAAATGAACAAACAAAAGAAAGAGAAAAAGAGATGGGATTTGGACAGAGACTGGTTTATCAAATTCCAGCTGAACAGTGATACCAGTTCTGGGAGCACTGTGCAGTGCATTTGGCACTGTCCCCCAGTGCAGGGATAGGGACCAATCCCACTCTCCCCAGTGAGTAGCTGTGTGCCCAGCTAGGAGATTCCTGAGAAAACTGGCTGTTCCCAATGGGCTTTTGGGGGCTCATAGCTGAATCCTGGGCATCCCTGGGAGTCCTCATCTGAGTGATTATTTGCCAGCAAACCTCAGTCAGTCGAGTGCAGCCCAGTCTTCTACCCTGGTGGTTCCTATTGCTGTGCAAATTTTGGTATTTGTTGGAGAAGGCTGATGCCAGAATGGTTTGCTTTAGGAAAAAATCCACCCCGATAAATGCGACTGTTCTGCTTTGAGTAACACGGTGGGGCTGGGGGCAGAGCTGGAGTCTCTCATCGTAGCAGGGGGAAGGCTGACCTTGCTGTAGTAGAGCAGCCTTGCTAAAGGTTCTTTTTTTCCTCTTCCTTTGGTGAGGATACAAAGGGATGGAGGGTTCTGTGCCAAAGCCAGGATGCTGAGCACTGGGGAGTTCTGGTTTGGCCCGTGCCCTAATCCTACTGATCTGTTCTTAAGTGTGTGCTTTGAGGATCAAAAGGCAGTTTGGATATCAAACAGCACTTGCTGCCCCAGGTCTCCAAATGCTTTTTAAAGAGGACAGGAACACATGTGATGCTTATGGCATGGGTTCCAGGAGCTGGTTGGTGTGGGAAGTCACTGTGCAGACCTGAGGCAGGATGGGCACTGAGGGTGTCTGTGCTGCAAATGCATGAGAATGCCTTCTGCATAGCCAGGAAGGTGTTTTACAAAACAGTGGTTCTTCCAGGCACAGCCTGGGGATTGTTAGTATATAGTTATATGCAATAAACACAGAGGACCATATGTCCCTGCTTTTGGAAGCTTGTGTAGTCCCTGTTCTTGGAAGCACCTATAAAGTCTATATGTTGTTGACAGTCACTGCCTGGTTTATCACGTGGAGTTATCTGCCACCTCAAAGGGGCTGGGAATTGCTTTTGCAATGATTTTTGGTGCTTCATCAGAATTCCTGGATCTAAATCAGTTTGTACCACCTGAGTATCATCTTTTACAGAGGATTTTCAGCAGAGACTGTTTTTTGCAAAACATCTATTTCAGTAAAATCCATCATTCCCTCCCTCCTGGTACCGCTTTGCTCCAGAGCTGCTGTCCCTTTATCAGACAGAGTACTTACCCCCTTCCCACACCACCCAGCCTTTCTCTTGGTCATGGATGACGGACCCTGGATTTCTACTTAATTTAGTGCCCACTGGTTTTCTGGGTTTGTCCTTGTACATTTGTCTTATTTTTACACTTGTCCTTAGTAACCTGACCCAGTTTCCACTCTCGTGTGTTTACTCCCTAGGGCAAACCCCAGAGTCCACAAGACATCAAAGACGGTACATATCCTCTTCCAAATCTGTTGTGAAATGATTGTCTGGAGGCAAATGATAATTTCCTAAGACTGCAGAATATTGAGAAAAGCCCTGTTTCAGATGGCAGCAGCCTCAGCTCTGCAGCAATTGCTGTCTTTGGTCACTCTGCATAAGCTCCTGATGGTTTCTGCTCCCTGTTTTTCTGAACCACTGGCTAACAGTCGCAGCTTTGGCAGGTACTGCGTGAGGCTCCAGCTTTGTCCGTGCCCCATGGCCATGGAGAGGTGTTCTAGGAGAGGTGACACAGAGCCCTCGGTGCTGCCTTGCCCAGTGAGAGGAGCGTTTTAAGGGCTGGGTCCGGAGGGGCAACGTTAAGAGTCAAATAAGTAAGAGGAGATTTTACACCAGTGGGAGTCTCTTACGTATCTGATTTTATTTAGAAAAAAATGCAGAGAGATTCTCTATCTTTAAATAGAGTTGCATATTTTATCTATCAAGAGAGCAAGTCTGGTGTGTCAGAATATGTAAATATGTTGGGTAGCTCTGAGGCTGGCAAAAGAGCCAATATTAAAAAAAAAAACAGATTTGAATCTCTGGCTGCCTCATATCCTCTGCTGCAGATGCCTACCTCCTTAGGAAATAAAAGATATTGTTTAACATACTCTGAGCTGTCACAGTTAAGCTCAATACCTCCAGTGTCTAGTGCTCCTGGATGTAATTGGGATGCTGTACATTTTCCTAGTTATTACTTGGGAATGATGCTCTACAAAGCCAAGCTGAAAATCAATTGGAAAGCTGACTTCTTGCAACTTCCACAGCTTCTTTTCTTTTCTTGATAGTTGAAGTATTTTCCTGCAAGAAAACTGCATTGACTGAATCACTGTGCTTCCTTGTTATGTCTTGCTTTCTGAGTTCATAGCTGCTCCATCTTATCAGAGTGGAGATTTCATTAGGGAACTTTTGAGGGTTTTTCTTTTAATTAAAGGAGGTATCATACTTCCTTGGTCAAACTACAGCTGCTAATTCCCAGCTGTCATTGTGGCATTTGTTTAATTAAGAACAAAATTATCTGCATGACTGGAGAACCATGAGACATGAGACAGATTTCTGAGCATTTACAGGGTGGGAGCTGTTGCTGGGGTAAATCAACTCTGTTTCAGGTCCATGGAAGAAGAGCACCTTCTACTGACTGGGGACAGATTGGGGTAGCAGGAGAGGGGAAAACAATCCCATGTATTCCTTGGCTCTGAGCTGACAGCTGGGCACTGCTAACAATGCTGGTACAGATGCCTTCCCACAGACCTCTTCCTGTCCAAGTGCCCTTCACCTTGCTCCCATCCTTCAGGACAAAATTTTGGAAGGAAGAAATCCTTCAAATCCTACAAAACCCCTAACAAACCCCCAGGTGGATGGGTGGGTGCTGCAGGGCTGCAGGGGATGGGGGCAGGCAGCCTGGAGATGGCCCAGCTCTCCCTTGCCTCCGGCAGCTCCTCGTGTTCATGGGATTCATTCGGGCACAGGCAGGTTGAGCTGGATGAATTGTGACACCAGGAGAGTCTGAGGTGTTCATCACAGCTGTGCTAAATGGGAAATTCCTAAGTGACCCGAGGTGATGATTTCTCCTAACCTTCCCTTTTTTTTTTCTTTTTACTGAATAGACAGAATGGAAAATTGATGAGTGCAAACCACACTTTTTATCTTGCTTCTGAGCAGACTGCTGAATCCACTTGATCATAGAGTTGATGTATTGAGTTTGCCCAGACCTTCATTCTCTGCTCTCAGAGTGTCTGGTTTAACTTGAAACCATCTCCAATAAATTCAAGGCTGTAAAACTATAATAGGACCCCACAGCAACCTCCAGTTCCTTGAACTAAAACATGTTCTAGAGACTTCTGGAAGGTATTGATCTTCAGTGTGCTTAATGATAATTATTAACCTCAGAATTATGTATGGTAAAATGAGAAACAGGAGGAAGGAGGGAGAGACAGAGAACTCTTGCAGTGCTGAATGAGAAGAGTGATTGTTCTGGGAAGAGGCTCCTGGCACCTGCTGCCCCATTGTGTGTGGTTGTGGGGCCAGGGGGTGCAGGGACAGTGACACAGCCATGGGGCTTCTGCTGTGAGAGTCCCTTTGGCTGCCCTTCACTCTCTGAGGAATCATGTCCCATGTAGAGGCACAGGAATTTAAGCATAATTCAGCTTTGTAAAAGCCAGTGGGATGAAAACGGCACAGCAGTGAGAGGTAGGGTGCTTGGGGGGCTGTCTCCTCCTCCCTTGAGGAGTTTTTAAAGCCTGGAAAGATATCAAGTAATTAAAAATCTCATACCAAAAGGTGAAAAATTCAGAGAAAATTTGACCTGTTAATAAAGGATTTAGCTAAATGTTTGTGTAAATATTTATACTGCACGATACCATTAGCTTTTCTAGTTAATCTGCTTTCTGTGCTAAGGGCTCTGAATAAAATATGTTCCCAGAGTAGTTTGCAATAAAAATTAGTGCTCTATCTAGCCTATTACTCTTCTTCTATAAAAGATTTTAAAAAGATCGATGCAAAAGTCTGTTTCTGAGGGGCCTTTTTTCCACCCCAATCACTGGTCATTTTTCTCTCTTATGGAAAATAAAACCACTAAAAGGCAACAGAAAGGACCAGTTTCTGGGAAGTCTGCTTGGTTTGCTTGTCATTTTGCAAGGCAACTTCTATTTGCAAATGGAAAATTCTTAAGGATTTAAAATGCCACTTAGAGCATCTGCAATTGCCCTGTAGAAGAGTTTGTTCACCTGTCAGCCTTTATAAGCATATGAACATGAATTTCTTTTACTCCTGGGAAATCTTGTCCAATTCTAACACTTTTCGGTGTGGTTGGTGAAGGGGTAGCCTGAAGTTAAATGCAGGAATATATTATTGCATTTGACACTTTTCACAAACGTTGTGCTTAGAGTATTCTTAATATTGAATGTGGAGGACGGGCCCTTCAGCCCATGGATGAACCTGGTTCATGCCAGGAGTCCAGTCAGGACCAGCAGAGCAGCTTCTGGGTGAGAGGCTGCTGAGGACCAGCTCTGGGCTTCTGCCCCAGAATGATGAGATGCTGATTCACTTGCACGAGGAGAGTTGGGCACTGGCCCCTTTGCTTCTCTCTTGCTCTGTGCTCAGCTTGTAAAGCAGATGCTGGCAGCTCTTCTGGAGTTACGGGGCTGGGTCTGAAGATTAAACCTGCCAGGGCCCACGTAAAACCCTTTTGTTTTCCAGGTTCTGCTCAGTCAGCCATGATTACTGGTTGAACAGGGGTAAATATTTTTAGAAATGCTGAGACTTATAAAAATCCTGTCTCACAAAATCACCAAGGGATCACTGGGAAGACTTTCTTGTGGCCACAGAAGTATGGGAGGTGAGTGCAGCCAAGGTGGCTGGAGTGATAGAACACACCCACATGAGAGAGAGCACCAAGAGACCCCAGAACAAGGCGTAAAAACATTTCCCCCTCCCTTGTCAGCTGGAGGGACCATCAGTACAGACATCATAGCACTGTACAGACCTGGTTGAAAGCAAAAGGTCTTGCTCAGTCTGCCTGGAGCTAGAGTGTCTGGGGAGGGGGACAAGCAGGGGAGGATAAAGACAAGGAATTTGTGGCCCCTCAGATTTGAAATGCTCAATTTTGAAATATCAAAATATTCTTATAAGTGATGCCTTGGCTTCATCCACAGCCCTTTGGTATCACAGGCTCCCTTGGCATCGATTGTGCTGTTACAGCCGAGCCTCGATTTTCAACCCCCCAGACCCCCAAAGACAGAAAGTGGCTTTCAATTACACCTGTCTGTACTTGAGAGGTTCGACCTGCAGACCCTAACAGCAAGAACATGTTCTACAAACAAATGCTTGGTTTGAGTCATCCCTGAAAGCAAACACTGCAGCTGCGAAAGGCACCCTGCGTATGGTGCTGGAGGGATCCGTGTGGGGCTGGATAAACACGTAACTTAGCAACAAAGAGCAAATGGTGCAGGTTTGCAGGGAAATGTCAGAGCACAGGGTTTGCATCAACTCATACCTGTGTGAGGAGATCCCTCGCTCTGCCATGGCATCCCCACGTCTGCCCCATGCCGGAGGCTGCCCTGTGCGGGGCTCTGACTTGGCTGGCTGCTGTTTTCCTGGGTTTGTTCAGTCCCTTCCACTTTTCCATGGGTCCAGTAAAAAGTGATTATGTCCATTTCCTGTCAAAAGGACCCGTCATGAACAAAACCCTCCGTGTCTTTATCCACCTCTTTCTCAAAGTAATGAACAGCCCATTGAGCCAACAGCTTTGCATGTGTCTGCAGGAATTCTTGTAACAGATGTGCTGAGGCTTGGAAAAACTTATTTTAGATAAGCCAAATAATCTTTTCAATTATCTTTTGCTGAAAATATTGTATTTTTGTAGACATTCAAGAGTGTTATGGCATAAAATACCAGCCTAATTATCATTATCTGCTCTATTATGTTTGCCGAAATATTTTTTGGAGTTGTCAAATACACAGCTATTTTGTTATTTGGGAAGGAGGCTTTAGCAGCTGGATAGTTTATTTCTTGATTGTGTAATTTGAGCTACATATTTCATTTCAAGAAGATGTTATCTAAAAGGATAGCAGCAGCAGCTCATACTTGTTTATTAGGATTGTTCCATCATGGCAGGAACAGCTTCCTCAGAGGGGTCCTGCAGTTCCCAGGGCTGGCAGGGCAGGTGCTGGGGGGCCAGGGCAGTGTTACCCCTCCCTGGCATCCTGCTCAACCCCCTTGGCTGGTGATGCCACAGGTGGGTCCAGCATGGATCTGGGCTCTGCTTGGAGCCAAGCCCAGAATGAGGGAGCAAGGCTATGTCCTTGCTTCACAGTGCATGTACACATCTCAGACTCCCTGAGCTCCTACCCAGCTCCTGGACCACTGAGCTCCTCATGCTGAAAAACAGGTTTTCCCCACAAATTTGGTCATGATGTGCAAGGCTGATGGAAAATCCCTCTGGCTGCTGTTGCAAAACACCATTCCCTTGAAACAAAGGGAAGTTTTATTGCACCACGGAGGCGGCAGAGGGGATGCATTTACAATTCATTCTAGTTCCTCCAGGAAATTCTATTTGGCTCTGGCGTGTCAGAGCTGTGACTGCTCTGGGGCTACTGAGACCTGTGAGAGAGGTACTGCATGTGTGTGTTCACAGTCGAGATGGGGGGTGAAGCATTGTGCTTCGAGCATTGGTGTAGCCATTTACTTAAATTATCGCTAAACCTAATGTCACCCCATCTCCTCCACTGCCTGTTATTGAGTGCTCCAGAAGCGTAATCTCATTAGAATTTGTCTCGTGCTCACCTCCGGCAGCAGCCATGTACACAGCCTCACAAAAGGTTATTCACACAATATTGCGTGACCTTGATGAAAGGCTAATTTGATAAGAATTCAATTTAAAATTCCATTTGTACTGACAAACCAGGATTTTATTGATGTCACAAATTTTCAGCAGTGGAAGTGACATTAGGAGCAAGGCTGCCTTGTTTGCAGGCCTGGAGGTGGACAAGGCGGAGAATTTATATCAAAGGGTCAACGTACCTTGCAGCAGTTTAGTCTAAACGCTTCAGTAAACTGTTCTTAAGTTTTCTTTCCTTTATTATCCTATTTTTCTTTCCGGGTTACTTAAAGAGATCTTTGCAGCGGCAGGGATGAAGCAGTGGCTGGTAAGGAAGGCTGTTTCCCTGTGCATTTCAAAGCTCATTTCCTACTTGCCCTTTCATCCTTCGGTCTCTACCAGGTTGAGACAACAGACAGAATAAATAACCAGCATGATCTGCTCTCTGAATGGGTGTTCATGCTGCGAGTACCGGCGGTCCCTGCCCCTGGCAAGAGCCGTGGGTGGCTGTGGGCACACGGGGCCGAGCCGGGTGCGGCAGAGCGCGGGCACCGGGCTCTGTCCTGTCCGGCGAGCGGATGGGGAGCCGCTTGTCCAGCCAGCGACAGTCCCTCAGCTGCCGCCGTCCAGCAGCTTGGTTTGGTGCTGAGAACCATGTTTAACGCTTCCCATGTGTGATCAGCAGCCGCTGACCCTGCCGCGCCTCCCCTGTCCCTCACGCTGCCTGCACCCCCCGGTGCCCCTTCTTGGCGGGAAGGCCGCTGAGGCACGGCCGTGAGGCACGGCATGGAGGGCGGTGGTGTGGCGGCCCATCGCCAGGGGCAAAGGGCCGGCTGTGCCCAGAGAGGGAAGGAGGGGCACAGAGAAGCAAGCAGCAGGCTGCCAGGGGCTGGGGCAGTCAGCGTATGCAGAAGCAAACAGCGATCGAAGCCGCAGCAGCCCGTGACTGTGCTCCAGCCGCGGCGCGGCTCAGCAGTGTGGCAGTCTGGTGTTGGTATGAAACGTGTCAGTGTATGGCAGGGCGGGAGAGCCTGGGAAAGGCAGCTGAAAACAGCCGTGCTCCAGTGTGGAGACGCCTGGGCAGGAGGGCTGCTGGCAACCGGGCAGGGCTCCCCGGGTGTGCGCTGCCTGGCCCGGCAGCCCTCGGGGACAGGACACCGCCCCTGCGGCCAGCCCGGGCCCGCGCTGCCCGCGGGCGACAGCCGAGGCCGCGCCAGGCTCTGCCCGCAGCTCCGGGCGGCAGGAGGTGGCAAAGTGGCACAGAGCAGGAGGTGGCACAGTGGCACGGAGCAGGAGGCGGGACGGGACGCGCACCCCGGAATGACGGGTCCTGTCCCCTGCTGCCGTAGGGTGCCCATCGGCGCGCGCTGCAGTTACAGCATCTGGAGAGTCGCAGCTCTGCAGCAGATCCTGTAGTATAATTACTCTGAGTTAGTACCTTGGAAAAATCAAATGTGCTCTGAAAGGAACGATATCCTCAGAAAAAAAAAACCATGCAAAGTAAAGAGCCAGCCTTATCTGACTTAATTTCCTTTTGCTTTGAGAGATTTTGCAATAAATTACTTATTTAATGGATAGCATGAAACATCACACAGTGATATTTCAAACATTCAGATGCCTTGATCATTTAATACTATTTTCCCTTCTTTATTATGCCATAGGCAGAATTTTAATTATAATATTTATGCAAATTATGTTTGTATAATCGTATTTGAAAGGCTGTGTGGATCAAATTTTCCAGCCAATTTATCCAAATACAAGCCTTAAACTTTCCCTTTATCACTGTCACAAACACTCTTCCTCCTAATTTGTCATTTTAGGCACTTCCTATTACACTGTCACGGAAGGCTCAGTGTCATTTGTGGCCTCCAAAAAAAGAACTTGGGAATCATAGTCAGAAAACCCAAGCCCATGTTTGTGTACATGGGGGAGTAGAAGATCTGAGCTCTTTATGCAAAATTACTTAATTTTGAACCACTAGGTTTTCCCTTTCCCTGCTCACTATCTGAAGTCTTGTCTCAAAAGCTCACTGCCCATAACAATGATGCCTTTCCCCTTCTAAATCTGCTCAGTACACCATGTAAATCCTCCTGTTGGTGTTAGTGAGTGACGGTGTTCGTTAGCAAATGATTGTCTAAATGAGAAAAGCAATTAGGCAGATTTGTGAAGGACAAAATGTGTATTGATTAATGTAATGACGACACATGCAAAATAATTTTGGACTCAAAGAGAAAGTAAAGATCAAAAGGATGGGAAAAAAAACAGGTGTCTTCCAATTAGGGCATAAATCAACAATTAGGAACTTTCTCTGACTGCCTTTTGAAACTCCTGGCATTAATCACTGCTGCTCTGTGCATAACGCTCCAAAGAAAGGAAGCAACCAATATTTTCACATAATTAAAGGAAATTATATATCCAATACCTTTTAATGTGATTAACAACGATAGGATGCAACTGTTTAAGAGTAGCAGTTAAGAGGAATATTAGCTGCCATTATGGCTGAGCTAAATATTCAAGGTTATATCTCCCCAGCTGTGAATTTGGAAGGTTTGCCTGGTAGGTAAGATAAAAACTCCTTGCTCAGATAATGGAGCAAGTAGTACCTGGGAAAGATCGTAATTGGTGCTGTGAAACAGGCCCATGGTGGTATTCAGTTACCAGCTTTCCCTGGGGTGAGCAGTGAATGTGCACAAAATGTCAGTATATCACAAAGATGCCAATATATAAACCAGACGTATTATTCTGCAATAAAAAATAGATCCACTTCTAAATGCATTATGCAAAAGAGAGAGATGAATGTAGGACTGAGCTGTTCACTTGGTCACAGCCCAGTGCTCTGCCCTGGTTTCTGAAAGTGTGTGGAATTGACAGAAAAACCAGCCCGGCAAGGGTTTTTCCCGGGGCTGTTCTGGGGAGGGACTGCTGCCCTGGGGAGGCACACCAGGGTACCCTGAAAGCCACTGTCAGGGCACAGAGGGCTGGTGGGGAGAAAGGGCTGGTGGGTGGACAGACAGACCTGGGTGTTCTGTGCATGTGCTCCTCTCTCATGACCTGTGCTCCAGGCAAGGAGTGGCCGTGCCCTGGCACCGCTGGGCTCTGCAGGCGGCTGCCCAGGGAGTGAGAGAGGCTCACCTGTGCCCTGTGGAGCCCATCAGTGTGGGAGGGCCCTGCTGAGGGAAGCTGAGCCAGAAGAACAGGGCACTGTGGGCCCTTGCTCCAGCTGCCAGCAGCTCTCCTCCCTGTGGGGAGCCAGAGCCCTCTGCTCTCTGCATCTGACCCTGAGCTAAATCCCATCACCCCTGCTATCCTTAGCAGGCTGGAGAGAAAGCATGTCACTGGGTGAAAGTGGACTTCTGGATAGTACATCTGTATTTTCTTCTTAACTGTCTGTGTGAGAAAACAGATCACGGAGAGGGAGAGAGCATGAGAATTTCTGTTACTGTGGAGCGCACGACAGCACGCACAAGGATGGGTTTTCATGGTTTTGATGGGTGTATGAAATGAAACAGTTACATCCTGGCACTAGCTCAGTTTGGCATAATTTGTTGTATGAATGTAAGGACCTGTTAAATTAACTAAGACCCAGTAGATGAAGTATTAAGAACTCTTGTGTGCCCTCCTGTTCTCTGTCTGAGAAGGCACCAGTGATCTCACACAGCAAAGTGCTCCATTAGAGCTTGTTGTGCTTCAGTGAGGCAAGAGGACAAAAGCGCTGGTAAATCCGGGCTGGAAGATAATTGTGTTGCTGTCTCCAATGCTCAGCAGTGTTATCAAAATCCTGGGTAATGAGCTGTTCCCCGAGTGACCGGTGTGGAGAGTGTTACAGCTCGGTCTTTGGTTCCCTGAAGGGCTCAGCGAGGAGGATTCTGTCAGCCTGCAGCAGCACTGGGTAAAGCCATTAACCCCAGCCCTGGCAGGTGGGCGAGCACCTCGGCTGTGAGTTAGGAACACAGGCACGGGGCCGGGGAGGAAAGAGCAGCAGAGAGCTGCTTCGTGCAGAAATGCCTGCTCATGCTGGATCCCAATGACAGCAGCCTAAATACCAGTGTCTTTAGTCATTTCCTGGTTTAATTTAGCAGAACCAGACAGCTGATGATTTTTATTTTAATTCAAGCAGAAAGCCTTCCCCCATGCCTGAATTAATGCCAGCCCAGCGGCTGGCCGCACAGGTGCCAGAGTGCTGGTTTGTTTATCCGGACACAAAGCCTCCACAGACTGGGTGTGGATGATTAGTGACTGCAAATCTTCATTCTGAAAAATCTGCTGTATAGTTTCCTGTTGTCCCCAGCAGTCTCTGAGTGGAGGACCAGAGTGGACAGCACTCCTGTCCCCCAGCACGTGCTCCGATGGGCACTGAGCTGAGCACTGCCCCAGCAGTGTGAGTGGGCATGTACAAACCTTCTCCCTCCTCCTGATGACAGGCCTAAAGGAGGCAAATGCTGATGCTGCCAGGACAGTCCAGTGTGACTGACTATGTGATCTCCAGGGCTGGAGCAGGTGCAGATGTGTCCCTGAGGTGACACTGCAGTTACAGGTTGCAGCCTGCAGCAATTAGGAAGAGCCCCGCAGAGATCTGCTCTGCCTGGGGACAGCCCTGCACCAGGCTGCTGTAGCTCAGGGTTTCCTAAAGGTCCCCAGGGTCACTGGGAGCCCCTTTTCACTTCTCAGTCTAAAATACCCTGTTAGTGCATCCTTCCAGGAACCACAGCAAAAGGTAGGTGTGGAAGAGCAGGGCTGCATTAAACCCGGAGGCTTCAAGCACCCCGAGTTTTTCTCATGTATTTTAAAATACTGTATCACCTTAATGATGTTTTGATATGTGCCACTAAATTACCTTTGCAAACCCTCCACTAAAATCTGGCCTAAAAAAATGGAAATCAATTCCTGGATAGCAAAATTTGCCCGGTCCTCTTCTTTTAAGCAGTTAAATGACAGAGTAATAGATCCATAAATGAACATCTTATTAGCCTAATCCTGAGTGGAAGAATACACAAATCAGCCACTTGTTCAGTGGATATCGTTTAAGCTTGCCATCCATCTTAGTCAAAGGAGGTGCCGACTTTAATTTATCAGTGCCTAGCCAAGAGCTCCCGGAGAGGGAAGGGGGGCACAGCAGTCTCCCACTGGTGCTCTCCTGCTGTGGATTAGCATGCCTGTTGTTTAATTGCAGCACACTGAAATGCAGGGGTTCCTGCAGCTGAGAGCAGTCCTGCTTCCATGGGAGGAGCAGTGGGGTAAGCAGGAGCATCCAGTTGTCAAAGGGTTGGGCTTGTGTTGTGAGGACAGCCAGGAAAGAGGAGCAAGCCCTGTTTGAGCAGGGCGGGCACAGTGGTGAGTTCAGGTGGCAGAGGTGTGGGACAGGAGCTGCTACAGGTGCTGAGACCCAGCATTCCTTCACCACCTCCCAAGGAGCAGCTCGCCCGGACTCTGTGGTGTCCTTGACAAAGCCTGAAGCTGAACAAGAGACTTGTGCTTTCTTTAAAATTGACTGATTGAGACATCGTTTGGATGAAAAATTTGTCATCAGTATTCATGTCCTCAGTCTCAGAGAGCTTTTATTGAGCCAGATTTGAAATGATCGGAAATCGGAGAGCAGCAGGTTTTGAGCCAAGACTTAGGAGGTCAGGCTGGACTTTGCAGAGGTCTCTGCCTGAGAAAGCCAGAGCCTGGGCATGCAGGGGATTTGTGGGTTTGTGGGGTTTTGTTAAGCTGTGTGCTTAATGAAAGAAGCAGTTGTACAAAAGAGATGGGACAATCACCTTAGGTCAGTGTTGGTAACTCTGAGTAAATCAGTGTGCAGTTGTTCTCCAGAATCAGTATTTCATCAGGCATGATTTAAAGAGCTCTGGTTGCAGGGAGCCCGGAACTGTGGCACGAAGCAGCCCCTTGTCCCGTGACTGCAGAGCCAGTGTGGCTCTGTACTGGTGGTTCCAGACAAGATCCATGGTTCCCTCTCCTTCCGCTGAGGCAGGAGGAGGACAGAGAGCCCACGGCGCTCACAGGCATCCCAGGTGGAAGAGACCAGCCTCCACATCAGGCACTGCTACCAGGGCTCGAGTGCAAGGCACGTTCTGGACACAGTGGCTTCTGTCCAGGGCAGGCAGCAGTTCTGTGACAGGTGACAGGACCTGTCACCAGAGTATTCCTCTGCAGCCTGCAACCTCCCTGCACCCTCCAGACCCACATATTCCTCAGCATAAACACACTTTAAGTGTTGGAGGCTCATGACACAAGGATTTGCTCATTCCCAAGACTCACAGCATTCCACTGGGACTCTACTGAAAACAGAGCTCTGGTGTGGTTTTAAAAATACCTCTGGATTTGGGCAGTGCTGGTTGGGTTTATTGCCCAGTTAAAACCTGAGTGAGAGGAACCTCACAGCTGTGGTTTGAGGAAGAAAGTACATACTCATGTGTGCAGTCTGCTGCTCCCAAACAGCTTGAATGGTTTAAGTTGTTGAAAACAGGATAAAATCCTGCCTTGGGCTGCGTGTGCTGGGATCAGAGCCGGAGCCGCAGTGTGGCTGCTGGGCTCCCGGCAAGGCCCTGCCAGTGCCGCTGGGCTTCCCTTGGTTCTCGAGTGGGTTTATCCAGATATAACTCAAATCATAATACAGCTCCTTAATGTTGCTAACTGTGTGATTTAGGCTTTTGATCAGCAGAATAGAGTGATCCCGAACACTTTTAATGAACTATATATTTATCTGGGGAGTCGTACCACTTTCATCCTCCACACAGCTAATAACCATAGCTCAAAAGAGCCCGCTGGCTCTGCATCTCATTTTCAATCCGTGCCTTTTTAAAGGAGATAATCATGGGAAGAAAAATGCAGGAGTTCGGGGAAATGGCTGTACTGTGTCCATTAGTGGGAGAGGTGGGCAGGAGGTGGTGAGAGCTGGCTGGATCCTCTGCAAACCCCACGTGGGTCTCTGCAACCTCAGAACATGAAGGAATGGTGGAGGCAGAGTGTGGAGGCTGCAGGTGAATGTGACCCTCCAGTTGTTCCTGGTCTGTGTGAGCCATGGAGGGCATCAGCAGGAAAAGGAACAGGAACAGGGGCAGTTCATTTCAAGATCCAAATGCTGCCAGGAGCCACCCAAGCAGGAGGCTCCATCCTCCCCCTGCTTTCAATACCACAGTTTTCTTTTGACTTTTCCTTTCTCTATGGAGTCGGGGTAGTTCTTGGCCTCCATTTGTAACAGAGACATGACTTCATGGCAGTGCCACAGGTAGAGCGGGCTGAAATTCCTCCCTGTGCTGAGCAGCCATGTCCAGTGATGGTGGCACAGGTGGCTGCTGGCCACTGGCCTCCTGCAGCCCCTCTAGTGTTTCAGAATGGAGCAGGAGGTCCAGAGGTGGGGGAGGCAATTGCTGCCTCAAGACCATGTCACAGAATGCTTCAGTTCTTTATGTATTAAGCTTATTTGAACAATGTGCTCTGTTCATAAATCACTGGTGACAGAAAATGTACAACAATATGTATCACATGCTACAGAGGGTGATAAACAGGAGGTCTTAAGTATCTGAGGAAATTTCATTCCTCTGGCTAGTCTGGTATTTGAGACCATTTTAAAAATTGTTCTTTGCCCAGTAAGAGCTGCAAAGAAATTACCATCAATCTAACGCACCTGGGGCCTGAGCTCAGGCTGGGGTTAGTGGGTATTTTGCATTATATTGACCTGGTGAAATGCCAGTTGGTTTTTCTGAAATAAAAACAGCAATAGCCAATAATTAATGCTCCCATAGTTAATTAAATTGGTCCAGCTGGTAAACTGAAGGCATACACTCTGGCCTCAGACTGCTGCTGTGTGTCACGTCCCCCCCCATGCCCCTGAGGGTCATGTGAGTGCACAGGCTGTGTGAGGGGTGCCCTGCTCGGCCCTTCCCATAGCAGCTCCAGCAACACCAGTGACATCCCCCAGGCCACCCTGGGGACTTGCTGCTTTCCCTTTCTGGAGCAGACTGAGCAGCTGAGCATCGCTGACTTCTCCTCCTCCTGTGCCAAGTCATCACTCATTTGAGGGTTTATTAGCTGTTTATGAACATGCTCTAATGTTTTAGGGAGCAAAGCTGACCTTGGCTATGTGCAATTACCCGGCTCAGCACTGTGTGTGACAGTGCAGAGGGATGTGTGCAGCTCAGGGACATGTCCCCTCCCCTCGGGGGCAGGAGGTCTTGACCAAAAGAGATGGATGAAATAATGACAGTAAGTTTATTGGGATGTTGCCAGTAGTAAACAAGTGGCTCAGCAGTTCCTTTAAAGCCCCTGTTTAAGCGCAGTGGGACAATTTCTGTTCTGGCAACAGTCTGATGTGACTGGATTACAGTTTGGCCCATTTCTGTTTGGGTTTTAGCTTTAAATCTGTTGTGTTTATTTTCTTCTTGCTGCTTATCAGGGCTATGTTCTTGTGCTGTAAGAATGGGACTTCCCAGAGCCACTACAAGGCTTTTGGTTCATCAGTTTTTAATTAAATTTGAATTGAAGATTCTTTTTCCCCTAGGCTAATTTTCAAGTGACAAACAAAATCCCCTTAAGTGCCTTTTCTTTTCTGCCATAAACCAGTAAAGATGCTGTCAAATTCCCTCAGAAACCAAACTTCTCCAGCCCCATAGGAGTGCAGATTATAGTTCCATTAGAAACTGAACAGAGCAGTTGTGCCTTTCTGGCAGGGTGGTTGGAGGGATGCAAGTCCCTTTTCCAAACATCTCAAGTCCCATTTAGACACCTTTAGTAATTCTGAGTTCCCAAATAACTGCAAAACATGGTCCTGGAACTGTGGCGGGTAGCTGTGGCAGGGAGCCAGAGGATGTGAGCAGCAGAGTTCTCTGCTGGGCCTTGACCAGGTGGCCACCCCTCTGTCCACACCCCAAGAACTGGGAACTGCATCTGGCCAGAGCTGCAGGGCCTTGCTGCTCGAGGGTAGCTCAGATCTAAATACAGTGCTGGTATAATGATGTATTTTTACATCATTATTGTGGAATTAATCAGTGCTCTGAGTCCTCAAAGTGAGTTCATGCCATGGTCAAGTCCCTCCTCAGGGGGTTTGATTCTTCTGCATCAAACACTATTTCCCCACAATAAACAAGGCAAACTGTAAGTACTCTCTTTATTGGAATTACAATCACCTTGCAAAAAGAGGTAGAGAAGGGGCCATTTACTCTCATTAATCCTCCCAAAAAAGTGTCAGTGAGAGGTATCATGTCACTGGAACTCCATTTTAGTTTGCCCCTCAAATAACTTCTTTTCCTATAATTTATCAAATGACCCAGAAAGTTAATCTGCAGCCCAAAAATGGAGATCATTTATCACAGGATGTCACACAACGTCCCGATCATCAAGCAGACAGTGGTGCTGTACATCATGTTTTGGTGCCATCCTGTCTTATGGTCCATCTCAATATCAAGAAAAGGATTTACAAAATACTTTGGGATGTAATTCATGTGCTGACTCAGACTTGACATGGCCTGTTAGGTTAATCAGCACAAGCAGGAGTTTCAGCTGAGGGCTCCTAGATTTTTGCTGTATAACTCTTTCTAAGCCCCCTCTGCTCTAGTGCTTGTTCTTTGTGGGTACTTTTCTTTTCCCCCCAGAATTATGATTAAACACATTGATCTCCTGGATTCTTAAGCACAAAACTGCTTTTTATTCTCGAATTGACTTGTCTGGTCATCTTTTATCTGTATCGAGGAGTTTCTAGCAGCTATGCACATCACTTCTCCAAAACCCTGGCCTTTGAGCACAGCTATGTGGATCCCATGAGAGATAAAAAGTTTGATTTTGACTACAAATCGTTTGGTACCTCCTGTACCTCCTACCCACTGATGCTCAGTGTTACAGCACTGATGGATCTGGTACAGTTGTGTTAAAATTGCTGATAATTACCTCCATCTCATTGTGTTTCAGCTCTCGATAACAATGAGCAACAGCTCCGTGTCATTTCCTTTCTTCCCTGTACACACCAATCTGCTGGATTCATCTTTCCAGAAATACAAGCTGAAAATGATAAGGATAATTGATGATTCCCTTCTGGACCGGGGTCATTATTAATAGCTGTGTTCACTTTGGCTGTCAGCTAATCTCAGCTGTGAAGGGCTTATCTTCGTGCCCGTGCAGAGCACGCGCCGCTTGCTGCGGTCTCTGCTGGGTGTTGGAGTGTCGAGGGGAAACGTGTACTGTACACAAATGACATAAATTCTTAAGCTCCCCTTTGGTTATTCAAATTGAAGTTTTTGCTTCAGCCAGACAAGCCCAAACTCTCAAACTCATCTCACCAGCATGGTTGGAGCTCCTGGCAGTTTCCATGCCAGAGTCCATATTTGTTGGCTTTTATGGTGCTTGAATAACCCATGTTCCCATGGCATCCCAGTAGCTCCTAGTCCGTGTTCTGACACCCTTCCCAGAGTGCTGGAAGGCAGGACAGCTTTGTCCCAGATGGTGCTTTGGTCCTTGAACCAACTGTGGCAACTGGGGCAGAACCAGGGGTCCTGGGGCGGGCTCCCCCCTTCAGCGCCTGCCCCGTGCACCCACAGAGGGACCTCGAGTTGTGTTTGTAGCTGAGGGGCAGCAGTTCCAGATTTTTCACCACCCACCGTGATAAATCTCCTTCCCTCCCTGCACCTGCAAGAGGTTGTTCTTTTTATCTGCGAAGTAGAAAAGTGATTTTTAAGAGGTGAAAGAGTATTTCTGACTTTGATAGCATGATTAGCTGGGCTTAGAATATTGTTATGGCTTATCTCGCTCTACTGTGATAACTCAGAAAAACAATAAATGTCTTCTTACAGCAGACTGACATTCAGTATTGAAATTGGTCTCCTAATCTTTATGTGATTGCTTTCTCCGTGATAGAAATATTGCCTCTTGTAGGGTATTTATTGTCTAGTTCTTTCCAAAGTATTGACTTTATGTAACAGTTTGATATACATCAAATCCCTTAGAGATTTAATAAACTCTTCTGGTCAGTCTTCTGTTGTAAACACATTGAGATTTATGGTCATCTTAGTGGAAAGCCCTTTTTCGCTGAAATTCTCTACTTCCAGATATCAAAAGATACAAATGGGAGCATAGATCACTGGAAATCTTAACTCGCAGCTGTTGCGTGCCTGTCATGAGCTGTTGTTGGTTAAAGGCTGAAGTGTGTGTGTCAGGTGATGGTGTGGCTGCCAGGGCTGGGTAGGGGCTCCAGGACCCCCCCTTTGCTCCCTGAGGGGGTGGCCTGTGGCTGCAGGGTCCGGGCAGCCAGCTGGGCTCGTCCGTCCCTGGCACAGCTTGGCTCCAGCAGCATTCCCATGGAAGAGCAGAGGGAAAGTAAAAATTCATGGTTATTCAGTTACACGTAGAGTTAACATATTGGTGCTGTGCTGCAGCACTCAGAACCGAAAGAAATGGAAAACTGTGAAAAGGAAAACACAGGCTTCACGAGCAGCCACATGTGTGTCATCTTCCTGCCAGATTCCTTGTGCTTTCCCACCCTCCCGCTCTCTGGAGCTGTTATTTCTTATTCTGAAACCAGACCAGAGGTATTTCAGTATCATACTTAAGTAAGTGTCCTTTGCTTTGGGATTGGACAGGGGAGGAACACACTTGTTTTTAAGAAGAAACTTTTCTCCATACAGGGATCAGCTTTCCAGGGGCAGCCTGCAAGAAATCCTGCCGAGCTCTTCAAATTCACTCATTAAATGCAAATACTCTCTTTTTCATCTTACATTAACCTCCCTTTAATGGTGTGAAAATGTCTTCTCATTTCACAGCTCAGCATTAAAAGACTATATGGTGAGAGGTTTCTGAAGTGTTATAAATCAATAGCAGCTAGAGAACAGAGCAGGTTCCTGCTTTGCTTGCACTGGGGAGGAGCTGCTGCTCCTGAAATGTCCAGATCAATCCCCTTAGGCTTCCAATGCATCCAAACCCCGCTCCTACCAGCTGCTGGAGACTGGGGTCTGGGATCTGGCTCTAGAAAGTACGTTCTAAACTGAGGCTTTCCTCTTTTTTGGTGATATGAATTTCAATTTCCCTTCTGATGATGCAATTTAATGGGAAAATACAGTTTGCAGACACCTCTCAATGGACTTTGCATTTCCTGTTGTTGTTGTGCTCCTGCCCGCTGGCTCCTCTCCCGACCAAGAGTGAGGGGCAGCAGTGAAGATAAAATGTTTTTTCCCACCTGCCTGTCACAGAAGGTGTCTGTATTGCTTCTCTGGCTGCTTCATGGCTTGGGGACAGGTAATTAGTTGGGGCGGTGGTGAAATGTCAGATAAATGGTGTGCTTCCATGGCTTCTCTGCTGATGGGAACACTTAATGGGAAACTTACTGGGAATGATAAAGTGATGTATTTAAACAAGCTGAAAGGAGAATTTGGGTGATGTTTTGAAGCAGCATGACAACCACAGCTCTCTGGCAGCTCAGTATTTCCCGCTCTGCATACCCAAACCTGGAATGAAGGCTGGTGTGAGCATCACTGTGCCCGGGGCTGGACCTTGCCAACAGCACGGAGGGGGCTGTCCTTGTCCCTCATTTGTGCCCACTATTGCACCAGGCTGGAATCTCCCTCAGAGCAAAATTTGGGAACAACTCCCGGGGTGCTGCAGCCACCCAGTTTGCTCCTTTGCTCACCAGGTTGTTGCCAGTGGAGCAGCAAGCAGAGCATTCATGTGGAGCTGAAACCTTTCAGTGTTATTTCATCTCCATTATTTTTCCCTCCTGATCTATTGAGATATAACCACTCTCAAAGACAGGGACAGATTATGGTCATGGAGATGGCTTAGCTGGGACACAGCTAGTCATTTTTCCTTGCTGATATTTTATTAATATATGTTATTAACCTTGATTCTCCTTCCCCATGGTGCTTTATCATCTGAACTAATTAATTCTTCTTGCAAGATGTACAGGGAAGGGGTGGGCATGTAAACGAGATGCGTCTCTGCGTGGCAATACATGGCACCAGCTGAGGAGGGGACCTGGCACCCAGCAATCAGAACCCCCATACATTTACCTGTAGGTTGGTTGAGTTTGCCCTGTCCCTTTTAACTGGCACAAACACTGACAGAGATGATACCCTAAGAAATAAAAAAGCTGGTTTTCTGCTTTTTTAATGAACATAAGATATCCAGGAAAGATAAACAGTTTATCTGATTGGTTGCTCCCAGCCAGCACCGTGTCAGGATGCGCAGCCCTGTCCGGCTCTCTAGACCCCACTGTCCCCTCCCCACTGTCCCCAAGCTGCTGTGGGTGATGCTCACCCCCAGATCACCCCCGGAGGGCACAGCAGGATGTGAAGGGGGCTGTGGCAGAGGGTCCCCACTCCCTGTGGCCGTTGGGCTCTGCCCCTCACACCACGATGCTGCCAGAGACTCCGGTCCCAGGAATTCACCAGCGACTCTGTGCTCCCAACAGCTGCTATTAACGCTCTTCTTCTTTTTCTTTAGATTTTTTCTCCCCTTTCTTGTTTTATTCTTTCCTTCTCTCACACCTCCCTGCTCCAGGGCTGACATTTGCTAATAGCAGCACGTTCGTGAGAGAAGCAGTGGAAGTCTGAACGAAACTGTGTGCCTGCTATAGCCTGGCAGGGTAAATGTAATCCTGTTAGCAAGATGAAAATACCATATGCCAGGGAGAGATGGAAGGAGATCAGAAAGGATGACTGTGCTTATAGAGGGCAAAAGAAAATACGTACACAAATTCATTCAAAACTAAATAAAAATTGACTGGATTTGTAAACAGTCCTGAAAATGGCTCATGTGATTCATCTCACCCAGAGATCTCATTGCACTGAGTGACCTCTGTGTTCCCAGCCTGGGTTTACTGTTCTTTATCTGCAAGCTCCCTGGTGCTGGTGAGAAATGGCATTTCCAAAATGATGCATTTGCTCCTGAGCCACAGCAGGGCTGTGGAACGGGGAGAGTCATGTGTTGCACGGTCTGAGGGGCTGTTTGTCCATTCCCACTGGGAAATTCAGAATCACTAAATGCTGAAGGAGAGAGAAGGTTCCAGGGAGACCTTCCTGAGGCTTTTGATACTACTTTAAATTCAGCAACAAAGTCTTCACTTGGATAAGCCAACGCCATCAGTTCCGCCCGTGGCTGTCCGTGCATCGCGGTCAGTGAGGGTGGAAGGGCCAGGCCCTGTCCTGGGCTGGGGACCGTGGCCATTCCCCTCCTCAGGGCCTGTGGGCACCCACGTGCTGTCATGAGCCAGTGTGGTTGGGAGAGGGAGCGCGAGCATATTGTCCTTGATGCCAGGAGAGATCTGAAATCCAAATGTTGTTTAAGGGAGAGCATCTCTGAGAGCAGCCCGCAGTGTTTTACAGGCATTTGAGTGTTCTTCCCTTTGAACTAAGCTGCAATTTGTCTTTGTAGATGTCTCTAATACATTAATACAAATGGTGTAGTAGTGGAAATGCATTATAATACTGCACAGTGTTGCTCTTAGTAATTCTCCTCCTTCAGCGAGTGAACACTTCCTCGCTCATTTGTATTCATTGTTTTGATGCTTAACTTGAAAAATGTATATTATACAACAGGCTGAAACCCATGACGAATAAAAGAAAAGAACCCAAGGGGATAATAAGCATCTCAGCACTGCTGTGATGTCTCCTGCTGCTAACATCAAAGCAACCAAAGGCATCACTGCTGTGTGCAGAGGACAGGGTACATTCCGTGGAGCTCCATCTCACCACAGGGATGGGGACCCCGGCACCAGGGGGGCTGGGGAGCCCCACCAGGGCCACCACTCGCAGGGGCTGGTCCTTCCTGTCCCGGTGTCACCGCCGTTGGGTCACGGCCCTGCAGCTCTTGTGCTCTGAGCCTGAGACTGCTGCCTCCAGCCAAGCAGATTGTCCTGGGCTTGTCCCAGCAGGACCTGGCTCTGTCCCCCACCGTGCCTGGCACTGTGCCCCTGCCCCTCAGCCTGGCTGGGGCCACGGCAGTTCATGGTTTGCTCTGGGTGGTCTGGGCTTCGGCGCCCTTGAGGAGCAGCTCTCCAGGAAGTCTCTGATATTTAAGGGAAGGTTTGGGCTGTTCCATATATTGTTGTCTCCAGTAACCTCGTCCACATCCTGCCTTGTAATTCAGACCATGGAATCCTGGATCTAGTTTTCGGGTATTACTGTCATGGATTTTTACCCTGTAAGTGTACCTATAAAACCATTAATATTCAAATAACTTCACTAATTTAGCAACTACGCCAGAGTAGTTATTTATTACTATTTATGATGAGACTTATCTTACTGATTTCTCCAACACATTTCTCCAGAGGAAATTAGATACATTGCTTAGTTAAAGCTGTGCCAGGGAGAAAATGCTTCTATAAATACTTACCAACTCATCTGGAGAGATGATAAGTGCTGGTGTGTCCTTCACAATGTCATGTTAGTTGCTGAGTCTGGTTTAAAATTCAGTTGTTTATGTTCTCCGGGAGAAATAAAACCTAATGGTTCTAAAGTGAGGAACAAAGTATATGCACAAAAATCAGTCCTGAGCTCTGAAACCTTGAATCTAAGAACTTTTTGCTTCTTTTTTTTTTTTTTCTCTTCTGACAGAATCAGTAGGGAATAAATTGCCAGATGGGCTAAGGCATTCTGCTTGCTTACCTGGCACTGGAGGACAAAGTGACACTTGGTGCCAGTGGGAGTGGTGGGAGCAGTGTCTGTGCCCAGCAATGGGGTGCCCTGTACCCCGTGCCCCTCTCCACGCCGAGGGTCTGCACAGGGACTGCCCGGGTGCAGCACAGGAGCTCAGTGCGAGGAGGCACCGTCCTGCCCACGGGACTGCAGCACCCTGACAACAGGTGAGTGGGAAGTTCCACTTCAGTCACACAGAAAGTTATGTTACAAAAAAGGAAGTTTAGTTGTGAACGAGCCCCAGACCAGCTGATGGGCCCTCCTGCAGGTGGACACATGGTTTTGATTTACTTATTTCTTTGAGTATCTTTCATGTTGATTTGTAAAGATTCAAATACGGACATTGTTTTGCTGCTGGCTCTGAGGTAATGGGGTTTTTTTGGCAGTTACCTTGTTATACAACCTCAGCGTCCAGAAATCCACCTACCAGCCTGTCTCTGCCTTAATAGCTCTATTACAGCTCTGGCTAGTTCCAGAATAAACTCTAAAACTACAGCTAAACACATACACTGCATCTAGCTGCAGCCGTTAAACAATCTAATTCTCAGTTCTGCTTGGAAAATTGTTCACTCGACAGCTTTTCGGACCTGTCAGGTTATTTTTAGCCACAATTAACACACCAACACACAATGTCATAGCACTCCTGTTAACTGATGTGCCAGCACTTTTTTATTCAGTAAACTATAAAAAGTTTTTAATTTTTAGTATTTAAAGCCTTGAAGGAGAAACCCCCCCTAGTATTGATGCTGGATGACATTTAGTCAATGAATTAAGAGCAGTGGTGGTTCTGTCTGTCTCCCAGCTCTTGCTAGCACTAAATTACAGAATTAATAGGCTTTTAGAAGAGACTGACACGCAGTTATTGTGGTAAAGACAATTAAAAGTGGAAAGCCACTTTTCTCACCACATTTGATTTTAACTGGAGGCTTTGAGACTCAATAAATCTTTTTCTTATTTCATTCTCACATTTTCCACAGATATTCAAGTCTTTAAGGAAAGTTCCTGCTATAAACAACTTAATTTTTATTTTCCCTGGATCTTTTCCTTTTCTCTTTCTTCCCTTTCTCAATAAAGAGTTGAGGTGCTTTCCCATCACCAGCGCTTTACTTTCTTTAGAATTGCTATTACTAAGATGTGGCTCAGGCTTTATGAAAATGCAGTAGGGCAGGAGTCCCAGCCCCTTCTGGGATTTTTCTGGCAAATCCAAGTAGGGGAAAAAAAAGCAGATGAAGCCACTTTTCTGTGGGAATGTCTCAGGG
Source organism: Platysteira castanea (assembly GCA_013397175.1). Classification (NCBI taxonomy): domain Eukaryota; kingdom Metazoa; phylum Chordata; class Aves; order Passeriformes; genus Platysteira; species Platysteira castanea. The sequence continues at coordinate 881,444 of VYXC01004208.1, read as the reverse complement.
CAGTGGAACTGGGGTGTAGAAGATTTTTTTTTAAGGAAATAACAGCATCATGAAAATGCAAATTTTTGTGACAGTTTTGGAAACAGACTCAGAAAATCTTTCTATTCCAGGAGCTCAGGCTTAATTAGCCTTTCCTTGAGCTAATGGTATGGAATAGAAATTTCAATTTTGTTCAAGTTTAAAAACACTTTTCTAGGAAACACTTCTTTGAGAAGTTGCTGAGAATGGGTTTATCCAGCCTCAGAGGCTGTTCAGAGGAAGCTGCAGTGATTCAGCATTTCCCCCACGCGATGGCTCTCCGCAGGGTTTATTAGCACAGCCTATTCCAGTGCCTCTTGGAAAGCTGTTGGCACAGCACACTGCAGGTCTCTTCACTTGCCAGAAATTGTTTTAGGCTCTTGTTCAATATCAAGTTCATATTGTGACCTTGAGTGGGAGCACCAGGAGACGTGGTGTTGCTGCTCCGACCAGTCAGTACCAAAGAGATGAGGCAGGTTCTTTGGGGGGCATCAGTTGTGAGTCAGCCACAGCTCCTGGTCTCGGGGCATCCTGGTCCTCCTTGGTCACACACAGAGCCCACACTCCGGGAGCAGTCTGAGGGGTGCAGAGCTCAGCCTGGGGAGGTTAATGCAGATACCCCCATGTCTGGCAGTTTGAGCAGAAGTTCATTCTGATGGCAGCTTTGGTGGAAGGAAGCAGCACTCTGGAAGACAGGAGGGCTTTAACTCCTTCCCTGCTCTGGTCTTTCTGACAGGCCTCTCTTGGCAGGACCATCATAACCTCTCTTTTTTTTCCATCTTCCCCGACTCCCTTCCCCAGAGCTGCCACTGCAGCTCTGCCTGGAGCTGATTCAGAGCAGCTTCCCTTGCAGTGCAGAGGCAGCAGCACTGTTGTCAGGTGACATTTATACCTCCCTCCCCACTGACTTAGCATCGTGCGAGTGGTTCAGTGTCTCCACACAGATTGATGGAGCAAATTACCCTTCCGAAGGACCCGTGTCTCTCTGACTGTGGGGATTGGGTTGACTAATTTCAGCCTGACACTTCCCTTGCCAATGGCAGCAGCACTGAGACGTGTCCTGGCCGTGCCCCCGTTGCTGCTTCCCAACTGACTGGCTGATGGATGGCCTGGCCTTGGCACGGCAGGAGTGGTGATGGATGCACTGCTGGCTCTCCGGCCGTGCCTGGCCGGGATCTGGCGCAGCATGCTCTGCCTGCTGCTGCTGCCTGCTCCCCAGCCACCTCACCTCACTCAGAGCAGTCCCACGTCCCCTTAGGGACCTTGTCAGGAGGCACCAGTGGCCGAGGGGTTAAAAGAGCTCCAGAGCCAGGGCCTGCAGCCGTGTGGCTCATGGTCTCCACTGCATTATAATCAATACTAGTATGATATTGTCAGTGAGAGTGAAATGAACTTGTAGTGGCTGAAAGCAAGATAGGTTAATTAAAAACCTTGATCAAAGCATCATAAACCACATAAAAGGTTCCATCTTTAATTATTTTCAAATGATCTCTCAGGCAGGATGGCCAAAAAGAAGTCCCTCTTCCCAGGGTCTGTGAGCTGTGAAATTGTGTCATCATGTCAGATTCAGTTATCACTTGCTGTCCAAACGAGAGAAAGGCAAAGCCCGGGACAGTCCCCTTGTTCAGGATGAAAATTCAGAATTGGTGATGACTCATTAGTGCTCTTGCAACCAGGGTCAGACTGGGGAGCTGCACATCCTCCCCAGCCGCTGGGCAGGAGCCGTGCCTGGGGCGTGCTATCAGTCTCTGGAGCTCACAGTCTCACACTTTAGGAACAAGGTTTCAGCACCTGCTGGATGGTTTTGTTCTCACAAGCACTTTTTGCTGTCGAGGGAAATCAACCCGGTCAGCCCAGCAGCTGAGTGTCTGAAGCTCCCTGCTTGGCTCAGACCAGCTCACTGCGCTTCCCAGACACATTCCCTCCTTCCGCAGGGTTCCGATGGAAGCACTGCACGTTCCCTCCTTNGCTCACTGCGCTTCCCAGACACGTTCCCTCCTTCCGCAGGGAGGTGGGACCTGCTCCGGGCCGATGGAAGCACTGCCCTCAGCAAGGGCAGAGGGGCAGAGGGCACAGAAATGATTGTCCGGGGAAGATTTCAGTGGGAATTTTAGGTTACAAATGAAAATTCTGCACTTTGTGTAGGATAGCTGGGAGATGCAAATTCAAGTGCTGCCCACCACAGCATGGTGTCCAAGCACAGGTATCGGGGGTGTCAGTGCAGGGATGTGCTGTAGTGAGAACAGCAAAGGTTCTTCCAAATCCCTCCTCCTGGCATGTGGAACGGGACCAGGGTAGCATGTGCTTCCTCCTGCCCTTTGGCTTTTGTACCTTTCTGTGCTGTCAGAGGCCTGTATTTACCATACATTATACACTTAGAAAATGACAGGCCTGTAATGCTGACTGAAGGCAATTATATGGTGGTTTGAATACAAATAAATAGCATTTCCAGTGCAACACTGGGATAGTCTGGGCTCTCTTGGGTAGGGTACTGCAATTGCAAAGACTTTCTTCCTTGTGTTGGTTTTGGATTTCATGCAATCATTGTTTCTATCCTATTATTTAGCCCCTGGGATAGGATTTTTGGAATACAGTGATTTCTTGTGTAACGGCTTTTCATCCCAGGCTTGAATCCAGCAGTGCTCCTTTCCTTCCTTCGGTTTTGCTGTGAGAGGGGGAAGACATGCTGGAGAAAAGAGCAACGCACGCACACACAGCTAATGAGAGCAGGTGTGAAAATGTCCTGTCTTTCCTTCCCACCCAGCAGTGATGGACTCCGCAGTGAACTGCAGCACGGTGAAACGTGGGAGGTGTCACACACGGTTTGCTCATCACCCCATTTACTGCAGAAACAGCCCATCACATCTCCCTGCAACGAAGGAGAAGGACAAGGTGACCTCGGATAGAGGATTTGTGCGGCCTTGGTGACCCAGGGCCAGAGCAGTGGCCACTGTGCCTCTGGGGCCAGCCAGCAGGGCTGGAGAGGCCAGGAGCATCCCAGCCCCCTGGGGCAGCCCAGGACCACCAGAGCCCTGTGAGGGGCCGGGGTCGCAGCCCCCCCACTCCTGGCGCAGCCCCGAGCGCGCCCACCAGCTCACGGCTGAGCTGGGCTTGTGAGACCCCGTCCTGTGTTCTGCAGTGAGTGAGGGGGGCTGTTCACAGCATCCTGCCATGAACTGGCTCCGAGCGGCCCCTTGGGCTCTCTCAATTAATTAGTTTGATGAGGAGCTAGGTTGGTTACCAAGCACATGAGCCTCAGAAGCCAAGTTACAGAGCAGCTGTGAACTGGTTTGTGCTCCTAGGCCAGCACAAATAGGGCTGCTCTGCATTTCCCACATGCTTCAACACAGTCTCATGCCCTTTTCCCTTTCTTTCCTATCAAATCCCATTCCATGGGCTGCTCTCCCTCCTCCTCTGGTGCTGCAGAGGACAGCTTTTCCCACTTCCAGTATGGATCTGCACAGCCCACTCACCTCGGTGTCAGTATGATCTGTGTTAGAGAGACATCAAAGCACAGCATCCTCTGGGAAAAGGAGAGATAAAGGGAGGAGAAAACGTTCCAGAAGCACCGACAAGCAAAAGTTGTGTTTAGCCCCTTTCTGGAACAATAATCTCCCTGAAGGTGTGCTGAGCACTCCGGCAACACGCAGCGGGAGCAGCCGGGGCTCTGTGCGCAGTGTAATCTGATCATGCTCTGTTTGGATAAGAAACACAGCTTCATGCTTTTCACCTTCTAGGAAAGAGATTTATTATGAAAAGCAGGTCTCTGCCTCAGAGCACATCAAAAACAGTTGGCTTCATAACTCTGGGAAAAAAAGATAAATAAAGAAGTCCCATGAGACACGTGTGAGAACCGAGGAAGTATTAAAACATATGTTGGAACATATTGATCCCCAAAAGCCTCCTGCAGCAGACATGAATCTCTTTCCTTTCCAGCCCCACTGATGCTTTAATGAGGATGGTGTGTGCCGCTCACCTGGATCAATCCTTTATGCAGATTCCTGCCAAGCCCCCACCACGGGCCCTGTCTCAGCCCGGCAGAGAAGACGGTGCCGTGTTTCAGCTGAGCAGCACCAAACCTCTGCCAGGAGCACAGCTGCAGCCCTGGCCGGGCATCGAGGCCTCAGGCTCCAAGGGCTGCCACCTTTGTCAGGTCAGAGGGATGGCCAAGGACCTACGATCTGACCTGCAGGTCAGCATCCCTCCTGCTGGTTCTCATCCACAGTAATGTCCCAGTGACACCTGGTTTGGTGTGAGCAGAGTGCCTGAAACTGAGCCTTTTATTCCTATTTCAAGTACACCAGATTTTTCCTTTTTCCCCTCCCAAAGTGTATGTGTAATAAATATAGCACAGGCCTGGGAGGATGAAAAGATGAATCACAGCTATGAAAATATTTGACTATATTTTAAGCAGGACTCCCAGCAGGTACAACATAGCCATCTACCACTGACGTGCTTCAGAGGCATCAAAATACTGGTTTTTCTACCTCTGAGTTATCATTAATTATTCTTAAAATAAAGTGCTACCATGCAGCATTAATTCAGAAGAAACTGTAAGTTCCTTGCTATTCTCTACAACTTGTTTTCACAATGAATTAATGGGAGTTAATTTAGCACTTCACAACAAACAGGACCACTGCAGGAATACAAACTAGGTGTTGCTTCCTGAATTCTTCCTCTCTCATTAGAGCCCCTCTTTGACTAATATTAGATGTAGTACAAAAGGTCTTAGTCTGGTAGAGAGTAAATTTGCTGGAAAAGCAGAAATCAGGAAAAAATACTGCATGATTTCCTCCTCTTGTGGATATTAACAGCTTGGCACAGATACATTGCTCTCACAGTGGAAAAGAATGGTAAGAAATGGGCTCTAATTCTTTGTAGTATGTTAATATTAGTATCTGTGAACAGTGTGTTGTCATGTTCATGTAGCATGCCCTTTGTCCAACACTGCTCCCAGTTTTCTGGAGCAAGCACCATTTCAGCCCACAGGTAGCACTTTGACTGTCAATCACTTTCTCTAAAAATGCACGAGATTTTAGTCCTCACTGAGATGGAAAACTAAAATAAGCAATTTGGAAAGCATTCTGCATCTTGGAGAGGCTTTCTATAATTTATTCAAACTCAGCTTGAAATAGAGAAATGGTTTTACCCCCGGAAGCATCCAAAAATACGTCGTGTCAGCATGTGCATTGTGTAGGAAAATCACCAAATCTTCCAAAGCTGGGGGTCGAGGTCCCCCGTGCTAACAAAGGGCTCCTTCTCAGCTGCAGCTCCCGGGGGAGCTGTGGGATCAAGCGCTGGGGTCCAGCTGGTGCCTGACCAAAAGGCTCTGCAAGAGTAACATGCACACAGCCACCTGTGAATCTCGGGGTCCCCCTCAGCCAGCCCAGAGGCTGTAGGGATGCACAGAGGTTCCTCGGGCATTCCAGGAGGGTGGGATGCTCCTGCCTCCTGGCTCAGGCTCCTTTCTCTCTGGTGCCAGAGACGGGAGCTAATTTTTACTGCAGTGGGCATCCTCTCTAGAGGGTCACAAGGGACGAGAGGAAATAGCCCCAGGCTGTGCCAGGGGAGGTTTGGATTGGATACTGGGGAAAATTTCTTCGTGGACAGGGTGTCCAGCCCTGGAAGAGGTGGCCCAGGGCAGGGGTGGAGTCCCCATTCCTGGGTGGATTTAAAAGACATGCAGGGGTGGTACTCAGGGACAGGGTTCAGTGGTGGGGGAACAGTTGGGCTCAGGGGTCTTAAGTGTCTTTCCAACCTCACTGATTCTGTGACTCCATACAGCTGATGCTTGCTTTTTTTCTTTGAAGGTGCTTCTATCCTTCTGGGAGACCATGGGTAGAGCAAGTTGGGGTTTCATTTGCATCAGGAACAAAGCAAATCAGTCCTGGAAACGCTGCCTGTGTGGTTTTAAAGAGCTGCAGCAGCAGTTGTGGAGACTGGGGGTGGGGGAGCATGGGAGAGGAGAATGGCACACAGAGAAAATTTCATTCAAGCAATTAAGGAATCACCACACTTTTATGATTAACTTCTTGTTCCCAGGTTGAATGCAGAAGCTGTTAGTAGGGGCATTGCTATTCCATACCTGACACGAACAATGGGAATATTTGTTCTGCCCGGGAGGATTACACCTTCCATTAATCTAAGTTTTATTGAAAGTTTAAATAACAGACAGACAAAATTTGATCAATTAGCAGTGTAATTCCAAGGAGATGTCACAGTGAAATTAAATCTCAGGCATTTTTAATGCAAAGAAGCCTAGGAGCTCCCTCCAGTTTTCTTTCTCAGTACTGTGTTTAGATTTTAATTGAAAGTTTATTCTGCTTTGTGCATCTTCTACTAAATTTTAATTTCAGACTGTAATGAGAACAGTTTTATATTACAGTGTTTGTAGCACTTCGTGGATAGATCAAAGATGCCTCATAAAGGAAGGAAACAAACAGGTTTGTGTAGGATCCATGGAAACTCCAAGAGAAAAGAGATTTTTAATAACATGTGGGGAAAATGAGAGGGAATTGGTGCTGTGATGAGGAGGGATGCAGGATGTACATGTGATTATTGTACCCATGTGCTCAGACCCTGGGGGCTCACTCAGGGGCTCCTCCAGGCCCCCCCCAGTGCCAGAACAGCCGGGGCCATTCTCTTGCTCATTCCATCCTGGACAAAAGCTGCTCCCCGAGCCCACCTCGGCACTGCTGCTCCTCTGCTTCCCAGCTGCCATGGTCCCCTTCCTGCCATCCCACCATTTCGGCTTTCATTACCTTATATAATTTCTTTGTCCCCAGTGAAGTGTTATTGCCATCGTTACTGCTCCGCGTCTTCCATTTTTCTTATCACAAATGTCATTCTCATACAGCAAATACCAGAGGTGCCACAACCTTCCTGTGAATCTATCTCAGTGCTATCTTTGGAGACATACCTCATCTGAAAAGGAGAAATACTGAAAATAGCTGCATTTTTTTGGGTGTATATTTTTGTCTGGATGGATGTCAGGGATCAGCTTATCGGGCAGCTGAAGCAATGCAAGTCCCCAGCCTGCACAGTTCTAGTTTTGTTTCCCCAGTAAGAGTTTCTGGTCAAACCTGGGCCTTGATACCCTTACAAAAAGCTTCCCCAAAGTGACAAAGACTCAAATTTAACAGAAAATACTGGTGAGGAAAGGTTTCTCAGCGTGGCAGAGAACACAGCAGCAGGGGCTGAGCTGCTGGGTGTGCAGCACACGGGCTTTGATGGCAGATCACTCCAGGCTGTTCCCATCAGTCAGATGAGCAAATACCAGGAGGAACTGGTGCTTGTGAAAATTAACAGATGTGGCTGCACACACCCAGCCTCTGACTGTGTGTGACTGTACCCACCACGCTGATCTGTTTGTGGGGCAGTCCCGGGGCACCAGGCAGCCGGTGCCCTGGCTGGGCTACACCAGCTCTCTCTGGCATAATCCCGCCTGGGAGGCGAGGATTTGGGGTTTCTCAAGAAGTAATTTTTCTTAGTAAAAGCAGTGATTAATCTTGCTTCAGCCACGAGTAGCAGTATTTAAAACAACAACAAAAAAAAGGCAGCTGAGAGCTGCCTGCAGCTTGGCTCGGGCAGCCGCTCCTCCATATGGCGTGTGAAATGCCAGCACATGAAATTAACTCTCATAAATAAGTAATAAGGGCTGATTTGCCCAGATCTGGATGGGCTGCCTTCCTGTGGAACACAGCCCTGAGCTGTGGCATCACTGTAACTGCAGGTGCTCGAAGCCACAGAGTTCCAACAAAATGTGTATTCCAGGGAGAACTTGGAAAGAAAAATCCACTTTGGGAAGGGGGCAGCGTTCCAGCCTCAGTCTGGGGTGCTCAAGGAGGACTGCCTGTTTGTGTTTTCAGAATTGAATGTTTCAGTTTTCTGACACTTTCCACAGGTCAGGCTCAAGTGAAATCATATTTTGTTTAAACAGAGCCTTTGAAATAACCAGAATTTCCCCTCTTCCAGAGGACTCCTTGTATGGGAATTCTTTTTCATCTCCAGAACATGAGAAAATTGAAGTAATGAAGCTCCCTCTGAAAAATCAGAAAGATTTGTCCCACATCACACATCTCATGTCATCTTTCACTGACAGTACAGGGGCTTCAGAGTGGGAGTCCTGTTCCTGCTAGAACAGAATTTCAGTATGCAAGAAGGTGGCAAGATTTTAAGTAGAACTCTAAGCCTTAGAGTTGCCCATCTCTGACAAAAATAATTAAACACAAATAGTCGAATTCTCACAGACCCTGAGGACTTGAGACAGCCTGGTGTCCACTTGCAGCAGGCATTGGTTCAGGTATTGACCCAACTGAAAGGGCCAAGCACCAGTGCCTGAACCCCCCTTTCCAGCAGCACCATGGGTTCCTGGAGGCCTGATCCTGCCTCAGGAATGGCTGGGAAGCCGCAGAAACAATGGAATTTTTCTTCAGTCACCCTGAGTGAAAAGGAAGCAGTGTCAGTGGGAGTCACGGGACCGATGGATGGTCCCGAGCACGGCGGTACAATCTGTCAGAGCTGGGGTTAATGGGGGGAATGGAAACAGCCCGAGCCTGGGCAGCTGACATCATCTGCTAAATTAACTGAGAAGCAGCTCTCACTGGGCTCCTGCTCCTGCCTTCGCTGTCATTAACCCAGGAACAGCTGCAGCTCGGCCGTGCCCGGTACCACCCGGGGCAGCTGCGGGGGCAGCGTGCGGGGCTGGCGTGGCTGGGCTGGCATGGCCGGGCTCTGCTGTGGCCTGGGCATCGCCCCGAGCACGGCCACAGCCCGGGCTGACAGGCTCACCCTGCCCTTGTGTCAGTGGGACACCGGGCCTGGCTTCGGCTTGTCCCCAGCCACTCTTAGGGCACAGGGAGGGACTCACAAAAACGGGGGAATTTCCACTCAGAATTCATCCCCGTGTGTGGCACAGAGCGTCTCACGGGTGAGACTGTGCATCCCTGTCACTTCTCCAAGGTCTGGTTCCTGCCCAGAGCCGGTGCCACTGTGGCCTTCAGAACCAAGCTTGCTCTGCTGCCAACTGGGAGTGCTTGAGAAATGTTCCAAATGCGTTTGGTGCTCAACTGCAAAGTGCCACCTGTGCTGGAGACCAAATTAACCCACGGATGAGAAAATGGAAAACCGGGCATTTAATTGTTTAAGAGCTTCAAATCCTTTACTCTTAATTCCCATTTATAGCATAAATATTGAAGGAAATCAAGTGATTTAAGAGCAAAAACAGGTCCTAGTTTCTGTTGATGTCTTGTTCTCACCTTACAGGAAGAGAGGTACATTCAGAGGCTGGTTTCGGCTCGGGAGGCACCACTCTGCAATGAGGCTCCAGCTCTTCCCAAGGGTATGATAATTCACAGTTTAAAAGTTTTTTCCTGTCCTGAAGGTAAAATACAACACTGAAACTGCCAGGAGCAGTTTCCTTGGTTTGTGGTTCCAGTATGGCCTTTTCTGACCTTTGGACATAAGCCATGAATGCTTTAATCCCAGCAAGGGTTTTATCTTAAGCAGATATGAGGAAGGATCTGAGAAGTAGGTCAGGAGACATTAGAGGCTGTTTGATTCATTGTGAACTGTGTGCACAGCATGGCTTTTAAGCCTGAAATGCCATTACTCGGATGCATTGAAGCTGCAGTTTTGTTTTAGAGAATAGTCAAATGGAGGGTTAGTAGGAGAAAGGAGAGAGGAAGGACTGGGTTTCTGGGGGCCAAACACCATTTCAGGCAGGGAACCAGCCCCACAAGCAGCTGCTTGTGTTCTGAGGTGGTGCAGGGTGAGGCTCGGGGGTGGCGTTGGGTTGTGGGCGGGGGGACAGGAGAGCTCCAGCTGTCCCCTCTGCCAGCAACATAGTGCTTTGGGGACACTCCTTAGATCCTTTGCTAAGTATTGACGATATGTTTTTCCCCCTCACAGTGCTTTCCCAGCCTGTGTCTGTCCAGGGTGCAGAGTTTTCATTTCTTTTAATGGTTCCCAAGAAATTATTGAGAAATCAAAATACATTTCGAAGTTATCTTCAAGGATTACTGTGGTTCAAATGGTTTCTTGAAATCCACAGTGCAGATGCTATTTTTCAAAGCTTTACTGGTCCCCAAATGATTGTAATGGTGTATTGACTGGCTTTACTGGGGCCTTGGGAGTTTAGAAAGGAAAAAAGTACCTTAGCAAGTGAAAACCCTTTAAATATATATACATGAAAGTTTTTAAAGTTCATCTAATCTGTCTCTAGTTTTGGTATTTATAAACCAGGCACTGTCACTGAGGTTAACAGCACTTTCCTGTTCCCAGGAACGTTGCAGCACTCAGTTGACTGCAGCACCTTCGTGCCTTAAGGAGGAGAACCCCACCCATCTCCCGGGGCTGGTGCACCCCTCAAGCTTCTGAAACTGCTGCCGGGAGTGAGAGCTTGGCCTCACAGCACTTCCCTGCCATTGCTGGAGAGCCGAGGATCCTGAAATGTCCATGGAACAGCATTAACGCAAGATGAATATCGCTCCATACCCTGGATCTGTTTAACCTGATAAATAGTTTCAGTTAATGGACAGCAAAAGGAATGATGCTCAGTAAATTTGATTTTATGAGCCTTTCACTTATTTGCTGTGCCCATTAGGTCGGAAGTTAGGTAATGGTAAGTGTCCATTAGTGCATTAGCTCAGCAATGAGGGAGCTGAGTTGGAAAAAAAAAGAAAATGGTGGAAAACCCCCTGAAGCCACGTGCGTTTATTAAACCTTTGTTCGTTAGTGGCTGCAATGGACACTGAGCTGGAGAGACGTCGGAGTTTGGTTCGGGTGGAAAGTACAGCAACCTCTGAATCCCCTTCTTCCTCCCCACAGCTTTAGGTCCATGTTCCTCCACCTGTGGGGAGCCTGGGGCAGCCTCAGGGGCTGTGAGGCAGGGATGGGGCTGCTGATGTTCTCCTGTCCCAGGAAAGTCTCTGTGCAGTGCTGGTGGCAGCCTGGGGCTGCTCCTTCCAGTCACAAACACATGACCCAGCTCGTAAGAACCAAAGTAACCATTTCACTGATAGCCCTTTCTTTTACTCATTTCCTTTGAATTTTTTTCTCTGCCCAGGCAAATTAGTTTTTAAAATCTCTTTTCCCAATTTCTTCACTACCCTGGGATTATTTACACACCCCACAAAAAGCTGTTTACTCTTCTGGGTAATTCAATGAACATTCACTTGCTTTGAATTAATATGCAGCGTTGTTCCAAGTGCTGGCAATTTACTGGTAATTGGAACATCTTCTTACCCTGGAAAAAACATCCAGCCTCCCAAGTTAGTTTTCACAAGTGCCATTAACATAGCAAGAGAGCCAAATTCCCTTGTGTATGTGCTAGCAAGGAAAGATGGGGCTTGTTAGCAATTACAAGGTAAATTTTCTTCCCCCCACTTCCTGATGGTGCTTCCCCTGCAGCTGTGAGGGCTGTTCGGGGTGACTGGAGGCTGTGCCCCACCGCTGCCGGGGCTGGGTGCGTCTCTGCTGTGGTGTTTAAGCAATTTGCCCACGATGTGGTGCAGATGCTGGAAAGAGTTTGGCGGGTAAAAGGGGTTTGCAGCCGTGCGTGGAGGAGCAGGGCACCAAGAACCTTTTCAGCAGCAGTTTGAGCTCACCTGGATGCACATCAGAGGTGCTTTGAGCTGTTTGTAGCCAGGTGACCACTGCAGAGAGCTTTGCTGACAGGGTTGAGTGGGAATGTCTGTGGCTGGTGCCCGGTGAACTGCACTGTCCCTCGCTCCGCTGGTGAGGGAGAGCTCAGGCCAAGAGCAGGGTCAGGCCGGTCAGCAGGCGTGCTTCCCTTTCAGTCTGCTGGGTGCACTCTGACCGCAGACAGATAGAGACCCGGCTGGGATAGAGACCTGTCTGTGAAACTAACAGAACCTGATAGAGAGACAATGAAATCTGTTCTCTCTGCTCTGTTGTCTGCTCGCTTCCCTAATAAACAAGGGCTGCTTACAATGCTAACACTTCTCCAGGGGTTTCCCCGATAATGAAAACAACTTTGTTAGGGACTGAGGATGGGGAAGCGACAGTAAGTTGCATTTGTTCGAGGCAGTTTTGAGGTCCCAGAGGGATTCACTTTGAATCTGTGCTCTCCAAAGCGAGGCTTCCCGTGCCTTTCAGAGCCTTTTTTTTCCCTTAAACTTTCCACCCCGTGTATAACCTCCTGCCCAGGCAGGACACGGGGCTCAGCCAGAAGGGAAGACAAAATGTTCTGGGGTTAGTTAAAGTCCCAGGTGTGGTTTGCTGCTGGATGTGCCTGTGAGAGCATCTCCCCTGTGGGATGACAAGTCTCAGAGCAGCAGGGCCCTACAAGAGCCTCTCTTGCTCTCAAGACATTCTTTCTCTTATCACATTTACTGTAGAGCTGGAAATCTTCATTAAACAAATATTTTTGTTGATTTGTATGCTTTGCTTTTGACCGGTGAAAATGTGTTTACAACAGAGTTTGTGTTAACACCCTGAAAATAAACAAGTGTGAGTATGGCACTGATCATGCTAGCACAAAAATTAATGTTGCACATGCAACGTTAAATACTGCTAAAGAATTTAATTTAATTAGGGAATCAGCCCTTATGAAAGCCAGCAAGCTGATGGCCCAGAGAGCTGAGATCCTCTGGCCGTGGCAAGAGCTGAGCACACACGATCTCGCTGGGAGCATCCCCTGCTGGCTGCTGCTCAGGGCACCCCCGGCCCTGCTGGCAGCAGGACAGAGCAGGGCTCCTGTGCTGCCAGCCGTGTCCTTCTGTGCACGAGCAGGGACCAGAGTGACAGGAACCATCTTTAGGGACCCAGTCTGGGACAATATTCAACTTCATGAAGTCTCTGGGTGGAAGTAGCTTCCAGTCACTAGAACCAACCTGGGGACAATATAAACCCACAATCAAGAAATCCTTCACAGCCAATTAGAGGTCTCTTGAGCTAACAAGGACACTTCAGACTCCTTGACACCTGCTCGTAGAGGCAGCAGAGCTCAGGGGCTGCACAGAGAGCTCTTCTCCATCCCCTCCTGCTCTTCACAGCCCCTCTGCAACCCCCCAGGGGTCTCGTGGCCCCAGCCTGCAGCCCCCGTGCTGCTGAGACACCGGCTCTCCCGCACGTGGGGCACCTGGGGCGGGTGGCATCTCCACAGACGTGGCAGCCCAGGGTGCTGCGGTCTCGGCTCCAGCCACGGAGAAGGTGTGGGCTTGTGGACAGTCCCCACACAGCTCGGACTGGGAGCAACGTCTTCCTCACACCCAGTGCAGTCCTTACTCCCCGAGACTGCAGGGTGAGTGTGCTGCCTGGGAGAGGACATTAACTGGGACATCCTATTTACACAGAGCTTCCTAGTGGTGTCCTCGGGAGAACAGGGATCCAGACAGTGCAGGGTGTGTTGTTGGTAATGTAAAAGGACACTGTGATTTGTATTGCATCACTGAACTCCATCATGTCTTTTATTCCCCTTGTTTCCAGGACAAGATGCAGCTCCCTGTGAAGCCATCACCGACTGGCACCTATTGGCAGGTCACCACTTGAGGTTTTATGCCACAAAGGAAACAGGCTGCTGCTGAATCCCGACAATATGTGGCTTACAGAGCCACTGACTCAGCATGAACCAACTCCTCAGCTCCCACAGCACCCCTGGTTCCTTGCTGGCCACCCTGGGCACTGCCAGCAAAGCCACCTGAGCTGGCAAGGATGGGACTGGCCAGGGATGGGGCCATTGACAGGACTTTATCCTCACGCCGAGGTCTTTTTCCTCTGCCAGTGCTCAGTGGAGCTTTCCCTGCACATCGCCTTGCCCGCTTGTTGTTAGAGCTGGTCACAAGCACGGGGGTCTCTGGGGGTCACTTGGTCCCTGTCTCCCCCCAGAGCAGGTCCTGGCTGTGGGACCGCTGCCGGTGGCAGGGCTGGGACCAGCTCACACGCATTCCTTGCAGGTCTCGAGTCCCTTGGCAGAGCTCTGCAAGCAGCTGCTTCCCTCTCTCTCTGCATTAAGATTAATGTTTGAACAGCACTTGTCCCATCCGTCTCCCTGGGAGGCTTCCTCCAAACAAATAGCAGGAGGAGGTGGCATCTATTTGAGAATGACAGGGCTTCAATCTATTTATTCCACAGGTAACCACTCTCTCCTGAACTGTCAGATTGACTCTTCATCTTGCAGGGGCTGCGGTGCGAGCGCATCGTGGCGGGCACGGGCCCACCCCCGTGCGTTTGGGAGGAAAAAGAGTCACTGAGACTGATTGCACAACTGAATATGCAGCATGGTAAACAGTTATTTGGAAATTATTGTTTGTGTTTAATTATGACATACAGAAGTTTAACAGTCATAAATTTTTCATTGGGGTTGGGATGCAAATGTAAGCATTAACGTGCATCAGCGAGAGACACAAATCAGCGTTTCCTGCAGCGCACCACGGGAACCAGGGCCGGCAGCCCCACACTGTTCAGGGGCATCCCCCTGCTCAGCATCGTGGGCCAGAGCTGTCAGTGAGCTGAGAGGGGCTTAGAAACCGGGAATTACTTGTTTCTGCTTGTTTTGTTCTCTGTATAAAGTCCTTTGGGCAGAGCAGTGGCTATAACAGGCAGCGAGGGCTTGACTCCCCCTCACACTTTTGGGGTGCAGCCAGGGTGGAGAAGGGACTGTGGGTGTAACCTCCATCCTGGCAAAACAGGAAAACTTTCTGGTTTCATGAACGTGCCTTGTCAGCACTTTTGCTGTCCTTCCAACAATTATCAGATGAATTTTACCCATCTTTTCTCTCTTTTCATTCTTATCTCTTTCTTCTCCTCCCCCCAGCACATGCACACAGACACATGCTGTGGCTCTTGGCAATTGAAGAAAATGAAAAATAGATGTGTAGAGGGAAAAAAGTTTAATAGCAAGAAAACATGTGCTAGAAAAGAGGGTGGTAATAAAGGGATCTAATTAAAATGGAAAATTTCCATGGGAAAAGGAAGAGGTGTTGGGGGAGGCAGAGGCAGAACATTGTTTCCACCCAGCCTGCTCATCTGGGGGAAGAAGCAGCATTTCCCAGCTGATTAAAAACTGGTATGATAATGAAAGATGAGTATTTTTCTGTCTTTGTATTTCTGAAGCAAATCTCTCATGGGACAAAACATATCACTCAGTGAGTTGCATAATGTTTAATTCTGTATTAGGCAAAGAACAAACTGTGTCTGTGTTGTACAATTCACACGTGAGCAGAACGGTGAGCGCACATTTCCTGAGCACCCACCTGTGCCTCCAGAGACAGTTTTGGGGAGGATTTTAGGGGGCGACAGGAGTCCAGAGGGTCTTGTGACAGTGTTCCAGGGATGAGCAAATGGGGTGCAGAGATCTCAAAATAGATGTGCAGAGAGGGCTGACCTGTAGCTGAAGGATGTGTTTGAGCAGAGCTGACCTCGTCATCAAAGCCTGGGATGAAATATCTCCCCAGACGAGTTCTGTTTATGATGTTCTCAGGCTATTTTAACAACGAAATTGTAGCCAGTGGAGCTGTGATTTACTCCACAGCGGCAGAGGTGTCCTCGGTGCCCCTGCAGAGTGGTCACCCTCTGCAGGGGGAGAGCAAGGGGTCACAGCACTGGGGACGTGTCCTGCGGCCAGTTTGTGGCCACTTTGGTTCTGATGCCTGAGCTGTGGGCGATAAGGGACTCACAGAGTGGCCCAGACACATCACACTGGGGCAGAGGTGTGCTGAGAAGGTGGACAAATGGCACTTGGCTGTTTGTATTTCTGCATATTGTGGCTCTGTGTAGCTGTCAGATGACCCACAGTTAATGTCACAGATTTAGGCATTTCTTTGTTCCTTGATTGAGAAGGGTAATGGGGGAATCTGTGGCCATTGGGACACAATGAATCAGTTCTGGGAAAACAAATTCTCCAAAGAGGAAACTGTCTGTGGGAAGGGGTGATGTGGGATGTGGGATGGGAGTGCTAAACCAGAGATGTGGCAGTGGGAATGGCTTTCTTGGGCTTTGCCTTGAGATTATTCCTTGCTGTCTGTCACTTCTTGGTCCTCTTCCCATGTTCCGGTTTGAAGGACACCTTTGAAATGAGGGATGAGCCATAATGAGAAAAGAAATGCAAATTAATCAAAGATGACACTAGAAATGATGTGAAACATAATTTCTTTGGCACAGAGTTCCAGCGTCAGGGGGTCTGTGTGTGTACACAGGCACGTGGACACGAGCTGCCACCGTTCATTGTTATAATGCTCATGAAAAACTCCACAAACACCGATAGCTCCCACACAGAGGTGTGGGTGACCTTCAGGTGGGGCTCTGCAGCTGGATTTGGAAGCCATTGATTTGCTTGCTGTCTGTCAATTTTCCTTTCTGGTTTCAGGTACAATCATGAGTGGCAGCAGCAGCAGGGCCCCACTGAGCAGCCCCAACCTCTCAGAAGAGCAACAGCAGCATTCCCGCCTGCAGGATGATTTCCTTGATATTTAAGGCAAGTCTGGAGCCAGGAGCAGAGAGTGGCCGGTGCTGGGCAGTGTCCCATGGCTTAGTGTGGCCAGTATTTCTACCAGAAATGGCTTTTGTGGTCTCCTGTAATCAAGAGTTCTCGGCAGGGGGGGGAAGCCCCCACTCTGCACAGCCATGGTTTAATTTCTATAGCTGATGGAGAAATTACTTTTGTTTGTATTTTAAAACTGCTCAAAGAATTATGTGTGTATTTACCACTCTGTGGCTTAAAAGCCCTTATCTCTGTTTTGGGGAGTTTTCTGTGCTCATTCTAAAACGTGCTGGCCAGAGCAATGGATGAGTTCATTTCCCCAGGTCGATGTTCATTCCTCCGCGCCGCTCGCGTTGTTACCAGGCCTGCAGCACGATGGCTCCAGCACCATTGGCAGGATCCTGCTCCTGCAGGAGCCCCACACTCTGCCTGGGCTAAGGGCAGCCAGGGGGGGCATTTAAAATAAAAAGAAGTAAATCTCTGAGGAATCAATGCCTTTGCTCCTTGGCAGTGCTGATCTCAAGTGTTTAAAAAACACAAGTGGGGCTTCAAAATAGAACCATGAGATTTTCCTAACAGCGAGGGGAGTTGGAAGAACAGAGCCCTGTGTTTCTGGGGACTTGGGCTGATTGTATCCATAAAACTATACCCATAACCACATAAAACGTGTGTGTTTCCAGAACAGTTATAGGCACATGCATATATGTATAAGTATATAAGTTTTGGGGGGTTTTGGCCATATATATGCACACTGCATACAGTGGTGCCTCTCTGCAGTCAGAGGAGGTGCAGGGTGTGCACACGGGCCCCTGGGGTCCCGGGCAGTGGTGGCACTGCCACCGGCTGTCGTGGCACTGCCACCAGCTGCCAGACCCGCTGCTCCCGGCTCTGGCTCATTAACGCTGTCCTGGCAGAGGGGCTTCGGTGCTGAGTCACTCCTTTTGGGTAAATATCAGGGTAAAAAGACATGACATTTTCTGGGCCGTTCTTCTGTATTAATAAGATTCCAACTACAGGGTGACCTTTTCACAAAGGATTTGTAAATGCCAAAAGCTGCATAAAAATCTCTCTTTCTCAGGCAGACAGAGGCATCATAACTTCACGTTTATTTTTTAAATGGTGTTTTCCCGTCTTTCCCCTTTTGATCATCTCTTTCCCCTGAATGGATGTAGTGACAGCTGTACCGCCAATAAGCGCTATGAAAGGGAATGGGAGAAAATCAGTGATAGAATTATTGCCTGCTCAGGGGACCATTCTGCTCAGGGGCTGAATGAATGAAAACAGGGCAGGGGTGATGGCCCAGCAGGGAGGGATCAGCTTCTGCAGGAGAGGGACCACGCAACATCATTTAATTCCTTCTCCCTTTTGCAATAGTCCAGAGCCTGCACTTGTCACTGGAAAGGGTTCAGCTTTGCCTAAACTGCAGCTTAAAAAGGAAAAATTGAGGCTGGGTCTGAGTCAAATGCAAGTTTCATACTTTAATGTTTTATCACCTCAAAATATCATCCTGCGTTTAATTTCCTGAGTGATTCTTGTGCCCAGCTCAGCAAATGTTAATACACTCCCTCTGATTCCCACTCAGGTTCTTCCCAGGTTTTCTCCTTTCCCCTCCCATTTCCATGAGAGTTGTATGATCAGAAGGAGCAACAAACTGTAGGTGGGTACCTAAGGTGTCACCTCAAATATTGAGGGTTGATATGAGAACAGGAAAAATGTCCATGCTTGAAAAGGAATGTATGCCAGGTAGACATGAAAACAGCAAAAAATTATCCCTAATGTACTGGTGAGTCACCTGGAGTCTGCATGTCAGTTGTCTGAACTCTGCCAGGTTCTTCAGCCAAGGCCAGGACAAACACCTTCCCCTGATGATTCCTTCTGTGCTGTTACCCTCAGAACTTCCCCATCACAGTCCGGGTTTCCCTTCTGCAGCACACAGCATTACTTCTCGTTATGCTCGCACTGACTAATGAGAGTAATTGGTCTCTGTCCTCTTCATAATGTCCCTCTAACTATTTGTAAAGAGTTATCATGGCTCCCTCCAGTCCTCTTTTCTCTTCACATAAAGATTCTCAATTCATTTTAATTCGTCCTCCCTGACCCTCCCTCCCACTCCCACTTTATCTATCAAATAATGGAGCCCAATTACTTTGCAGACATGCCAGATTCGGAGGAGAGAACGAAGGAGGGGACGGCAGAGTGCGCTGCAAAGACAGCTGTGAATTCTCGAGTGACCAGCAGCTTTCACCGTGGGCGAGGCACTGCCCAGGCTCAGCAGCTCGGGCGTGGGTGCAGGAGCTCTGCAGCAGCTCCATCTGTCTCGGGTCTCACCACAGCAGCTGGAGCCACGCCGGGCACGGCTGGGCATTGCTGTGCCACGCCAGGACACGCAGCACTGGGGATGCACAGACACCAGCAGAGGCCCAGAACCCCCTCCTGCACTCTGAAACACTCAGACGAGGGTTAATTTGGATTAACAAAATGGAAATGTCAAGCTTCATTTATATTCTGGCACCCAGTGTTAATTACCTTTCCCTTTTTTTAGTAACCATTCTTGTGTTCTGTGTCCTCACTTAAAGCTGATAATAAGCTGTCCATCCATGAAACCATTCTGCTGACACAAATCATGATGGATATGAAAAGAAATAAAATGCAAATCTAATGAGACATTGCTCAGAATGAGACAAAAAAATTGAACCACGTTCTTTAATCATCAATGTGCAAAGCCAACCAGAATGAATTTGTTTCAAGGAGGCCTCATTTCTATTTAAATGCAAAATACACTGAAATGTTTTAAGAACCACAGAAAACTATGGATTTCTGATAAAAGGCTAAGTACTAGCCTTGTAATCCCAGCCAAAAAAAAGCCCCATACCAACCAACAAAGTTCAACCCCCTGGTGCTGCAAAGAGGCCAGTGGCTTCTCTTGCTCAGACTTCCCAGAGGGAAAAGCAGAACTCTTTAGACACAAGGTCACGGAAAACTTTAATCACTCGTGTGCTCTGTAGGACAAAGACTCACCAAATTGCCAGTGTCATCATAAATACTGGTAGAAAAAGCCTAATTCTGACCTGATGCTGTTATAAGTAAAAATATCATTGCATAAAGTCAATAAGAGGTCATGAGCAGTTTGAAAGGTTCGGTCCTCTAACCTCCCTCTTCCTTCCTTTCCCCCCCCATTATCATGTTTTCCTCCATTTCTGTTTGAAGCTGCATTTCTAATCACTTCCAGTGGGGAGTAGGACACGCTGCCTGGCTGCAGCACCCGCCTCACTGCCCTGGTCCCAGTGTTTCAGAGCCTATTCCAAGTGCTGTGATCCTGAAGTGAGCCCTGTATCAGGAAGAGTTAGTAAATTGAGAGTAATAAAGCCAATCTTTGAGAACAAAGAAGGTCTTTGTTTACCTTCTAAACAGAGGTTTCAGAATATTCTCAGACCTCATCCCTCTTCTTTGCGCATATGAAAGAAGAAAAAATTTAACACTCATTAAGAAAAGGAAGTCAGACTCCCCGTCCTGTGTCCTCAGAAAACGAGGCTTTAATAAGCATCAGATGTTGTGGAGACCCACAGTGAGATTTGTGTAAGTGGTGTGAAGAAGGTGAGACTCTGGGTGTCTGTTCCTCACACTCGGTACAGTGGGAAGGGGCGCCCGGGGAGTCCCCAGGCTCTGTGTAATTAAATGGTGAGATGTGTGATGGCCAGAAGGATACTCGGGTTCAAAAAGAGATCCAATTAATTCAGAGGAGAAACCTATCTGTGGCTATTAAGGCCCTTGTTCCCAACACAGCTCGTGGCTCAGGAAGTCTGTAATCTGCTAATTACTAGAAACTGAGAGCCTGATTTGTAGGCACGGATCTGTCCAGTTTCTGCTGGAGACAGGGTACTGGCTGGGGGATTTTGGATGCTCCAGTGTAACAGGTCTTTTGTTTGGGTCTTTTAAAATCATCTTATCAGAGCCTTCGTGGTGCCCCCCTCATCCCTGCTCCCCCCAGGCTCTGAGCCTTGTCACCGTGCTCCCTCAGTTCCCTGTCACACACCCAGCAGAGCCCCACAAGAGCCCAGCATTATTCTGTGTTTCCATTTCATGCTCATTGCCCTTTAGGATTTTGAGGGGTATTTTTCCCTTCATGTTTCTTCAAGTATTGGATGGTATTTTATTACTGCAATAAAGTAATTGCACTGGCAAAAGATGAACATTAACATTTGCAGTGTGGGTTGAGAAAAAACCACCATCTTTAAGCCTGCACAACGAAAATGGAGGTGCCACAGCCCAAGTTTCCCTGCAGCAGAAATCCCTGCTGCTCCTCCAGGATTTTGAACACCTCCACCACCAGCAGCACTAACAAACAGCAAAGTCAAACACTTTTTTCTTGGATAGACACCCAGTCCTTGTGATTTCAGATGTGATTTTGTTTCCTGATTTTATCTGCATGAGCAGTTTGAATGGTTTTATAATTTGCCTGTGCTTCCATTTTATCACATCTGCCTCCCATCTGTTATTTTTATGGTTTACATTCCCATTCTCCTCTCCTAATGCCAGCAGCTCGACTGTAAAGCTGATGTCACATCCTAGAAACTTACCACCTCTCTCAAAAAAAGGTGTTGTGTGCAGGATGGCATGAGAACCACCTGGAGAAGGATGGGTGGATCTATTATTAATGATTTTCTTTAGCAAGAGCCCACACAACCACTGTACTTGATGCAGGTACATGTTCTCTTCTCACTGCACCTTGCAAAAGTCCCTGAATGAACTGAGACCAAATGTAAACAAAAACTTAGTGATACATAAGGTGTTTATCTGTTAGATCCCATTGCTCTGGGAACAAAGCAGGAGCAGAGTGAGCACTCCAGGGCTCCAAGCTCCTCCCCAAGGCTTATCCCAAAAGGCAGGGGTGGGCTGGAGCAGAAAGCTGGTCCCCAAGGATGTTCTGTGAGCTGCCCAGGGCTCCAGAAGGGAGGGGGAAATGAAAAGCCAGCCTCTGGACCCCCAAGCTGAGCAGCTCCCTGTCACACTCAAAAGTAATTTGGTCACAGTATCATGACAGCATCCTCCCCCCGAGCACTGCAGCTCATCATGGGCCAGGGATCCTTCCACAAAACACTTCTGAATCAGCATTAATTCACTGCAGCTCTCACAACGTGACCTTGGGTCGTGCCCAGATCCACAGAGCCCACACCAGGAATGTGAAAGGGGCTGCAGGACTTGTGCACTGATGCCAGCTTGGCATCAGGTGGAAGAATCTGTAACATGCAAAATAAATATAGATTTCCCTCATATTGTCTCCAATACCCAGTGCTCAACCTCGGATAAACAACAGACGAGTCCCGCACGTGCCGCAGGTTTGGGCCAGTTAAAATTTTCACTTACTTGTGGCAACACAGGCTTTTTCTCCTTCCTTTATAATTTTCCAAGCACAAGTATAATTGGCTCTGGCCTGCTACCAAGAGGTTTATTAGAGCAGCAAGGGATGAAACTAATGATTGTTAAGAAGATCTAATTCCAAGGATACCGAGTTGCTGATTACACATTTATGGCTGCTAACCAGCAGCTCTCGAATAAGGGCCTGTGGATTTGTTTACCTTGCCAAGGCACTAAGATGCAGCCAGTCACTAAAATTCAGAGGTTGAGGCAGAAATCAATACCAAGCTGCTGAACACCCTCCTGTGCAGCTGGGAGAGACTAATTGCTGAGGGACCTATGAGTCCAATAAAAATGTGCATAATTTAAATTGTATTAAAACCATAAGCTGCTAAAACATCAATATTTAAACACCATCCCACCATCCCCTGCAGTGTGACCAGGGATCCTATGGGAAGAACAGATATTGCTGAACATAAAGGTGACAAAGGTGCAAGAATTACCTGAAATATTTCTTTCACCAAATTCCTGACATGGATTTGAATAAAAGTGCCTCTCAGAAAAACCTGGCCCCAGGTGTTCTTCCTCTTGGTGCTAAGAACGGCTGCCAAATGGGTTCCCAGCCCCGAGCAGGGGAAGTGGAAGCTGGATGAATGCAGAGCTGATTCTAAGACAGAGCAGCTCCACAAGGAGCAGCTGCTGCATGGGCAGCACTCCCACCTGTGATTTAGGGTGAGGGAGACGTGTTTGCTTCTGAGGAGGTTTGTTTGCAAACACAGAGGTCCGTGGCTGGCAGAGGACTGAAATCCCCCGCATAAAACTGCCAGCTCTGAAAAACCAGCCATGGACGTCACCCACTCGACAGCTTCCACAGCTCCACGCCTGGCAGCTCTGCCCTGTCCTCGCCCAGGACCCTCCACACCCAGCGAGAGCTCCCGGGGCAGCGGCTGCAGGAGGAAGGTCACTGAGGACTGACCCTTGGACAGCAAGGTCCCATGCCCGCTCTCTTGACCACCATGGCCAAAGCACCCACACACCAAAAATGTCCACTGTGCTGGCTAATTTGCACATTAACTAGCTGAGTTCTAAGGAGATCCTTGCACCACTCCATCCAGAGCTCATCTGCTGAGGATCACGCGTTTATCACCAAGAAAATACCTGTCTGTGCTGTGCAAGGTGTGCACGTGGCAAACCTCCATCGTTCTCTCAGCCACTCTGGGATACATACCATGAAATTTAACAAGGTGTGTCCTATACAGGGCTGTAACGTTGCAGCTGTGTGGACTAATTAGATAACACTCATTATTGTTCATTCAATTTGCATTTGCAGAGGCGGTGCCAGCGCTGGCTGCGCTCCGGCCCTGATTGATTGCTCCCACTTTGCATTCATTAGGAAGGTGGCCTCAGCACAGTGGTTTTACAGCGTGTTTGCTACCACTTAACTGGATATGCCAGTCAAATGCCTTGAACTGTGTCTCTTGATTAACAATATTTTGCAAATACGGTGCAGGCTGTTGGAGGAACCTGACGGGCGGCTGTGGGGCCGGGCGAGCCCTGCTCCTGTTCCCTGCAGAGCCCTCACCTTCCTGCAGCCCGGCGGGAGAAACACCCCTGTGGCAGAAAGGGCTGGTGGCAGCTCATCGATACATGAGGGTCATCAGTGACCGTGTCCATTGCTCGTCTCCTCCACTCAGATGTGATTTACAGAAACAAATGGGCCTCTCAGAGGGTTTGACTTTGTCAGGCGATGCCAAGCCCGTGAACCTGGGGCTGGCACAGGTCGCAGTGACCTCTGCAATTTCTCCTTCGTGTCCCCTCACAGCTGCAGAGTGGGGTTTGCTCTGGACCATCTCAGCTCCCCCTCCACTCCAGGCAGCCACCTCGAGGGGTCGGTGGGGCCAGGGACTCATCTCTTGCCTGGGTTGCTCCAGCAGAAAACAGCAGCCCAGAAGCGCCCATCGCCCCAGCCCAGGAACCTCGGGACCCTCTGGTCCCAGGGCCTCCCACCCTCCCGGCCTCCCCAGCTCAGCCCTTTGCCACCAGCCACTCAGGCTGCCAGCAGGAGGGTGCTGGGCTTGCAGGACACCTCCTCTCGGCACCTCCCTGTGACATGGGACAGCTGCTTCCCCACCAGGGCAAGGGCACTGCGTGGCAAGATGATGCCATTCAGTGCTGGACTGATTTCGGGGGATTTTTCCGTCGCCCTCAGTGTTGCTAGGCTGCTGACACACGGCAGCTCCACAGCCAGATGAGCTGTCGCTTCGGCTCATTCCAGGGTGAAACACTGTCACTTCTCCCTTTTGCATATGCAGCACGCACTGGGGAGTTCAGGTCTGTGCACAACAGATTTATTCAACAGTAATCGTTTCATTTCTGCAAAGGAAATATGTTCCACTGTTCCTGCAGCTGACAGGCTCTGGCATCAGTTGGAGGCTGAGGCTCCAAAAGGAGGGAGAATATGTTTATGGGATGAACCACAGCTGTTTGCAGTATTCCTCTGCCCTAGCAATTATTTTAATATAAAGAATTCCTGGAGGGTTATTTGGCTTCACGCGGCGCACGTCGTGTTCACAGCCACTAGTTCAGGTATTGGGGGAGAGAACCTCTGAAGACAGTTCTGCTCCTGTAAAGCACTTCCTTAAAAAGGCAGCAGGTTGAACGCTGCAGCCTGCTTGCACACCAGGAAATACTTGCTCCCATGGGCAGCACGAGAAATGACAGGAAAACGGGTACATTTACATAATCTGCATTATCATAAAGCTGTTTATCAGCATTGCTGAGCTGCCCAGCACGCCCAGGGAGTCAGAAGAGATGCTGCCCAGTGCAGCCAGTGCTGTCTAACTCAGGGATACAGGAAAGGTGAGCAAGGCACATTCCTGCAGAAAAGGTGAATCGCCGGGCTCCGAACATTTCTCCCCGCGGGAGAAGAGGTGGGACCTGCCCGGCTGGTTCGTGGTGCGGGGGTTCCAGGGGCGCCTTTTCTGCCCAAGTGGGGCAGTTCCTGGAGGGAGGGTCCAGGCTGGACTGTGGGAGTGCAAAAGGGAGAACTTGCTCCAGTGCTGTATTTCCACCATAAACTGGAGTCTATTTAAAGTTCAGCAGCGTCGTGTGAATGTGTTGCTGCTTTGCCTCAGAAATAATCAGTCAAGACAGTCCTCAGACACTGCTGCTCATTAAATAAAACACCCGGATTCCTCCCTGGAGGGGAAGGCTCCTCAGGGACTGGCAATATTTTAGCCTGCTTGCCATCTGAGGGCTTTAAAATACTTCAGAAGCATTAATTAAGTCTCAGGACATGCCTGTAAGATGGAAGTTTAGCATTTACGCAGCAGTGAGCAGCACTGGGGCTCCAGGCTGGGGGTGCTCCCGGACTGTGGAAGTCTGGAGCAGGGGTTTTGCACCTCTGAGCCCCTCTTCCCGGACTGTGGAAGTCTGGAGCAGGGCTGTGCACCTCTGAGCCCCTCTTCCCGGACTCTGGAAGTCTGGAGCAGGGCTGTGCACCCCTGAGCCCCTCTTCCCGGACTCTGGATGTCTGGAGCAGGGGTTTTGCACCCCTGAGCCCCTCTTCCCGGACTGTGGATGTCTGGAGCAGGGGTCGTGCACCTCGGAGCCCCAGCTGGCCCCAGCGAAGGGAGGGGAGAGCAGCTCCCAGGCTGCCGCTCCTGCCCGGAGCCGCTCGTGGGGCCGGGCTGGGGCCCTGCAGAGGAAGGAGCGGTCCCAGGCGGGGATGCTCCGCTCCCGCAGCTCCGTGCAGCCCAGCGCAGCTCGGCGTGGCTGCTCTGCTGCCCGGCCGCTGCTGCCAGCGCGGGTTCCCAGCCTGCCCTGGCAAACACCCGCGTCCTTCACGGGGAGCATCTCCCGCAGACACTGGGGTTTGGTTCAGGTGGCTGAATGAGAAAATTAGTAAATCCCTTCCTGGATTTTCACGTTCCAACCAGCTGTCCAAAATAATGAGATATCCGAATTCCTCATAGCTTTAGGGTGTTAGGCTCTGTTTTCTCTCTGAAAATGCCCATCTTTCAGTGCACAGGAGAGCTCTAGCTGTTCATCCCACCACCAGGGCTTTGGTCACACACTTATGAACGTATAAATGGCAGTTAAATGCTTTAATACTTCTGTGGAAATAAAGCAGATATAAGAGAGGAAGGCATGAGTAAATAAAATCTGCCAAGTGATGCTTCAGAAAGTTGTCCAGAAAAAAAAAAGAAAAACTGAACAAATATCCTGTAACTCAAAGGGGAAACAGGTAATAGTCTGTGTCACCAAACAGTGCTGTTCACACACAGAAATGCCATTTCTTACCTGGAGATTTAGATGAGCAGTTCAGTGATTTTTGTCAGAGCCTTTAGTTTCTCTGCAGAGAATATTAGCACACTGCTACTGACAGAACGTCAATAACGGGGGAGGTAAACACTTCTAAAGCATTAATTCTCTCAGCACCATGAGATCCAACATATGCATCATCACTGTACGTCAGCAAGGGATAATGTGAGCAGGCACCACAGACTAAAATACAACAGTGGGATTTGCTTCTGGAGGAGATTCCATGTGGGAACAGACAGCGTTTCAGCAGTTTCCCATAACAACCCCACAGCTCCTGGTGCTGGAATCTGCCTTTGTCACGAGCAGCTGTGCAGTGACTGCAGTGGTGGGGATGGGCACCCCATGGGTCCAGCAGCCGGGGCCGTGGGAAGGGAAAAGGCAAACGGGGGAGTCAGTGTCACTGAACTGTCACAAACTATGCACAGGCACCCCGAGCAGCCCTGGAGGCAGCTTTCCCTGGCTCTCCGGGGCACACCTGGTTTTGTCCTGCAGTCTGGATGCCCCAATCATTTGGGCCTAGTGAATACTTAATTCCCGACTTAATTGCTTCAGTGGCAAGCAGCTTTCCCTTACTGCACTTCCTTTGCCCCAGAATGAGGTTAAAGAAGGAAAAATTATCTCCTGGATCATCCTCCGGCCACAGAACCTAGGCTCCTGTTTGGGATCATACAGGGATCTCTGACTCTCTAACAAGAGCTGGGTAAGATTGAGCAATCTGTGTCTCTATCTGCCTTCCATGCGTTTATCCAGGGCATTACTAGATATGGGCAAATGATTATGCACAAACATTTCTTAGATTTTTGTTTAGTCTTGACCATTTTCTCACTCCTTTCATATGGGGTTGTCACTCCTATGACTTTATTTTACCAGCTTTGTTAACTATCAGAGTATTCACTGAAGCAGCAAATTATACATGATTATTGGAGATTATTCACCGAGAGTGAAGTGATAAATGAATAATTAATTCTCATTATTAGCACAGTCGCCCTGTTGCCTGGAGGCCTCTGTGGAATCAGGACCCCATTGCTTTAGGAACTGCACCAGCAAACAGGGACAGACAGTCCTTGCTCCCAAAGGGCTCAGCCTGGAGAGGTGGCACAGCTCAGGGGAAAGGGGAAAGGG
>VYXC01004208.1:799723-847384 GCA_013397175.1 Platysteira castanea | reverse complement strand
TATATATATATATATAATCTCCCTTTTGTATATGTATAGATGTGTAAGTGCCACTTACAAGCACAAAACATTTTGCAAAATATACACAGGAACACCCTCACCCACAGCTGGAAGTGGAGAAGCCCCCGGGGTGTAACACGAGCACGGCTCAGCCCCAGGAGCGGCAGGGGACACCGGGGACACCCGGGACACTCCGCGACGGGAGGCGCGGCCAGCACCGGCAGCTGCGGGAGCCCGGCCGGCCCCGGACACTCATCCGCAGCTGCTGGGAAGGATGCACAGCAGGTTCTAGGCCTTCGGCGAGCAGTGAGTGCTGCTGGATTTGTCCCGCAGGAGCCACCCCTGGTGCCAGACCCGGCTCCCGCGGGCTGGCACACGGAGACAAGCCCAGCGCCCAACTCTCCCTGAGGCTTCACACCGCTCCGCCTGCCAGTCCCATTTGAATCACTCCCAAATCAATCTAGGTCAAAAAGGGAAAGTCACAGTTTCAAGTGAAAAAAAAAAGCAACAAAACAACCAAAAATGGCAAACCAGCTGACAGTAGCCACTGCATCGTCTGCTGAAAGATCTCACGGAGATCAACGCCCACGGGAATGACAACATCTACAGAACCGAGTGACTTTCTCAGAGGAAAAAGCAAACCCAGAGCAGACCCTGGGAGCAAGTCATTGCACCCGTCAGCGTTTCACTGTGCAGCCTCAGGAAATCGGACCAAAGCTTCTAAGAGGAGAATTGGGGATGGGTTTGAAAGTGCTACTGAAGCATCATCAGACAAGTGCTGAACAGCAAAGTGTGTGATCCTGAGACACCTACAGCTACAGGCTGGGCCGAGCACACTACAGGCTCCTCTTCCAAAGGAAACTCAGGGCTTGAACTCTGTGGAAATGCAACTGGCTGGGAGCAGGAGGGAGCATCACCATGGGAGTTACTGGTATTTACTAGTCCTACACAGCACTTGGGGCCAGTGAAACTCTTCCCTGCCTTTTCCCAATGTGTTCTCCTTCTTTAACCTGGTTCCCCTCCCACCAGAGCTACAGCCTTTCCACATGCATTAATTACAGCACGAGCGGAGCACCCATGTGAACCGGATCGTAAGGCTCTCGGAGAGCACCTCCCTGCAGGACCAGGGTGAGCAGAGCAGGTTCTGCTTGGCTTGGCTTGGCTCATCTCTGGCCCGGGGAGATGACAGGGAGGAGGGGAGGTGATTGTTGAATCCTATAAGCACTTGCCCCAGAGAGAGGGGAGCAGGAGCAGCCACAGCCTCAGCAGCTGCCCAGGGCTGCTCCAGGAGCACAGTTCTGCACCTCCTGAAACGGGCTGGCAGGTACTCTGTGCCTCTTGGAGCCCCCGCTGTGAGAAGGTGACTTTGGCACTCAAAGTCCTGTTTTCAGTAGGAATCACAACCTCGAAGAACTGTGTTCACTTGAGACTGAGAACCTGATTTCATGAGGGTTCCCAAAGGTCACAGGCTAGAGGGGCAGGGGGAATATCTGCAGCATCAAGGCCTGTCTTCCAGAAAATGGGTAAGGGAAATCTACGAGCAATGTGAAATTTGCGGACAGGCTTCAGGAAACTTCACACCAACTTCCTTAAAAGAGCAAAAGGATTTCTTGGCGTGTTGAGAGAGGTATTTTCTGGGAAAGGGCATTATGGGAAAGTTACCTTGCAGAATCTATAATCCTTTCAGAATATCAAGAGCTCGCTCAAAAGCAGCAGGACAGACTCTGCAAGGGCTGGAGCAGCCTAATGCCTCCCAAATCACCAGTTTTATGCATTTGCTTGCCTGGTGATCCAAGTCATAGGGCAAAGCAGAGCCCACCGGGTAAATCCCCTCTGGTTCCAGTTCTAGTACTTAGAAAAGCTAAAGCTGTGATCCACCACAGCTTTAGCTTTGGGTCACCTTTCCCAGGCCTGTGGTCAGTGCCAGGCAGGGACCAAGCGGGGAGGACGAAGCTGCCAAGGGAGGATGAGCTGGCTGTGGTCCCCAGCTCCACTCCCTGGGCCAAGTCACTCACCTGCCTCTGGCGCAAGGAACTGAGCACGTTTGGAGTAAGGGGCTGCCTCTGCCCCCAGAGTTTTGGGGTGTGGGTAGGAGCTGGAGGATGGCTGGAAAGACACTACAGACCCCACTCCAGGGAGAGCTGCCCAGGACCCCCCCGGGGAGGTTTTGCCCCACTGCCCCCAGAGGAGAGCGACAGCAAACGAAGGTGGGGGGCAAACCCCAGAGCCACTAACACCTAACCTTGGCCTGACCCCCCCGCCCTTCAAAAAACAAACATAAACCCCTGTTTCCCCACTGGTAACTGCAAATAAAGCATGGAGGAACCTAAACTGTGCCAGGGTCTCTCCTGCTGCCCCTCTGCCCAGACGGAGCTGGCAGGCAACCCGGGGTGGGGGGAATGGACGGTGCCCACCAGCTGCAGCACACGCGGGCAATCACAGAGTGTGAGTGACCCAGCACAGCACCAGGAGGGGACGTGGCCCTGGGCACAGCGTGGGCAGCACGGTCAGAGACACGTGCCCCCTGCACACAGAGCAGGACAGGGGGACAGGGGGATGCCAGGTGGGGAGGTGGCTGGTCCCTGTCAGGACAGGACTGCAGCAAGGTGAGAGCTCTTGTCCGGTGTAGCGGGCAGCCAGCAGGTGAGGGCACCTCACTGCCCACGGCCGGGGCGTGCGTGGTCCCACGGGGTGTTGAAGATTTTTCCCTTTGTTGAAACAAAAATTCTCTGCAAAGAAGAAAAGGATAAAAGTGTCAGGAGTGTGGAAGGGGAATATTCCCTCCCCTGTGGAGCTGGCTATGAAGCACCTGTCCCAGGGAGGGAGGTGAAGCCACAGCAGTGCCCTTCCCCAAAGCGCCAGGGCAGGTTGTGGGAGAAGGAAACTCAGTGATGGGGTGAAAATCCCAGCTTTTTGAGACCCATGCTTTCAGAAATCTAAATTTCTCTCATTTCAAGTTCTATGGGCTCTTCTGCTCAGCTTGGGTCTTCCTAATGACACCCTTAATTTCAGGGAACAGAAGGAACCCAGGCAAATCCCACTGAGCTCCCTTCACCTCTGCCCATGAAATCCACCTCGTGAATCTTCCATCTCCCCTTGGGTTTTTGGAATGGGTAAGGGCCTGCACTGCCTTTCCACCCCAGCGCCCAGAGCACAGCGCAGCAAACCTGGAGATGGGCACCTGTGTTTGACAAAGGTTAACTGGGAAAAATGCAGCCTGCTGGGCTGGGGCCCCTCGCCCTGGGGTGAGCACGGTGCTGCAGAAGGGAACAGGTAAAGCTGCACAGCAGCACTGGTGGGTGCAGGCCTTTCCCTCACTCCCCTACAGCTCTAAGGTGCAGAAGGGATCCCACAAGCAGTAACAAGCAGTGTGAGCAGCTGCACACAGCTGGCCCCCAAACAGCCTTTTTGCACAAAACAAAACATACCAACACTCACCTGCGACAGGGCCATGACTTCCTCCTGCTAGTGGCTCTATGTGAAAGAATAGAACACGGGGTGGGTTGCAAACAAAGGGGCAAGAAAGTCCCTTCCCTTCTCTCCCTCATGGGCCCCAGAGCCACCCCCAGAGCCCAGATCCCCCCGTGCCAGGCAGGGAGGACCCGGCTGCACAGCATCCCACCAGGGAGAGCCCTGGCACCTACCACGCTGGAGCTGCCATGGCTGAGCTTGTCAAAGCGAAACTTCAGGTTGGACCTTGGAGAGTTTCTGTTCTTTAGATCTGCTGGAGGGAGAGGACAAACAAAGAACAAAAATAATAAACTGTGAACAAAAATATTTGCTGTAGTGCTGGCTGCACTTGCCCAGCTAGGCACTTCAACAGACTGTCAGGAGTGCTACCAATGTTTAGTCTGCCTTGGCTGAATGTTTGGCAAAAGCTGTACATTAAGTGTTTGTGATGGAACAAATTGAGGCTTAATTACATTTCACAGTATTTCTCCTGGAAATGCCACTGAAAAGGCTACAAGGAATGACTGATCCATATAATGTATGGGTGGATTTTCATGTTCTTGGCAGGAAAAACACAAAATAAACACTTCAAGCATTAAAAGGGGCTGGTTTAAGGGTTCAGAAAATCACTAATGAAATCAGGAGGAGGGCCTGTGGAGTGCTGAGACACAGGAAGCCTGCCTGCACTCCAAGACCCACTTCGCCTGCAACACTCCCAGTTACGGGGCCGTTTGGGTCTGTTTGTGCCTCCCAGCTGTTTCAAAAACATGTGTTTCCATGTGGATGGTGGTGCCTTGTGGCAGGCTCTCTGTGGCTCGAGGAATCAGAGCCACGGGGATTTGTGGCTGAGGGGTGGCTGTGGCCATCCCCCCTCTCACTGCACTGTCCCCGCAGGATGCAAAAGCAAAGAGCTTTTCCTGCCTGTTTTGCCCTTTTGAATTGCACCTCACTGTGCAAATCATCCGACTGAAAAGGATGGAATTGGTGAGCGGGCTTGCAGGAGAGGAATGGAGCCAAGACCACGGGAAGCTGCTCGTTGATCAAATAACTGAGTCATGGGTAGGCCTCTGGAGACAGAGTGTTTCCACGACTACTGCACATGCCTGCCAGGGGACACAGAGGGAACAAAGCCACAGCAAGAGCCACCTCTGCACTCTAATTGAGAAAGGAAACAAATTCCCCGTGGAAGTACAGAACTACAGCACATGGGGCCATCTCTCCAGAGCAGCCCTGCCAGGATGGGGCTGCCCCACACCCCGTGGGTGCCTGTCCTGCCAGGGCAAGAGCAGCTGCTGCTTCACCCTGGCACCCAGACAAGGCTGGGAGGGGGCTCCTCCATCCCAGAGCCACAGACCCCATTCCACCCAGCACTACAGCAACCCAGGGGCTTCGGGCAGCTCCAGGAGTGAAGGCAGAGCTGGTGCCTCCTGCCAGTCTGCGTGCCACCCACCTGTGGGGCTCCTGCTCATGATGACGGGGGTGGCTGCGGCCCCCCCGCCGGGGCTCTCGCTGCCGGGCGAAGCGCTGTACACAAACACGTCCTGCTTGAACGGCGACGCGGTGGAGGGCTGGCTTCCCTGCTCACAGAGACAGGACATGGCTTTTCCTGCAGTCACACCTTCCCCACACCCTGCTGATGCCCCACTGCACCCGTGCCCGCTGTTGCTGGTAGGAGAGCTTGTCCTGACGGAGCAACCTGGGCAGACCGAGCAGTGCCCAGAGTGCCCCGAGGTTCGCTGGGGTGTCACAGAAGCACAGAATAGTTTGGGTTGGAATGGACCTTAAAGACCACCGAATCAGACCCTCCCTGCCGCGGGCAGTGACACCTTCCACTAAACCAGGTGGCTCCAAGCCCTGTCCAACCCGGCCTTAGGACGCCTCCAGGGATGGGGCAGCCACAACACCCCGATGCCCCACCAGGCACACCAACCCTCCTCCCACACCCAGAGATGGGGCTAAGCCTCTCCAGGTCAGGCTCGGTGAGGAGGCACCTGGGGGCCGGTGGGCACTTCCCCCCCCAGAGCCCAGGGGTGTGGAGGCANGGGTGCGGGATGTGCCGCGGGGAGCGCTCGGTGCCTACCACGCTCTCGTACTCCTCCAGGGTCTCGCTCTCGCCCGCCGTGCTGCTGAAGCTGCTGGTGCTGGAGGAGGAACGGGAGATGTTCGACCGCCCGTTCTCTTTCAGCTTGATAAAAGGCCTAGGGAGAGGCGGAACGGAAGGAAGGGCGCGTGGCTGTCACCAGGGAGCCGTGTTCCCTGGGCTGTGGCAGTGGGACAGACCCTGCTGCGCACCCCCGGAGCAAAGCGCTGCCGTGGGAATGAACCTTCGGGGTGCTGCAGTACACGGCCACTTCCGAAGGCGAGGGATAAGGCACTGGGTGGGTGCCCCAGCAGGAAGCCCTAGGTCCAGCTGACTTTGCCGTGGCAGGGAGGGACAGGCACAGCAGCCTTCTGTGCCCTGGGCATTTGGGCAACCTCGGTCAAATGCTGCTCTTTGCTCTTCTTTGTAAAGACCAAAAGGGAGCTGTGCTCATGAGTCACCAGAATCTCCTTTCCCTTAATATCAAACTTACTGACAGTAAAATTTAGATATGGTTTTGTTTGACAAATTCCTCGATGCCTGTTGAGGTGTGGTGGAAGGAGGATGGGCTCCTTCTGGCTCACCTGTCTTTGTTGGGGCATATTTCAGGGGAGCTGGGGTTGGATGAGGTTTCAGATTTCATCTCTTGGGATGAATGTCCCAAATCTGGTGTCTTCTGGGCTCCAGAAACGCTGTCACTGAGGGCACAAAGAGACAGGTTGCACGAGTTATACAAAAGACTTAAAGATGATGGTCAAACTGTACTACCTAACACCAAATACAAACAGTGAGAGTGGCAGATGCTCTCTGGGTACCACCACTTCGATGACAAACTCACCACCTTGTCCTGCTCTCGGCCTGGCTCTCTGAAGTCGTGTGCAGGCGAGGGAACAGCCCCGAGCGGCGCTTGATGGGGCTCCTGGACTGGTTCTTGGCAGCAACGGCTGGGACAGGGGGCTGAAAGCAGAGAACAACCCGGGTCTGAGAGCACAGCTCTCTCCTGAGAGTCAGATGCCAAACGTCCTGCAAGGAACTGCGCTGCCTGCACATCTTAAAACCACAGAATGCCACAACTTCTTTTCTATCTCCTTTTATTTGGGGCCAAAACCCCAGGAAGCTTATCTTTGGTTCTTCCACAAATGGAGCCCAACTTGAACAAAGCACCCAAACTCACAGCCCACTCAAGCCTCCCCCTCACCCTTACCCTTGCTGCCCATGCCAGGAACTGCCAGGCTGCACCAGTGGCACGCAGAGCCCCATGGGGCTGTGGGGGTGGGCAGAGGAAGCAGCAGCGGGACAGAGGGACAGTGGGACAGAGGGACATGTGGACATGCTCACCGAGAAGGTGGTCTTGGTCACCTCGCCGCTGTTGTGTGCAATGCCCCCACTGAGGCTGCCTGGGATGCCACTGCCGTGGTGCTTCTTCTGGCTGCCCACCATCGTCTCCATGGAGTGGCTGCGCACCCGGATGGCCCTCTGTGGCAGAGGGGACAGGGGACAGCAGGTCATCACCACCCAGCAGGGTCCTGCCCCCAGAACTCCTCCCCAGCTTCAGCTCTTCCCCAGGCACACGGGAGAGCAACCCCGAGAGCAAGCACACGCCAGCAGCAGCACGGCTGGTGACAGCAGCCCTGGCAGGTGAGCTGAGCATGGGCTGCCCTTGGGGAGCCCCACAGCCACCACAGGGCTGCAGCTACGGGACCAGGAGATGCAGACATGAACCCCAAGCCCTGCCTCCTGCCTGGCCAACCTCGCAGATCCCTTGGTCACAGCCAAGCCATAAGCCATGTTTGTGTGCACACCTTCCACAAATCTCCCTGGCTGGTAGGTAAAAGTCTCCCTACCTGCTGGTAGGTAAAAGTGAGCGGTTGCTTTGCTGCAGAGCAGCACCTGCAGGCACTCACACTCCACAGGCTCCTGCCCTGGGCTCTGGAACTCTGCAGGGTCCCCCAACACCCCAGCCCTGAGGCTCCTTTTCCCACAGAAGAGCCATGGCACCTCTCACTCACCCAGAGCCCACAGAACTGAGCTCTGCTCACCTCTGAGCACTGGGCCCCCGGTCGCCTGGCCAGGGGGCTGGCTCTGCAGGCTGGGGTGCAGGTGCAAGGCAGCAGGCAAAAAGATACCGTGGGGACCAGCCCTCAGCCCTTCCAGCCCTCCGTCACCGTCCGTGCCCCCGGCCACTCTGACAGCGCACGGTGCAGGACGGGCAGGCAGCCCAGCAGCCCCAGGCCTCCGGGCAGGCGCAGCCCCACGCGGACCACGGGGCTCACCTCCCACCCCAGCACTCCCTGCAGTGCCAAGAGAGCAGGGTCTGTGTCCTGGCGCACACAAAGTGTGCCAAAACCTGACTGTTTAACATCAGTGTCGAGACCTTGTACCACTGATGTACGACTGACTGCACAGCAGCTCCGTTCCCACACGTCTCACACTGGAACAGGACACACCTGAGCCTCGGGAGCTGTGCACCCCTCCTGCACGGCCCCATCCCTGGGTACAGGACAAGGTGACTCACCCACCAGGGCTCACTCCTCTATGCTGCAGAAATAACCGTGCCTGAGGTAACTGCAGGGGCTGTCCCAGCACAGTCACAGGCTGAGCAGGCAGTGGTGGCAGCAGCCCCCACCTCCTCCTGCCACCCTACCCTCAGGGGACACCTCTTGTACCCCAACATGCTCTTTGCCAGCTCCAGGTGCATTTTAGCTCTGTTGGCAAGGGCAGGGCTTTACCTTGAAAGACTCCAGAAAGCCTCCGTGACCCCCGTTCTCCAGCTTGTCCTCCTCGGGCCCCAGCCCCAGCATGGTCTGTGTGTGCCCGTGGAGCTCGTCGTGAAGGTTGTCCAGCAAGGCCGCCCGTGTCCGGTCCTGCACGAGAGACAGGGCACTCAGCCAGGGGCTCCAAGGGAGGAGCAGTGGCACTGATCCACCCGACAGCCAGCTCATCCCTCCTCGAGGGCAGTGCCCACCCCATGGTCACCACGCTGTCCTGTCCCTGCCAGCACTGACCCCGTTCAGCAGGGAAAGGTGGCTTTGAGGAGGAACGGGAGAGCTCCCCAAACCCACTGCTGTTCCAGGCAGGGACACGTGGGCAGCGTTACCTCCAGCTTGGCAAACTTGTCAGACTTGCAGCAGGCGTTCTCAGCATTGATGAGCTTGGTCAGCAGGAACTCGCGGAACTCGGGGCTCTGCAGGAGAGAACCAAGGTGGAAAACACACACCATTTCAAGACTCTCTGTATCTCTGGTGCCACAGCTGTACCAACCCAAAACTCAAGCTCACAGCACTCAGCAGCCCCACCAGGTGTGGAAGCTTTGGTGGAAAACCCCAGGTGGGTTTGAGGAGCCCTCCCGCACCTACACAGGTGCCTCAGCACCAGAGCTGCTGCTGCCTTGCACAAGTAATGCCATGCAGTGGTGCACGGCCACTCACCCTACCATAAACACCACGGGCCTCACTGGAAACCAAAATAAATGCAGATCAATTCCTGAAGTTCTGTTTACCCCAAGCTGGTTTGCTTGGAAACGTCTCGGATGCTCACATCTACTTTTTTTTACAGCTTGGAACATGCTTCCCTCTCAGCTCCTACCTTCTGGAACACTGGCGGGCTCGGCAGGGGTGGGCCAAAGGAGGGAACGTCTTCCCGGGCTGTGACTGCTACCTGAGGAGTCAACAGACACGTTATTGCCATGGGGCAGCAGGATAGCAGGGCAGGTGCTGGGCAGCTGCCTCCAGACTTCGGTCTGAGATCATCAAATTATGGAATGGTTTGGGTTCGAAGGGACATTAAAGATCATCCAGTCACACCCCCCTTGCCATCGGCACGGACACCTCCCACTATCCCAGACTGCTCCAAGCCCTGCCCAACCTGGCCTTGGACACTTCCAGGGGTGGGGCAGCCACAGCTGCCTGGGGGGAAGTCATTCTCCCTTGTCCTGTCACTCCATGCCCTTGTCAAAAGATGCTGGGGCAAAAATGGGTGTGTGCACACTGGGGCTGCCCTCACCTTGTACGCCGTGTTATCTGCCTCG
Organism: Platysteira castanea; assembly: GCA_013397175.1. Classification (NCBI taxonomy): domain Eukaryota; kingdom Metazoa; phylum Chordata; class Aves; order Passeriformes; genus Platysteira; species Platysteira castanea. The sequence continues at coordinate 837,827 of VYXC01004208.1, read as the reverse complement.
GGGTTTTCCACCTGCACCACAATGTAGGCGTGCAGGAAGTTGGAGGCAATCATGTCTGGGACAAACGGCGTGTTCTCCTCTTGGAAGATAATTGCCACGATGTCATTGCCAATGTGCCTCTTCCTCTGGAGCTGAGCGGAAAGGGAGAACATTGGGTCAGTAAAACCAGGCAGTTCTGCTGCTGCAGGAGCAAGTGCCAGCCCCGGGCTGGGGAGCCAAGCGGCCACTTCCCACAGCGCCAGGGCTTGGCAGTGCCCACGGCATCGGGCAGGGCAGCATCAGTGCATCCCCACTCAGACCCTTCTGTGCAAGCAACCTCATCCCTCTTACTTGTTGTGTGTCTCCTTCAGTAAAAGGCAGCTTTGTAGAGACATGAAACATTATCTCCCTGTCCCTGAACACCGTGTACACAGACTCCGCTCCCGTCTGCCCATGGCTGACATCCAGGCCTCCTCGAAAACTGGAGATCAAGGGAAAGGCGCAGAGAAACGAAGAGATATTAATTGAAAGCTTCACAGAGAGCCCCAGCGGCTGTCAGGGGACAGGCTGATGGAACAGCCCAGCTCATTTATCTTTATCCAGCAGCGAGCAAACGGGAAAGAACAAACCGTGCGTCATGTGCTGTAACCAACCATCGCTGTCACCAGCCTGAAACACAGGGTGTGCATAAAGCAGAGCTGCTCAGCCAGGGCTGACCACAGTCATGGGCACCAGCTGTGGCCTCCCCGTCCCTCACCAGCACTGGGGGTCTCCCCCCCCACACCGTGGCCTCTGCAGTGACCACCCCAGAGCACCCACGGCTGAGCCACGGCACCAGGCACAGCACATTTCCACAGACTTCCTTCCATCCATGGCTGAATATAGCCAGATTTTATCACAACCTCAAATCTGCAGAAAAAGAAGTTTTTCTCTCTTGGCAGCTCCACTTTTTTTTTTTTAACTCCCCCAGCCTTGAAAAACCAGCCAAAGCTATATTTGCTTCTGCTCTGCACATCCCGCTCATGAGCGAGATGACTTCTGTTCTCGCACGTAGATATTTTTACATATGACATGGTCTCTTGCTAATGTATTTGTAAAATCATCCTTTTTATCTAACTTACCCTTTGAAGTCCTGGAGAGTTATGGTGTCTCCCAGAAAACTTAGGAAGTTCTTGAAGGCAGTGCTCTCTTCGTTATTGCCAAACAGCTCCTCCTCTTGGGTCTGCAAAACACAGGATGCATCTGCTGACAGCCCCAATTTGCCCACCTGTCCAATCCCTTGCCACCTCCAGCTCCATCCATGGGGTCCCTGGGGTCTGACCTTGGTTCCATGGTGTCCCGCACAGCCTCAGGCTGCTCCCCACCTCTGCTCCCAGCTGGCACCACCACATCTGCCACCAGCACCATCCGTGGCTGTCACAGCCCGCTCAGCCCCCAGGACAGCCCAGGGTAAAGCTGCTGAGAGCCACTTCTGAGCCCCAGCAAGGACCTTAGGGTAATATCCAGGAAATACCAAACCAGAAGCGAATCCTCTATTGGAAAATCCAAGCCCTCATCATCCCCTGCTTGCTGTATTTCAAAACAATGAGACCCAAATTATGGCCTTGCATGAGTCACTCAATCCAACCCAAAAGGCAGTATGTAAGATAATTAGAGTGCCTGTCAGAATCATTCTCGGTGAGTTCTGAGGCTGAGCTCTGCACTCCCCATCCGGAGTCCCCGGCTAATGACAGCATTTTCAGCAAGCGCCTGTCTTCAGAGCCCACGGTCCCTCCAGACAAACGTAGCTGTTTCGCTGTCTAAACATATATCTGATTAAAATACCACGCCTGCTAAAATCCATTTTCACATCCGCTTTTCCCTACAGCGCCTGTGGGCTGATTTCCATACTGAGATTTTTCAGTCATATCATTTTTTAATGAGTGGGGAAAACATCCGAGCAGTGAGAAACACAGTCAGTGAGGACACGCATTGACACGAGGTGCTGCACATGGCAGAATTAATGTCAGAGCTGAGTCTGTGCTCATGAAACGTGGATCTCTGGTGCACAGGGACATGCTCCATGAAAGTGGCATGGGGACAACTCACCTGCCTGAACTTCTGATAGATCACACCGAACTTGAACGTGTTGTTGACCTCATGTTCATCATAAGACACTATCATCTGGGATGCCTGCAGGAAAGCAAAATGCCAGCTGTTTCACCTGGTAGTTCAAAATGTGATGGCCAAAAGATCCATGGTGAGGGGTGAGGAGAGCCCACCAGAGCTGCAGCAGCGTACGACAACAGCTGGACAGCACCAGGGGAGAGGAAGGGGGAAAGAAGCCAAATTCACACACATTTAGGCTACAAGTTTTCAACAGTGGCCCTGGGTGCGGTTCTCAGCGTCACTGCAGAACACACGACCAACTTGTGCAGGTTACCTCACCTTGGGGTAGAGAACTGGATTAAACTTTAGCCCGGAGGCGTCGTCACAGAAGGCCTGTGGGCAAGGGGAAAGAGCAGTCAGTGCCAGGTCCTTGGCCAGAACTTCAGGCCATGGATGTCTTACAAAGAAGCCAAATACAGCCTCCGATTGCAGGAGCTCCCACTTCGCCTCCTCTCACTGGGATGCCCCATGGCCTGGCTGGCACCCGCCCGAGGATGCAGCACGCCAAGTCCCAGGTCTCTCCACATCAAATGAGGGCCATTTTCTCTCCTCGCCTGAGATCAGCAGGAAACCAACAGCAGGGCCAGCACACTGCACCATCCAAGTGCCCCGTGACCTGAGAGCCCAGGCACTGCTACCCAACACTGCCCAACACATCCCAGTGCTGCCCAGCGCTGCCCAGCATATCCTAACACATCCCAGTGCTGCCCAAAGCCACCCAACACTGCCCAACCCTGCCCGATGTGCACTGGCACAGGCTCTGCTCCATGCGTTCCAGCCAAGCAAGGCAATCACCTTTGCAATCTGGGGGATGCTTGGGAGTTTGCTGAGACCTGCCAATGGGATCCTTTCATGCAATGTCTTCACTTTGGATCTAGCAAAGAAACGACAATGAGCAGACAGACGTCAGAGAGTGTCTACAGCAAAGCAACGCCCGCTGCTGGGAAACACTCTTGTGCTGCATTTGTTGGACCTGGTTAGGGAGCAAAGGCTCAATTTGTCCTCTCATCTCTGCAGCTCTTAAAATATTCATAGTTTGGAGGGAGATGACACAATGGTTCAGACATGCTGGGTCCTGTCAGCTTATGGAGGGATGGAGAGAGAAGCGACTGGTGTTATCCCAGGGAGGATTAAACCTACAAGAGGTTTACATTCAGTTCCAGCGGGCTCAGCAACAGATCAAAGTCTCACGTTCATTATCAGGTTTAGGCAGTCCCAGCACAGAAACACAAGGATGCTGCCACTGCCTCCCATCCCACACAGACCCCCTCCACGTGCTGCCAGACCAGCCTGAGCACCTGCTGTAGAAACAGAACCAGGGACTCCCAAAGAGAGAATATTTTGTTAAACAAAGCTTCTTTTTTCCATACCTGAGTATAATCCTTAAATATTCTGTGCCATCTGTCTCCTCACATTTAACAGAAAGGATCAGATTTCCGAGGCTGCTGGCTGTGCAGTAGAAATTTAAATGATCCTAAAAATAGAAAACAGCACGTTAGCAGCCGGGAAGCCACTTGCCGATGGCAAGGACACTGCCTGGACACTCACCTGCCACCCCAGCACCCTCCCATCACTCACACACTTGCACCCCTTGCCAGGACCAGAGGTGCAATCCCTCTGCCCACGGACTTCAGCACCCAGGTCTCGGTATGTTCAGAGGGCTGAAGAGGATTACAGGGCTGTGACAGGAGGGCAGGGGCTGCCATGCAAGCCCCCGTGTCTGGCTGAGCCTTGGGGCCCCAGGGACAGGAGGCTCAGAGTCAGTGTCCCCACTGGTGTCACAGGAGACCTGTGGCTGTGGAGCAGGGCAAAGGCTGCATGTGTGGCCATCACTGCCACGCTGGGAACCCACCAGCGCCTCCATTCCTTGCAAAGAGGGAAATGGTAAAATTTGCCCCTTTTGCTCACAATTGGAGAGTTTTTCTTGGGCAAGGGCGTGCAACTTTGAGCCCCGTGGGGCAGAGGAACCCACCTTCCCCAGGAAGTGCTTGCGGTAGGCTCTGGCCTCTCCCTTGCACTCCAGCTTGTAGCCGTAGGTGCTGGGGCTGAGGTTTTCCTCCTCCTCCTCGCAGATGCTGCTGTCAGATGAGGTGGGCGTGCCAAGGTTTTCTGGGTCTTCTATCCAGTACCCCCCAAACTGGGGCAGGATGATCAGCGGGTATGGGCTACCCTTCTCTAGGATCTGCAGAGACACGTGCCATGAGGGGTCAGCCAGGACAGGGGTGTGGATGTGGGATGCAGAGCTCATTGCCCCATGTTTTGCCCTCCCTTCTGCAGCAGACCCCAGCCCTGGCGCCGGGGGGGACGAGTCCAGCCCCTCTCTGAAACCTCTTCTCTGTCACAGAAGAGGGCACAGCCGAAAACCACAGAGGTAGGGAGGGGGAACATGCTTTATGCAGCTCCTCTCAGAAACAGAATCTCCACCAATTCCCCTGCCATCAGCAATTTTGGAAAGGCATTCACCGGAAGGTGTTCAGGGGGGTTCAGGGCACCCACCTCATCGATGCTGGGGTATGGGATGTAGTCTTCCTGGAAAAAGGAACCAAAACACCATCCATGACCATCTGTTCCCCACCAGCTGTCCCTTAACACCCCAGCCCTGCACACCCAGCCCAGGGAGTGCCTCCAGCACCTGCTGGTCCCTTGCAGGAAGGCGTCAACACAGGCTCAGTCCTGCCTGAAGGGAGTTTCTCTGTTGGTGCAACTTCCCAGTACTGTGGCAAACCCCAACCCTTCTGCACAGCTGGAAGCTGAAATGCACCAGTCTGGACATAAAGCTGGATTAGGGATTTACAGGCACCATGCTCCCATCTCCGCAATTCAATCAGTGCCTTGTTTTTAGATAACATCTAAATCCTTCCCAGCCCTTTGAGTGACTATGGCAGTCACATTAAACCTCTGAGATGAGGGTGGGACACTTGAAGAGATCCCCTCAAGAAACAAAAATCAACCAACCTTGTGTTTTTGGCTTCCAGACTTCTGTTCTTCCAGTTTTGGTGCCTGTTTGGAACAAAATGAATGCATCAAATTATTTAGATGCTTTCACCAACACGGGGGGTCCGTCCACCAACACCAGGGTATTTTGCTACACGGAGATCACTCCAACCCAGGAGGCTGGAAGGTGGGGTCTGTTCCTAGGACAGGCCTCCAGCACAGAAACAGAGGAGGTGCTGTGGGGCCTCTGCCCTCAGGGGCTCTGCTGGGGGAAACATCCCGCGTTACTGGCATGCACACTGCTGCTCACCTGCATTTTTTCCAGCATTTCGAAGAATTCTGCCGACTGAAAAGAAAAGAAGGAAATCTCCTGTTCGATAAAAGCAGACACAAGGCAAGCCAGTCCAAGCCACATGATAGTAGGGGCACTGGACCCCCATCCTGAATCTGACCAGGCAGCTGTGACACCAGGAGCTCCCACGCAGCCCAGCTCGGAGCTCAGCATCACTGCTGCAGCTCCCCTCGCCAGCAGCCCCCGACCCCCACAGATGCCCAGCTTTGTGCAGAGTTTGATCAGTGGTCTTGAGTGATTTCTTTTCTTAATCACAGCAGCACCGGTGAAGCTGCTGCCAGCAGTGCTGGGCTGCCCAGCGCAGGGTTAATCCCCCCTTGCCAAAGGAACTGAAGAGATTACCGAGCTGCTCCAGTTATAAACCCTGTTTCTGCTGCCTGGCCCCAGGGGCAGGACCCGCACACACGGTGGCACACGGTGGCACACAGTAAGGGCTCGGGGACAAGGACCCACCAGAGCGGGCTCAGCCCACCACTGCCCCACCGGGAGAGCTGCCGAGACCACGCTGACCGCTCTCCCTGGGCCACGGGCACTCCAGGTGACCCTGTTCCCACCCGGATCTACCTGCGCTGCTCCGCGGGGCTGCTCCGCGGCCACCCCTTCGGCACAGCACCCGCAGCGGCTGGGCTTGCTGGACAGTCCTGATCCCTCTCCCAGCTTTTCCTGCCGTCAGGTACACACGGATAAATTACCCAGCCGTAAAGGTGGCACTCCCTGTAAGTGGCTTTTCTGGAGGCGTGGCGCGCCCGCCCCGTCCCTTCTGGCAGCCCAGGTTTGCTCCAGCCCAGGTTTGCTCCAGCCCAGGTCTGCCCCAGCCACAGCTCCCGGCGCACACCCAGGAGCGGCGGGGCCACGGCGACGCCGCCAGCCCGGGGGGAGAGCGAAAAGCGGGAGCAGCAGCTCCCATCCTAGCGCCCGGCAGAAAAGGCTTGCGGGAGAGACATGCGCGATTTGGGGCAAAAAAAAGGGTCATGGTAACCAGGGGAAAGGCACGGGGGGTGATTTTTAGTGAGCTCTTAGAACAGACTGGATTTCCCAAAAGGCAAAAAAATAGAGGAAAAAAAAACAGAGGAGGGGATGAAGAAATGAAAATCAAAGGACAAAGAAAAATTGGAGAGAGATTTTTTTCCTTTAATACTTGTGCTGATCAAAGGTTGGATTTACAGCACGAGCAGTCTCCGGCTGCCAGCACAGGTGGGGCAGCTGTGGCTCGGACAGCCCTGGCTGTGTTTCCAGCTTTAGACTATGCCTGGTCCTTACCCACCACCCCTGGAGGAGTCAAAAAGAACCCCAGGCTCAGATAGCTCTGTGCCCACAGCTGGATGCTCCTTAAAAAGTCTTTTCCTTAGTTTGAGATGGGTTTGGATTCTGTTTATCTCCAGGTACAAATGTTCTTGGATAGTTTCAGGTCCTGCTCTTCCAGTAGCCAGAGCCAAGACCTGACCCCACCGTGGCACGGGACCCACCTGCTACAGCGAGTCGCACAGAAAATGCCCACACGTGCTGAACAAAGCACGGAGCAGCCCGGGCCCTTCCGAGGGCTGTGCACACTCAGAGCCAGCTGTGCTGGGCCACAGACACTCTGGTAATTACAGTGTGTGTAAACGACACCTCCGTGGCACTGGCACAAAGTCGTGTCCCCCACCAAGGGCATGGCCAGCAAGAGGGGTGACAGTCACTTCATGGGTGCTCAGGCTTCTGCCCAAAGCTGAACCTGCAGTGGCACCTGCATCAAGGTGTGCCACCAAAGGCAGCCCGGAGCGGGCAGCACTGCCCTGCCATCTCTGCAGGGCAAACCTTGGCCTGGGGCAGTGCGTTTGGTGGTCGGTCTCCGTGGACAAGGAGCACTCGGAAAAGTTGCAGCACAGCCAGTAAGTGCCTGCTTCAGAGGTTTACAAAGGAAATGACCAGAAAGAAAACCCTGCACCAGGCGGGAGCTGCCGCAAATGGAGGGCAGCCAGCAGAGCTGTGCCCGCACCCCTCCCCAGCACTCTCCCCCACGTGTCACAGCACTCACCAGCAAGCTCCAGAAGAAATCCATGACCTGCTTGGCCTCACCCCCCACCTGCATCAGCCACACAGCCAGACCTACTCACAGGCGCCCAGCAAGAGCAGCTGAGCACCAGCCCGGCCATCCCTGCCCAGCCCCACACCTCCCTTTGCAATGTTTCCTCAAGCCAGCAGCACAGCAGGACAGCTGTCTTGTTATTTCAAAGGGTGGCTCCCCTGGGAGGCAAAGCGCCCGGAACAGGTTGGGCAGGAAGCAGGTGAGGGTTTGCAGGGGACAGGCAGGTGCCTGCTGGGGCGCACAGCTCACGATGGGATGCCCAGCCCCATGGCGGGGCTCATGCCCCTGCGCTGTGCCCCTCAGGTGGGCACTCTCCTGAGAGAGCTGCAGCAGAAACTGGGTGCTGGGCAGGAGACAGAAAATCACTCTCCAGATGGCAATCTGTATGCACAAAAAAACCACAGCCCTTCCAAAGAAGCTGAACAAATCCCAATTGTAAATCCTCCTGGAGCCGGGCTCAGGACAACCCAAGCTGCTGGCTCAGAAGCTGCAGAATGGCACCAGCTCCAAGAGGGCCTTCCTGTCCCAGCAGTGCCGTGGGAGGCAGGACATGCCTCCCTTGGCCAGAACACCTGCACCAAGGCCAGAACACGGCTCTGACGAAGCACAGGCCAGGGACTTGCTCCCGTGTCTGTTCCAACACCCATGCCTGATCCCTGACATCTCCTGTCCCAGGCAGCTCGACATTGATCTCCTAAATGTCAGCAGATCCATCCCAGCCTCTACCTGTCCCAAGCCAGTGGCAGCAATATCAAAGTGGCAGAGGGGCCACTGAGAACCTCCAGGCAAGGAAACACACGAACAAACCCAGAGGCTCACAGGCAAATTCCAGCCTGGAAGATGTATGGATTTAGTTTTGTTTGGCACCTCTGGAGTTGCCCACGCCTGGCAGAGCCTGGCATTGCCCAAGTCGTCCCCGGCAGGCGGGAGCGGAGGGGGGGCCCCTCCATCAGCACCCACCTGCCAGGGACACAGCATCTGCCTCGTGCTGACACAGAGCCACGGCCACGGTGCCTGGGGAGGGTCACTGGAGGGAAAGCAACACCAGGATGGAGCACCTGTCTGGCACTGCCGCTTGTGACTGCGTAATGCCAGGCCTCAGCACCTGCCTGGCACCACCGCTCGTGACCACAGAACGCCGGGCCTCAGCACCCGCTCATGACCGCGTAATGCCGGGACTCAGCACCTGCCTGGCACTGCCACTCGTGACCACAGAACACCGGGCCTCAGCACCCGCTCGTGACCATGTACCCCGAGTGCCAGCACAGGACAGGCGCCGGCGCACAGGCCCCGCCACCGCGATGGAGACACGGATGGCGTCGGAACAGGCTGCCGGCTGAATTCCAGAAACCCCCTACTGCTGCTCCTGCGGGAACAGCCCTGATCCGTGCCGCTCCCCGCCAAGCTGGCTGCCCAAACCCAGGGCCTCGGCCGGCCCAGTGCCCACGCACTCACCTTCATGGTCGGCGGGGCCGTGAGCGGGGGTGACAGGGGCCGCTCCGGGACGGTCACATCCGTGCTGTTCAGCAGCTCCTGCTTCCTGGAAAACCAAACACAGGCATGTCAGCTCCCCATCGCCCGAGCCAGCGCACAAGGCAGGAGATAAGGGTTATCTCCCTTGGCAAAGCCGTGGTGTGCAGCTGCCTGTACAGTAATATCTGGAATCTGAGAAAAAACCCAACAGACAGTGTGAGAAGGTGATAAAAGTCATCAGAGGAGCCCGTGCCCAGGGTGGGCTGCGAGTCCTCATGTGTGATGCTGGTGCTGCAGGGACAGCAGGGCTGGGTTCCTACGACAGCCCATGCCCATGGCTTCCCTCCCTCTGGCACCCTCCCCACCAGGGCAGGACCTGCGGCTGAGCAGCCTTCTGGCAGCAAAGGAGGCTTGGGGACACCCAGACACACCCCAGCACGGGTTTGGAGTGACCCAGCCAAGGGCCCCTTTGCCAACACCTGGCATAGGCACTGGATTTGGAAGTACCAAGAGCCATCATGAAGATGGAAGACCCCAGGAAAGTGGAAAGCAGCCCCTCTGCCACAGAGCTGCCAAGACAGCGCCCCATACAAGTCCCCGAAGCTTTGGAAAAGTAGGGCCTCAGCCCTCCCCTGAACAAAATTCCCACCCCTCTCGCCCGGCGGTTCCCGGGCAGGCAGCCACGCCGTCACGCAGCGGCACTGCCAGATGCTACTCCGGGAGTCAGAAAATCTGAGATTTAATTTAGTTTCCTCTTGTCCCTGCCAGGTTAGTCCTGCAGAAACCGCGCCAAAATGCCCAACTGTTTATCTGGTAACGAGGTTTGGTTCCCATGGCAGCGCCCCGGGACGGCTCCGGCAGCGCAGCGCGCGGGCAGTGGCACCGATGCCGCCGGGGCCCTCTCCAGAGCGCAGGGCCACACCTGACCCCTGCAAACCCCTGCCCTCGCCACCAGCCCACCACCCCAGGCCCTGCGCTGCACTGCGTCCACACCTGAATCCAGACCAAGAACTGACATTTCACATTGCATTCAACCAAGATAAATCTTCTCTCTTTTTCATATCAGAGCAGGGTAAATTTACACTTTTACACCTCGTTTGAGCTCCTGGCATCTTTCAGTTTTTCAGTGCAAGAAATTAACTGGAACAATGTGGGGCAATAGCAGAATTCCTGTCCTGCCCACCCATACTGTTCATCAAGCTCCTTCCCTCTCTGCTCTCCACAACCTCGCCATGTCTCTACTGCTGAAAAATGCCGAGGATGACAGATTTTCCTTGTTTGCTCTTTGACTTTCTAGGACACTAAAGCACAGCCTGATCTGGAGCAAACTACTCATCCTCTGCTCTCCTTGCTTTGAACCCTGAGCTCTGCCTGATTGCACTCAGCTGCACAGTGGCCTCAAAGGCATAAAACAGATACGACTTTGAAAAGATTAAAGTTACAGGGATGCGCACAAATAATTTGATTTGATCTGGGATTTGTAGTGGGTTGCCATAGCATCATATTCTAAGTATTATAAAATCACCCAACTTAACAACATGTTCCTGTGTCACATGCTGGCTGCTTCTTTGGGGCCAAACTGCTGGAACTGCTCCTGCAGTTCCGGGAGAGCAAAACAAGCCCATCCCCAACGACTGCTTGGAATGGGGCTCTGCGCTGGGAATCTGTCGTGTTAAAGTCCAGCCACAGATGCCGATGATTCAGTCTGCCATCAGCGCTGGGGTCAAGGGCCGGCGGCCCATTTCCCAAACCGATTACCCTCCGGGGATGATAAATGAATCATGAGGCAGATCAGCACATCTCTGTCTGAGCACTGGGGCACAGCCCTCAGGGATCCCCCCGAAGCGACCCCAGAGCCAGTGGGGGTCACAGCAGCCCCGCACCGTGACCCGGTCCCCAGCTGACACTGAGGGTGCCAGTCTCTGCAGAGCCTAAAGCACAGCAGAGGTGGCAGTGCCCACGGCAGCGAGGGTGGGCGCTGGGGACGCTGGGCCTGAGATATCCCCACGCACTCAGGAGATATCCCCACGGCACCACAGGAGACGCGCGGCTCCAGCACCCACAACGTCACCAAAGGTCACAGCGCTGTGCTCGCTCCCCGAGGGGGCACCTGGCAGGTACCAGGGGCTCTGTCTGCCCCCAGGGCCTGTGTGCCCACCCTGGCCACGGCCACAGCCAGGCACCAGCGCCCAGGATGGGCCAGAGCATCCTCTGGAGCCACGCGGCCGGACACCAGCCTCTCCAGCAGGAAACATGGGCATCACTTTTTAAATTTCATTTCTTTGTTTTTCTCATTAGGCAAATTAAGAGAGAGGGAAAAGAGAGAATTAGAATCCTGCATACTTAGTAAATCTAATTAAGGAAATACCTTAATGTGGTTATGGCAGGGCCGACTGCAGGGTTTCCAAACGGAGACTGAGATCACTCCTGCCATCCCAGCCCCCTCCTGGGACTGTGCTCCTGTTGCCAGCGGGCACCTGTTGCCAGTTCCCAGGGAGGCAGAGCCCACCAGGCAAGGGCTGCTCTCCTGGCTCCTTCCAAAGGGAGAGAAAATGGGGATTTCCCCCCCTCCATTCTGGGTGCACGGGCACTGGTGAGCTCCCAACACAGCAAGGGCAGGTGAGGTCTTTGTCTTTAAAGCATCCCTGATCACAGCCCTAAAGCAGCTTCGAATTCGTATCCTGTAGTTGGGAAACCCCACTGATACACTGAAATTCTGATAAAATATTCCTGTTCAGCACAGAGCCAAGGCTGCCTGGACACCCAGATTGTTCCCATCCAGCCCTTGACTCCAAGCACACACTTCTCTCGTGCTCTCTCAACCCAAAGCCTAATGAAAAACCCCTAATGCACCCCACCTCCTCATTTTGTCCATCTGATTTATTGCCCAGACAAGCTCTAAACCAACATAGTACATTCAGATAAATCATGGGTGGGGAGGGGAGATGTCAGCATATTACCTGACATGGTGAAGTGCTCCACAACATGTGGTTGGCTCTGCCTCTGTCACCATGTGCAAATGAGGTAGGAGCATCCCAGGTTACCTGTATGCCTATGCTTAATTCCACAGATCAAACCTGGCCTAAGGAGGCACCAAACTCCTGCAGCAACAAGTTCTGCCTGTCAGATGCCGCATCCTTGAGAAGGTCAGCAATGACTCTCCTGTAAATTAACAGCCTCTATTTTTGGACTCATCATTTTTTATCCTTGATGGGCATCACCTTGCCAGCTGCTTCCTTTTTAGTTTGTTTAATATTCCACGCCCAGCCTCGTAAGTTTTCAGAGGGGACTGTGCTTCCATATCCCTTTCCATCCTCCCCCTGCCCGGGCTCAGCCCTGCCCACGGCGAGTGGTGGGAGGGGGGCACAGGCTGCTCGTCCTCGCTCTGGGGGGGCTCCTCTCCATCCCCTGCACAGCTGGGACTCACCCCTGGCTCCCGGGACACAAGCACCTGCTGACACACCAGGCAGAGCAGCAGTGGCCAGGAGCCCTTGGCAGCTGCTCACAAGTTGCAGAAAAAAACCTCAACCAAAAGTGTGGGTTTTTTGCAACACAGACAAGGGCACCTTGCTGTGAGTTTACACCTGGAAATCTGCAGTGAGTGCCTGAATGAAGCACCTTGCCCTGACTTTGAGCAGCTCTCCACCCAATCCCAGGATGCCAGGCAGGCAAGATCTCGCTGCATCATCACTCATCCCAGGGAGGACATGAGCAGAGGACACGCACTGCTGCAGGCTCCCACCGATGTCAGACAGCTGTGGGGCTCCAGATTCCCCCCAGACATGGGGTCCAGCCCAGACACTCAGCACTGCAGAGCTGCCAGACCCCTGGGCAGAGCCACTGCCATGGAACAGCTTCCCTAAAAACTGATTTACCTTGTTATGTCCTGGTTCAGCCTAGCCCTGCCCAGCAGTGCTAACTTCTCACATCGAAGCCTGAGAGTCAGCAAAAAAAAAAAAAGTGCAGCATTTTCTCATCTACATTTCTTGCAATAAATTACGTATTTGCAAACTGCCAGCCTGCACCTGCACACACACAGCGTCCTCGGAGCGGGACTGCAGCCCTGCTCAGAGCAAGGTGACATTTAACTGCCCCTGGGCTTGGCTCTGACTGGCCCTCCGAACAGGGAATAAACATTATTGAACAGTTCAGAGTGTCCCACACCTCAGCAGGCAGGGTCCCAGCTGCCTGTGCTGGCCGTGGGGGTCCCAGCTGCCTGTGCTGGCCATGGGGGTCCCAGCTGCCTGTGCTGGCCGTGGGGGTCCCAGCTGCCTGTGCTGGCCATGGGGGTCCCAGCTGCCTGTGCTGGCCGTGGGGGTCCCAGCTGTACCACACATTGCCCATTCTGCTTGGGGAGGGGGGGCCAGCAAGGAGCTGACTCCTGCTTTGCCTGCACCTCTACAGACACTGGAATCTTTCCAACTGGCCAAGGGCTTCCCACTGGACCAGGCCAGGACAGTGAGGCTCGATATGCAAGTAATGGTGAAAAGTTTTTATCTTTTACTAAACGTGCTGCCTGCTCTCCCTTGCAGGAACAGAGAAAGTGGCGATTTCCTGCAGATCTGGGTAAATCAGCCAAGGCACTTGCAGACATTTTCAGACCAGAAGGCTTGTCTGATCCTATTCCTGCCAAACCCGAGCCAGGAGCCTCAGGCAGCCGTTTCTGAGCTGATTCAATAATTTGCAAATTGCAGAGAACAGCTCCCAGAAACCTGCATCTCCAAACACCACGGGACTGATGCCAGAGGGCAAGGGGAGGCTGTGAGAGGAGAGGTGCCCCACACCAAGGCACCCTCCCACCAGCTCTCCCCTGTGAGAAGACAGCCACCACAGCGTCACCTCACTTACATGTGGGACATTCAGGAAAATACATTTAGATATAAATACAGTTCCAAATTCCAGGCTTCCAGAGCAGAACAGGAGCAAGGAGGAGCCCCCAGCAGCAGCCACCCTCCAGGCCTCCCCGCTCCTCCCCTCCAGCTCAGGGGAGGCACAGGTGAGAAGGCTGCAGGTGGAGGGGCAGGTGAGCATCACCCAGCTCTGCGAGGGAGCCTGCTGTGTTGCACTGCACTTTGCTGGGTTGCTAACAAGGAAGGGACATGGGCCACCACAGACTCTGCAGCTGCCACCGATCCTGCCAGGCTTGCATATGGCTCATGGAAAGCAAAATTCAATTGCAAATGCAGAACAAAGACCGAATGTAGGAGGGAAAAAAGCAAATAGGAGCAGGTGGAGGAACAGAGTCCCTTTTGACGATGCCGCTAGCAGTCCCTTCCTTTTCCTGCAGATTATGTCACTTTGATGGCCCTGGCAGCTTGCATAAGATGAAACAACCACCGTAAAGCACTGCTTGAATTCTTGCAATCGCTCCCATGGAGGCTCCTCAGTCCACGGCAGACAGAAAAAAACCTCCTCAGGGTCTTGTTCTCCCCTTGAGATGTCTGTGTGACTCTTGCTGTACTCAGTAAACCCTGCAGCAAGAGGCGCACTGAGACGTTTTGTGCACAACATGATGCTGGGGAAAAAATAAAAAGGAAAACCAGACTCACACATCACGGGGCAGATTCCTGTGCAAGTTCCGAGCCAGGTTTTTTTCTAAGCACTCCAGTGTCACGCTGAGCTCATTCATAGAAACCTGGTCCCTGGGGGAAAGACAACTCTTCGGCAAAGTCTCGCTTGGTGTGACTAGTAAAGCACTCCCTGCCTTCGAGGCAAATGCAGGATTGGCCAGTGAGTTTCAGTGGGTACAACATCCAGAGGATCATCTGGGCCCCCAGCAGCATCACTCTGCACCCGGACAGTTCCCACACATGGGGGGTCCTCTACCCCACGTGAAAGCAGCAGAAGAGGCTTCACGCCCCAGCCAGCCCTCCCCTCCAACACTCGCTAGCCCGGAGCTGGTCCAAGGGCAGAGCTATGGCTGGAATGGGCCTGGGCTAAACAAGACAAAACCCAAGGAGCAACAGCAGGGGCAGGAACAGTCAAGCCCACCAGGGAGCCCCAGTGCAGTCCCCACACCCTGCATTCCAGCCAGGGAGGGTGGTGCAGGGCACCCAGCCACGGCTCAGCTCAGGTGAGCATCCACTCCTGCTGCTCATTCAGGACCTGCAGGTTGGTTTTTTCCAACTGTTCCGCTTTGGTGATCTACCTAACACCCCAGCAAGGGAGAAGAAAATATCCCAAAACAACAACAGTGACACATGAACTCCCCAGGAATGCCAATGTTCAGTCTTCAGCGCATCACTGAAATCCTGCTCTCAACGGCACCAGCTGTCCGAGGCAAAGTCCCTATGCCAGCAGCACTGAAAACTGGGGTACGAGCCCTGCGATCCACAACTGGTGGTGGACAAAAAGCTTCATCCTCAGTCGCCTCACTCTGATTTTTCATGCTTACAGATTAGGGAGTGGGAGAATATTTTACAATAAAGATTCCAAATAATCAATTATTCATGCATTTGAGTTTGGTACAAAATCACAAATTGAACCAATAAAAATGAAAGAAATAAAAAACCCCTCAGTCTGCAGCAGTGCCCATATTCCTTCCACTCTGAGCCAGAGGTACACACACTGTGAGGTTCGGGTGCATATTTCTGACTATTTTTAACACCGAAGTTGCCAGAGCAGCAGAGTGCTGCAGGAGAAAACTCCCTGCCCGGGGCAGCCCGCACAGATCAGCGCGGGGTCAGTCTCTGAAGCCAAGAGCAGCTCCCGTGCGGAGCGGGGGGGAGCGGTGCCCGCGGAGCAGATGCCAGCTCGCACAGCGCTGCAAACAGGCCGCTTCCTACGGCACGAAGTTGAACACGAAGTACAGCCCATGGTTTCGGCAACGAAAGATGAAACCATTTGTCAGCTGTTCCCGGCGCAGACAAAGCTGCGGAGCCGAGTTACAGCAGCTCTGCCGGCACGGGAGCCCGAGGGGGCCCTGAGGACCGCGCTGGTCCCGCCGGGTCTGCAGCAGCCGCGGTGCCGGGGCTCACCTGGCCCGGGCGGGTCACGGTTATGCCGGTGCCCGGCCCCCGGCACCGCTGCCGGCGCACAGCGCGCACCGCGAGCGGGTCACGGTCATGCCGGTACCGCTGCCGACACACAGCGCGCACCGCGAGCGGNGTAACGAGCGCGGGGCCGGTAACGAGCGCGGGGCCGGTAACGGAGCCCCGCGGGAGCGGCCGCGGAATGACGGCAGCTCTGCCCCCCTTCCCCGCCGGCCGGGGGGCGCGGGTGTGCCCGCAGACCCCCCAACACCCCCGGGCCGGCTCTGCGGGCGGGCGGGGCTCTGAGCACGCCAAGGGCCCGGGGACAGAGCCCCCGCGGGACCTCCCAGCTGGTCCCAGCCTGGCCCTGCCATCCCTCTGCGAGGGCCGAGCATCCCTCCCCCCTGAGCCCAGGCTACAGCAGCGGGACAGCACGGGGCCTCGAGCCTGTCCCTCACACCGGGAGCTGACACACAGCTCCCTCCAGGAAATAAGAGATCTTTTTTCTATTAAGTAAACTGTAAATTATCTACTTCTCACCTCAGCACCTCTCCCTGGAAATCTTTGTTGCTGTGGTGATGTAACACTCAGGTCCCTGTGCCCACCTTATCTCACCTTTCTCCTCTGCCAGTTTAATTTTCACAGGAATTAGACACAGGACAAGCTACAGCACTTTGAGCAACTTCCTAGTCCGAGGGATGAAAGCACCATCCATGCTGCCAGCAGGTGTGGGAACATAGATGAGAACATCCACCCAGCACAGGACAGGACAACGGCACCTGCCCACACCCTCCTGGTTCTCTGTATCCCTGCAGGCATTAGGAACAGTCGAAACAACCCTCCTGCATCTGGTCAAGCCCACTGCCTGGGTGGGTTTAACCAGGCTGGCCTTAGAGCAGGGAGGGCAGAACCCCCTGGCAGAGGGGTGCAGAGCCCCTGGAGCAGCTGCTCCAGCGTTACAGCCAGGCCAGGGTTTTGGGGGGACCCTGCCACAAACAGGAATCTGGCAGCGGGCACACACAGGCTGCAGGCAATGACATCCACCATCCACTCAAGCAGGACCTGAGCAACTCCCAGGGAAAGATGGTGAGAAAGGCCCCCGCTCCCCAGCCACAGAGCAAGAGCCCAGCACAGAACAGGAGCTGCCTGGAAAGCCCCAGCTGGGGCAGTCAATCATTAACAATGCATGGGGCTCCCCTGGCAAAGCCTGTAATAAATGTGTTTGCTCAGGAGAAACAGCTTGCAGAGGCCACAGACCACATCTGGCAGGGAACAGCCGCTCCTGCTGCCTCGTCCTGCCTGTCACCCTCTTGTCTACCATCCTTCAGGAGATCAACATAACCTCAGTTCTGGCCTTCTTTATCTAAATGTTTCAGCAGAATCCCTAATCAGATGTATTCTTTAAATTCAACAACAAAACCCCTATCATTGCCGTAATCGCTTTCTGTATCCTACTGTAAGTCAGATAAAAATGGGCGTGATGTTATTTTTGTCAACACACCACATGAATTCACCCCAGATGAACTGGACAGTGTTTCAGTGTCACTGCAGCACCCATCTCGACCTACACTGTGCACATGGAGCACTCCAGAGAGTCAAGACCCAAACTTAAACCCAAGATCAGTATTTCTGTATTTCACCAGATCTCAGGGTCCCTGGGGACACTGAGGCAGCAGCAATTCCAGCAGACGAGTGTCGAGGTACCCACTGCCCCACAGGAAAAAGCCAAACTCATTTTCCAAGAATTCCGAAATGCATTTCTGTCTCCCCAGAACAACATCAGATGATGCCAAACTGTGAATGGTGGAGACAGAACCTAAGTGGGTAAGAGGAATGAATACTGCTAAACCTGGGTGCTACCAGCACCGCCAAGCCTTTCAATAAAGTTTTTGGTGGATCAACAGATCTCTTCCTGCAGAAAATACCTGTCTGCTTTCCTTCAAGCTGAAGCTACGAGTCTGGCAAATTTCTCAGACACAGAAAAAAAAAAAAAAAAAAAAAAAAAAAAGAAAAAAAAAAGAAAGAAATTAGATCCTATTTCTGTGCCAAATTACACCAATTCTCCAGCACCTCATTAGTTTCCAGTTAATGGAGGAGGAGGGGGGTTAATTTTAAATCTTTTACCTCTCACATTAAACAGGCAGATTCGAATTTCATTGAGTCTCCCTCTCTGGAGACATTTTCCACATCTCCCCTCCCCTTTTCCAGACAAGTTAAGCATTAATCTCTTCTCGGTTTATGCTGAAGTGGCTTTGTATTGATTTTTAAAGATGTTCAGTTCTCCCCTATTTGGAAACAGACAAACACTTTAAGCAGAAACTCAGGTTCCCTCTCCACCCAAACATGGGCCAGCCCACCATGGAAGTAACTGCTTCTGGACTCATGGCAGCTGATTTGTAACTCATAGGCTGAGGGCAAGATAATAGATGGTGAGGGGCTGGAGGGCTATGGGTTCTCCTAGGAGGGCTGGATGCTCACACAGGTAAAAGGAACCAGGACCTCCTGCTCCACAGGACATCACCTCTGGCTGTGACAGGCCCTGCAGAACCTGCCCTGGGTTTCTGAGGTTCTGCTGTCAGGCAGCTGCTCCAGGATGGACCAGGGCAGGGTGACAGGGATGCCTAAGGAGGCGAACAAGGTGGCAGGGCTGGTGCATCTGAAAGCTCCTGCCTCTGCCTGTCTTCCCTGTGCCTCACCCCCTCCAGCTCCATCCAACCTCCTGTTCCTGCAGTGATGCCATCAAAGCACCCATCACCTTCCTGAATGTTTGCAACAGGGGTGCCCTGTCAGGGCCAGCACCCTCAGAAGCTCTCCAGATGTCCCAAAGGACATCTCCTAAGACAGAACGCTGCAGTTCAAGAGACTCCAAGGCTCCATCCTTCCTTTAAAACATCAGGAGCACCCCTTCAGTGACTAAATGACCCCCAGGGTAAGCAGTTTCCCATTTTATGAAGAAATAAATATCTCTTGAAAAATGCCCTAATATTTTTGCTTCAGAGAAAGCAGTTGGCAAGGAACTGGGAAGCCCGAGGGGCTGGAGGGAGCGCACGACAGGTCAGGACAATTACACGCCGTGATTAATACATCACCTGGCGGCCACTGGATAAACAGGCAGATTCGAATTTCATTGAGGACACTCTGCTAAGAAAGAAGCATCTGAAAACACCAGACTGGGGCAAGATTGAGCCTTTATCCCTAGGAGTACTGAATCTGCTGTGAATAAATGACACTGTTAATATTATTATGAAGCCATTAATTTATGTAATAACTTCGGCTTTTGCATTGATGCTGCAGTGAGATGAAACCCCCCAAGGGTGAGCAGCCCATCCATCTTCCTCGGCCACCTGCAGTGGCCTTTGCACCTGGAGAGAACTCAGCCCCACGCTCACACCTGAGCTGCAGGCACAGCTGAGCCCAGCTCTGGTGACTCAGGGCTTCTCCGGCCAGAGCCGTGGAGCTGCCTCATCAGACAGTGCAGGACACGTCCCTGTCACCCTCTGTGCCTCCCTGGGCAGGAGATATTTCTGGTTCCCTCGCTCACGAGGGACAGCGCCAGAAATACACGAGCTATGCCAGGCATTCGCCACAGCCGGGCTGGAGGCGCGGCCAGCCCAGTCCCGCGGCACCGGGCTGGGGCTGCAGCGGCTGCCGGGGAGCCCAGAGATCCGCCCGGGACCCCTCCCCACCACCCTGGGACCCTTCGCCGCTGCCCCAGGCACTCACCAGAGCCCCTCCGGGCACTGCCTCCCACCTGAGCGCGGGCACCTGCACGGCCCGGGCGGGAGGGCTGGGATGGGGCAGCTGCGCCAGCGCCGGGCGCTGGGAGCCAGAGAGGAACAAAAGGAGACAATGCAACTCGGCCCGAAAGCCAAAAATAGTAACTGTTTCCCTGCAAAGGAGCAGTCACATCCCAATTTCCCTGGCATGGCAGAAACAGATTTGGGAGCTTGCAAACGAGGGAGAAAGCGATTATAGTGTTTCAATCGGTGCTGCAGGAAGAGGATAAGAGGGCATCCACTTTTAGAGAAGTATCACAAGAAATAGAGCTTTAGATTACATTACATCCAGCCCCAAGTAATCTGATTAGAAATTTATTTTATGGCTTCAGTTAGAAAGACATGAAGGAAATCCCAGGAAAGCACAGAGCCAGCTCTTCCACGCAGGCAATGGGAGACAGAGCACAGTGAGCTTATCTCCCCAGAAATGGTGCGAGACGGGTGTGACACGCCACCAGCCACCCCGACACCACGTCAGCGCCGAGAGATTGGATCGATGTGTGCCAGGGCGTGGGGCAGCCCCAGCTCCCCAGCTGCCCCCGACACGCTGGCAAGGCTCCCCCAGCACAGCGGTGACCCAGCCCTGAGGGCTCCCCGTGCCCAAACCCCGAGGGCTCTCGTACAGACGAGCAGGGTTGAAGCGCAAGGAAGGAGAAATTTACCTGCTGAGCTCAAGCAGGAGCACACAGCCCGCGGGCTTGCCCTCTCCAGAGCCCATCCCTGTGACAAGTGCAGCCAAGCATCGACCTTCTGCCTGTGGCCAAGCAGGGCTTGTGGTGGTCCATCTCCCCAGCACAGTTTCCAGCCCTCCCAAGCAATACGCAGGGAGAGCGGCCAAAGCCACAACGAAAGAACAAAAACTAAAGAACTCCCTCTGCGGAAAGAAGCTGAGGCCAGGTGGGTCTTGTCAGCCTCCCCTGGGCAGAGCGGATGCTGAGGAGCACAGCTAAGGAAGGTGCTGGAAGCAGCTCCTCCCTGTGCACCCCAGGCTGCCCCTGCTCGAGGGCACTCGGCCTCCAGAGCATCCCAGTGAAACGGCTCATGGCTGCAGCGCGTGCAGGTGATGCCAAGCACCACACGTGACAGACACACCCAACCACACCAGCTCCTAAGTGGGTAAAACCTGAGCCGTAGCCAGGCCAAGAACTTCAAGAAAGCCACCAAGGAGCGGTGACCCACGAGCATCAGTGACAGGAGCCTGGAATGCTGACCACACAATCAACACATGAATGGTGAGCGGTTTTCCAAGGCTCATTCACCAAGGAACAAAGCAAGCTGTGGGTACAAGGAGTCTCTTGCACACCTCTCCCACCCATTGTGTGCCATTCGGCTGTGAGCCAAACACTGTCCTGTAATTGTGGCAGCCCAAGGGAGGCACCTTTGGGCTCTCCCTGCCCAGCAGCGTGGCTGTGTGGTGGCACCGGGGGCAGCCTCAGCTGCAGCATGGCTGACACAGAACAAGGCAGTCATGGCCATGACAGCAGCACAATTACATCAATTACATGGAAATTGTATTCCTGATAATTTGGGGTATTTCTCCCTGTGAACACAGGCCTCCTGAAGAGATGAGCTCCCAGATTTCAGCATCCAATTAAATTAGATCAAATCAACAGAGGAAATTAGTCTTTACAGCATGAGCAGATCCTCTGAATTTTACTAGCAAATCAGTGAGCTAAATGTCACCGTTCATCAGTAACATCACTAATAAAGCCAGATTTGGGATGCACAGCCACTAACGTGCGCCACTCGCCCAACGCTTCCAGCACCACCAGCACCCTGCTCAGCCCCTGGTCCTTCCTCCACTGCCCACAGAGAGCAAAGGCCATCCCTGAAGCCATTATGCCAATCAATCACCACTGGAATCCAGCTGGGAAGCTCAGGATTAGGCCCAAACTTTAACCTCAATGGAGCAGTACCCTTCCTGAGGGTGCTGCAAGGGATGTGGGAGGAGGGGGTGACCCCAGGCAGAGGCAGGGAGGAGCAGGGTGGGTGCGGGCAGGAGGCTCAGAAGGCACTGCTTGCTGAGCCCAGTGTTCCAGGGAGAGCTGCCCTTCACCCTGCACAGGTTCTTACCAGTCATAGGCGGGCCAGGAGAGGTGCAGGGCCAGCAGCTGCAGGAGATGCTGACCCGTGTCTCAAAGCCTCACTGCTGTGGAAAGCCACCACGGCAAGAGTCAATCCCAAAGCACTCGGTGACAGCACTGGATGCAGCACAGTGGCACCAGCCCCACACTGCACAGCCAAAGCCCAGGCTCAGGTTCTGCCAGCCCGCCCCAGGGGCCGTGGCACTGATGGGCAGGCGGGGGCTGTGCAGGGCTCCAGCACGGGCGAGCTGCCCCGGGCTGGGAGTGGGTCCTCACCTGGGCAGAGCAAGCAGGAGAGCTGGTGGCTGCCAGCAGGAGCTGCCTTTGCAATGCTGGACACACAGCTGGCTGCAGAGGGCTGCTCCTGCTCCAGAGAAGCGCTAATCCCACGGGAAGAGGAGCCCAGCCAAGCAGAGCCGGTGCCTGGGCCTCTCCAACGCCCCTCCCCAGCAGCTCCGCTGTCACTCCCTCCCCTGAGCCCCCGCTGCCGCAGTGGCACACCCAGCCCACCGCAGATGAGGCACCTTCGACCTCCAGACACCCCCTGAGGGACCCCTGCCCCGGGGCTGCGCCCATCGGGGTCATGGAGCAGGTCCCGGTGCCACAGGGGTGGCAGCAGAGCAGCAGCGCCTGGGCCCCAGCGACTCTTCGGAGCTGACACCGTCTCAGTTACCTGCCTCCCTCACACACCTTTGTTTGATGTGAAAGCATTAAAAGACATATAATTTGTGGAGCTAAAACACAGGTATTATCTCTGACACATCCATACTACAGGGAACGTGCTGAAGTCAATCACATCCAGGGGTTTCTGTTGCTATACAGCTTCTTCCTTGCCTCTTGTTCCAAATAAAAAAAGATGGAAAATGCAGCAGTTTTTAGCTGCAGACCCACCATCTTCCTCTTCAGATCACCTCACACTGTGCAACCTCATCAGTGATCAGGAATGAGAGACCCGGATCAGCTTGTCAGGGCTTTAGAAAGTGGACTCTGCATTCCGAACTGGAAAGGATTAACACTATACTGCTTGTGGGAGAAAGGAGCTGTCCTGGTCCCTGGTGTGACACAGGTAACATTTGAGAGGAACGAGACAGGACAGTGCCTGAAAGAACTGACCTTTGCGACTTCCCAGAGACTCAGAATATAGCTCTGACCTATTCAAGTACCTGTCAAGCCTCTACATGTCTCTTCCGGGTGGGAGCCTGAGATGAGCCATGCTTTCACAACAGGCTTTGGAAGACATGAGCTCCTTGGATGTTGTATGGGTCACTGAGTGCAAACCCAGCATCACAAGCCCCAGTGGAAATAAAATAGCAGAGATGGAGAGGGCCATTTCCAGCCCAGGACCACGGCCCTGCCAGCACCAAGCCTTCCCATGGCACGGGAGTGCCGCTGGGTGCCAGTGGCCGCCCGTCCCTGCCGGACCGTGGGGCTCGCCGGCGCCGGCCGGCGGCAGGAGGCCAGGACCCTGCCAGCTCGCAGGAAAAGCGACAGCCGGCGGGAACGGTACAGTAATTAATGAAATTATCATCAGGAACAAACCACAGGCTTTGGCAGGACGCCCGCACTGCCACGCCGGCACTGCCTACCCTGCTCCAGGCTCCTTGGCTTGGCAGAGACGGGGCTGCTCACGGTCCCCAAATCACACCCACCTTGGCAGCGAGTGAGCACATGCCCATGGCTGAGGGGAGGCCAGTGGGCACACAGCCAGGGCCGAGGGGAAGCCAGCAGCCACACCAAGTGGGGCAAGAGGCCCTCCAGACCCTGCCTGGGTGATCTCTGTGACTGCTGCAGACAGGCAGAGAACCCGCGGGCAGATGGTGCCTCAGCCAGCGCAGCCACCATGGCTCCCTCCACCCATCACGACGATATTTGCTCTCAGAAGGTGGCTGCTCTCCGAGCACCCGCCCTGCGACTGCAAACAGCTCCCAGCCTGACAGGCTATAAATATGGCAGGAGGAAAAACCAGCACAGTTTATTAGTTCTGAGACAGAGCTAAAAATAGACCCACGTGGGGCTGCTCAGTCCTCTGGGCAGATGTAATTGTGGATAATCTAGCTTTAAATACGGGAAGGCTGTCTGACAGCAACAACAACATTTTAACATATGGACGGGGCGGCACTTGCAAGGACGCGCGGCTGCAGCACCTCCAGCGTCAGTGGGGAGCACCTTGCACTGCCCGGCCCCAGCCCACCTCTTCTGCTCCACAGCTGGGCTTTCTGCAGGAATAAACCCTCACATAAACCCAAATACCTACAGTGTGGATATCTGCTACAAAGAGGAAAGCATAGAGTCAAATATGGAGGGGGAGCACTGGTGGAGCTGTGCCAGTACCCATTCCTCCACCCTGAAATTTTATATAGCTAAGGCTTACCAGATTAAATGGCTGAAACACTCCAAGTCCTCAGAGCTGACAGCACCTTCCTCCTCCTGTGAAAGCTTCCTCTGTCCCAGGCAGGCTGTGAGACGTGCTGGGAGGATGCTGTGTGGGTGCAGGGCCGGGTGTGGGCAGGCGGCCAGGGCGATAACTGCCCTTCCACGAAGAGGGAAGCGCTCCCGCCTGCTTGCCAGAGATAGCAGGGAGACGTTGGGACGGGCTGGATTTTGTAAATCTCCCACCAGTCCTCGGGCTGCCCAGGGAAGGACAGACCACGGCCCTGCCACCATCCCAGCAGCTGATGGTGAGCAGGGACAGCAGCAGCTACCACTCGTGGCGGCAGCAGGAGCCCGTCACCATCCCTGGGCACACACCTGCAGTTCCCTGGCACTGCAAGGGGCTTCGTCCCAGCAGGAACCCAGCACAAGACCCGCTGCCAACAGGAGGACTCGTTTTGCCTGGCATGCCATGCCCAGCCATGACTCTCTGACCTGCCACGGCCCTGCACTCCACGAACACGAACACCCACCCAGCACTGACCACTGAGAGACTCAGCCCAGCCTCACTCTGACCCTCCAGCCCAGCACTGGTCTTAACTGAGTTTAAAGTTTCCTGCAAGTCCAGGGCATTCCTTGCACCCTGGCCCTGCACACTCAGCCCTTCCCAGGCATTTCTGCACCAGAGCCAGGGTAACCATCCCCAGGCACACTGGTGGAAAGGGGGCACTGCCAGGGGTTCCAGCAGGCTCCAGAACCAGGATAACCATCCCGGGCTTGTTGGCTGGTGGGGGTCATTGCTGGGGTTACACTGGGCAGGCTCCAGGCTCGGCAGCCATGGAGAGGAGCAGTTCCAAAGCACAGGAGATGGGAAACCTCCCTGCGTGCTGCAGCTGGCTGCTTTGCAGTAGTTTTGACAGCATTTCCTTTGCATGTGCTTCTCTGGCTAAATATAATTGCAAAACATATATTTGCATGCAATTATCCATTTATGAAGTGCTAATAAGTCAAAGAAATTTACTTAGATGCGATCTGCTCGCCAGACCTTGTCCTCACAGGACCCAAGCACAAACCTCCAAGATTAGTGCAATAGTCAGTGCAGCCACCTCTAAGACGCTAAATCATTCCCACATCTTCCCATTAACTCAGCTCCAGCCCATCAAATATTAAAGAGCCTCAAGCCTGGACACAGCTCTTTTTACGAAGGTCTTTTTACAAAGTAAATCTTTCATCTCTTCCCACCTTCATTCTCCTGCTGCCACCGGCAGAGGAGCATCACATGCTCTTTCATGTGAGTTCTGACTGCACACACACTGACTCCCAGTAATTGCTGTACATGGCTCCTGCATTCCACAGAGACATGATAATTTTGGTGCTATTTCTGCTTTTTAAGGCTAAAAGAAGAGGTGACTCTGCCTGAAGGAGGGGCTTTTTTTACCGATTTTTTTTTTGTTTAATATTCCATGTTTTCTCAGTACACCCCATCAATACCAATGAGCAAATGCCCAGAGCACAAAGGCTGAGGAGCTATCAGCAGGTAAAGGGCTGGTGAACCCCCATGGGACACCAGTCTACCAGTCTGTTCCAGAGAAGAGGAGGAGGAAGGGCCCCATGAGTTCATCCTCATCAGAGGAAAGTCCCCATCCCACTTTTCCACCTCCAGCATCCTCGGTAGAAGGGCTTCACAAGGCCAAGGGGGCTCCAGGGTCTGCCTGCTTTCCTGGGGACCCCTGCACTTGCTGGGCTGCTGTGAGAGGCAAATAAACCCACCTGGCTGGCTCACCTGGCCAGAACTGCTGTTTGACATGCAAAGATGCTTTGCAGGAGGATGTTTTCCTCCAGGGTGACCTTCCCACTTGGGAAGCGGCTTAGCTGCCATCCGGCTCGGGTCTTCCCAGACTCACCAGAGCTTCCTGGGCGTTTCACAGAGGCCGAGTGGCCAGTGTGGCTGTTTGGCAGCAGCTGCCGGCAATGCTCGAGTCCTGTGCAGCACCTTTCCTGCCCAGCTGCAGCCCCGGCACCTTTGCCAGCACCTGTCACCAGAGGGGCCAGCTGAGCCCCGCCCGTGGTGCCAGGGCTCCCCACCCATCACCTCTCCCGACACTCCCACTCTGCAGTGCCCACTCCCGCTCTCCAGTCCCTCAGACACATCCATGGTTGCCATAGGAACTCATGAAACCCGAACCGAGGAAGAAAAAGGAGAGACAGGCAGAGGGAAAACTGCTTTGATGCCCCAGTGCCACCTGCGTGGGTGAGTTTATCCTGACCCTGTGTGGGCGAGTTTATCCCAAGGGAGGCCAGGCAGGGATTGCCCCGCTTCACTCAGCCCTCCCCTGCCAGGCTCCGTCCCCGCAAACGCCAGCCCTGAGGGGCCACATCCACCCCCGGCGCTGCTGCTCCCCGCCAGGGTTCTGCAAGGCAGAGCTGGTGTCTGCAGCAGCGCGGGGCTCCCTGAGGTGCTCCAGGGCATGCGGAAAGCAGCTCCGATTTTCGGGAATGACTTACACGGGGAAAGAAAGCTTCCGATGCCTGGTGCCTCTGTGTCAAGGGTTAAACCAGGACGCACAGACAGAGGCTGCAGCAGTAACAAGAGGGCGCTAAAACCCCGAAAGTTTGGGGTTATCATCTTTTTATAGTTTTAAAAGCTTCTACAAATACAAAACGTGGCTCTGGCTGAGCCCCAATTACAGAACCACTTAACGAAGCAACTTACGCACAGACCAGAAGCACCACGGGGTTGTGGGAATAATTAGCTGCAAACAGCAGTGGATGTTCATCAAAAGCTCCAAGGAAACTCCCTCCTCTGGCCAGGGCAGGCGGGGTAGCGAGAGAGAGAGAGAGGAACGTGGCCCCAGACCCTCAGCCCGCCCAGGCAGGAGCACAGCAGCGTGCCCACAGCACCCGCACGGCGCTCCAAGCACGGCATCACCTCCCGGCACGGTGCAGAGAGGAGGTACGAGGGGCTTCTGCTGCAGAACTGCTGCACCAGCCTGAGAAAAACATCAGGGCACAGCGCAGGCAGAGCACAAGGAGCAGCTCAGCCCTTCTCGGCTTCACGGGAAAAGGAAAGTCTGCAGAGAATTCCCTTCTCTCCCCAAAGTGGTACACACTGATTTAAACTTCTCATTAGCTCAGGACAACCTGAGCAATGAGCGTAGCAGCGGCGATTGTGCTGTGCCATTTACAGCGGGCATTTGCCGGCTCGTTCAGGCAGCAGCTCCCCCAGGCTTTCCGGATACTTCTCCATTAATGAATAATTTGCACAATGATTATAGAGGGAAACCACACGAGCCATCACCCTATGCACTGCCTGGAGCCCAGGAGAGGCTTGGCCAGAGTACTTCTGTATCAGCACAGGGTGTAGCTGATAGTGCTGGAGCTGTGTGCTCACGATGGGGAACCCCTGACCCGGGGAGCTCATCCAGGATCCAGGAGAGGGGAGGATGCAGCACAGCGGGAGGGAAGGGATCAGTACCCAGCATGTGCAGCCGGGAGGACAAAGCTGGTGGGAACAGGAGGCAGGTCCCAGACAGCCACGAGTGCTGGGGGAGCAGAGAGCATCGGTGCCACCACTCGCAGACCTTTACCACCTTCTCTTCCCCATCAGCCAAGGACCATCCCAGCAGGGGTGGTGACCTCACACAACTCGCTCCATCCCAGCACAGGACCTGGCCCAGCAACCACCTTGCCTGAGCTGCACAACCCACACCACCCACCAGTGCCCAGCAAGTCTGTGGCAAATCCAGATAGACCCACCAAGCAACACTGCCAGTCCACAGACCCTCCCGGGCCCCAGTAGCATCTCCACCCCCTCCAGAGCAGTGTCCAGAGCCCCTGAGCAGCACAGCAGAGGAGATGGGTCACAGGCATCCACTGTCCCACTGACACTCACCATCTCTCCAGACTGCAAGACTGAAAAACAAAATATGAAACCTCCAGATTTCACTGGATTTACACAGAGAAGCTCAGTGCCGGCCTGACCTGCTGATTCCCATCCCCGTTACCCCCAAGGCAGAGCTGGTGCCCCGTGAGTTGCCCCATGCACACCTCAGCCCACTGATCTCACAGCGAGTGCGTCACCGCCTTTGCTGTAATCTCGCAGTGCCTGATTCACTTCAGGCTTTCGGGAGAACAGACTGTGGGACAGGCACAAACGCGTGTCCTGCGGTGGGCGGACATGGCTGGACTCCACTGCACCAGCTGGAGCCCAGCTCCCAGGAAAGCATCCTCCACACACAGAGCCAGCTCCCAGCACCACGCAGCCCACGGGAAATCACTGCACGAGAGAAGAGCCAGGTACTCACTTGATCTTCAGGCTGGCCAGCATTGTCTTGTCGATCCTGGGGAGAGAGCAGAGGAGGGTGTTACTGCAGGCGCAGGGGCTCCAGATGTAGCTGGGAGGGGGTGGGGTACTGGGGGCTGCTGCCAAACACGACCTCAGCGCATCCTCTGGAGGTGCCAGCGCTCCGGCTGACACGACGATCACCACAGAAAGACTTCATCGGAAAACAAAATCAACCAAGATTTAACCCAAAATGAAGCCTGGCAGCAAGCAAGAAAAAAATCCCCCGAGTTCTTTCCTGGTGGTGACCAGAGCAGAACTGCTGCCTCCCAAACTGGAATGCCAGAGGTGAGCTGCGCAGCAGAGGAGGGCATCGCCTCTGTGCCAGCTCTCTCCAAAGCACAGCTTCCACAAAACAGGTATTTACAGCTAACGGACCTGTGACAGCCCTGACGTGCTGGGAAGATCCCACCAAACCCTACGAATGCAACCCGGCCCCAGGCAGACAGAACACAGAGCAGTCCCATCGCTCCCAGCCCCAGCTGGCTCATGTGGGACCGGGAGCCCCAGTTGCTTCACTCATTTCCCTGGCACTGATAATGAGCACTCATCTCCTCAGAATCATTGTGGTTACAGTCATATTAATATTAATTAATGCAAATCATAGTAATGTCTCAAAATGCAAAACAATGTCTTTTGGCAGTCACTGAAAATGCTCTGTTATCTGCCACATGGAATCAATTCCACATCTCAAAAAAAGACCAAACAGCAAAATAACACCCCCAACGCCCTCTCATTTTGCACTGTGATCGCAGAGGACATGGCATGGCCACAGAAGTAGCTCTTCCCCCCCCACCTGCAGCTTTACCTCCTCTGCTGCCCGGCGGGGCTCCGCTGTCACGGGGTGGCTGCACCGGCTGTGGCACCACGGGGCCGGGTCCCCTGCGGCCGCTCCGTGCCACAGGCTGAGCCTGACAGGCGCTGAGGCAGAGGCACCATCACCTTTCCCAGAGTCCCTCTCTTGCACCAACATCACACTCATAAAACCCCATGGCCACGGGAGCTCCGTTCCAAGCATTTCCCCAAACATCAGCTTCCACGCTCCGCTCTGGAGAGTCAGCACGCTGCTGCTCCTAAAAATAGACCCAGGGCACCTGCTATTATGACTTAATACCTTACAAGCCTGCCCAGACCTTGTTGATCATTAAATCATGTTGAACATCAGAGCATGCTGGGGAGCAGAGCTGTTTCCAAACTCAGTGGCAGAGGCAAAGCAGCTCAGGGACAGTGGGTGGCCGGGGCAGCTCCCACGGGACCTGTCCCTCAGTGGGGGCTGCACGAGTGGCTCCATCCGGAACCATGGGAAGAAAAAACAGTTGTTGTTATTTGGCCTCTCAGAGTGAGAAGGGGGGGAAAAGTAACAAACAGAAAAAAAAAAAAAAAACCACACAGGAAAGAAACTCCCATGTTTGGGAAACCGCAATTTCAGTGTGACTGTAAGAGCCGTTTGTCTGCCCTGCCCTGCTCTGGAGAATGCAAAATGAAACATCCCACACGCCACGGCCTCCCCAGCCCTGGGCAGCAGCAGCTCCGGGGGCAGCACTCACGATGGCTCTGCACACCAGGTGCATCCCTACAGCCAGACTGGGGGCACCACATCTGCCCCCCAAGCTGCACACACTGCTCCAGGACCTCGCTGGCAGCAGATGCAGCTGGTAGAGAGGGAAATAATAGCAATTTCCAGCCCAGCAGAGGCTGGAAATAGCGAGTGCAGCCACAGCAGGAGGCGGCTGGGTGTGCCCAGGCACCTCACACGCAGCCCCACAGGAAGGGTGGGTCGGCCGGGACCGTGAGAAGATGCAGGTGCGGGCACGGGGCTGTGGCAGGCCCCTTCTTTTGCAGTAAACGCCCAGGGAAGGTTCTCCGGGCAGCGCACAGGGCTTTCCAGGCAGCGTCTTCCCCAGGGACCCGGGGAGAAGTGCACCGAGACCCTCGGGGGCAACCCCACAGCTCACGGGGAACGGGGCTCCCCCGCAGCTCTCACCGCGCACATACTGACACGGTGTCTAAAGGACAGCCCGTGTCCTGCTCCCCCAGCCCCAATGCTGGCACAGCCCCTCAAAAGCCAGCAGAGCCACCAGCAGCCACTGCAGCCCCCCAAAATCCGGCACAGCCCCCAGCAGCCACTGCAGCCCCCATTTTCCTGAGTGACTCTCGGGCTCGTGGTTTTCTTTCCCCTACAACTGCCAAAGCGCATCAAGAAATAAAAAGCAAAGCCCAGCTGGCCCTGAGTGCCCCTGCCCAGGAGGGTCACGGCTCTGCTCCGCCGCAGCGGGAAGCTCCTGGGACCCCTCCGGGCACTCAGAGCCCCAGAGCCACTGCTCACAACAGCGACTGTGGGGCAGAGCTGCGGTTTGGCCACCACAAAATGAGCTCACATATCACAAAACTTATTTGTACTGACGTCTATCCAAGTGCTCCCTTCCCCTTTCTATGTAAAGCAAATACAATCCAGCCAAGGCAGCTCTCTTGGCTTCAGCGAGGCGTGCGCTCCATCCCGGGGGACACTGCCGAAAGCCTCGGCGCGCCAGCTGCCCTCCCACAGCCCTCACAGTTACTCAGCATTTCCCCCAGCCGGTCTCAAGCAGTTCCAAGTTCACGGCACCACATTCCCCTCAAAGCCCCGGGGCTGCCATTGTCCAGCCCCAGCCCCTACGGCCACTGCGGGACGGGGAGGGGGCAGAGCAGCCTTCTGCCCCAAACACCATCACAGCATCAAAACCACACAGCACAGCCTCGGAACAGGCATAAAACACCTCGGAGAGGACACCTGAGGGGAGGGCAGAGGGAGAACGGCGCCGTGTTCTTAAGCTGTTTCCCTACAGACCAGCACCTCAGAGGGAAGGGACAGGGGCAGACAACCCCGCTGAACTCGGGTGCAGGCAGCAGCCACGGCGCTCTGCCGAGGACGGGCAAAGCAGGGGTGCTCATGGAGGTGCCGGTGCTGCTGGGAACCTGCCCTGGACCAGGAGGGAGCTTGCTGCACACCCCGAGGAGCCAAAGGTGGCTGTAAGCATCGCTGAGTGCAGGAGGAGCGGGCAGCAGCGAGAGAAAGGCAGGGGCAGACACGCTCGCAGCCAACCTGCCCGCAGGAGCCCCCCACGAGCCCCCACGAGGTCCCCTCACTGCCCATCCCCTGCGGGGCTCCCGAGGCTCCGCTGGGCTGAAGCTGTGCCAGGCTTCCCGCGGGCACAGGGGCAGGGAGGCCGCTCCCGAGGCGCACATGCTGCTGCTGGCACGGCGGGGAGGGAGGGCCCTGCCGGGAGGGCACCGCGCCTCAGCGCCGGCTGGNTTCCTGCGGGCGCCGGGCGCTCTGCGGGGCGGGGGGACCCCAGCGGCTCCGGCCCCCCGGCGCAGCGGCGCATGCACGAGCACACCAACACCACAAAAAAAGTCATTTCCTCTTCTTTTCGCGGCCACAGGCTTTTCGCAACCTCACGCTGCAAATATCGTATTTCTTCTAATGGCAGGACCACCGGCAGCGTGGTCCCCGCACGGGCAGCGGGGCTGAGCCATGGACACGATGTGGCCCGCAAACGTCGCGCCCTGCGGCTGCCCCAGCCGCTAAGGCCCGACCCCGAGGGTCACTGGTGACAGTGTGGTGCTCTGCCTCTTCGTCTCTGTCCCCGAAATGGTAGCGCTGCAGGCACAGCACCAGGCTGGCTCCCTGGTAGGGGAACCTGCACCCACCCGTCCAGTGCCCCTCAGGGGACATCCCACTAAAGGCATCGAACCTCAGTAAGCAAAAACGCCATCACTTCACCTCTCATGGCAAACAGATCCCACCATCCCGGAGCCCAGCAAGGCATCTCCCACTACCTCCCATGCAGCTGCCTGTGGCACATGGGTGTTCCATCCTCTGGCTCCCCAGCAGCTCTGTAATGCTGAAGTGGCATCTGCAGCCTGACCACCACCGAAAGGCCCCTGTCCTTTAGCAGCCAGACTTCAGAAATCCCATGGAAATGGAAATGCTGACCTCTAGCTGGGTGTGAGCTCCCATCCATCACAAATCCCAAGAAAACAGATGCTGTTCCCTGCACCACGCTTTGGGCATTGTAGGGCACAGCAGAGCCGTGGGGAGGTGAGCCCGGCTGCAGGGGTGGGCATGGTGCCCAGAGGCTGAGTGTGGTGCTGGGGGGCTGCACCTGCTGCCCAGGTGCCCTCACACCTTTCACCTCCCCAAACCAACCACCAGGGCCCATCTGCACCCACTCAGAGCTGGGCTGCACCGGGGGCTCACCTCTGCCGGTCCAAGTGAGGAGGAAGGGTGGGAATGCCGAGCAGCCCTCGGCCGTGGGGAGCCCGGGGAGCCGTGCTGGGCCACAGCGCGACACCAGCGCGGAGCCGCGTGCCACAGCCAGGACGGGCTGAGCTGCTCGGCCGCGCGTCCTCCGCCGTGCCCACGGCGTCCAGGAGCCCCTGTCCCAGAGCCACTGCAGCTCAGAGGCCACAAAAAGCCTCAGACTGCCAAGGTCCGACCGGATCAGCTGCAGAGCACTCACCTCCTACCCCGGTGATCCAAACCAACGCCTGGTGCGGACACTGCATCGCCTTGCCCTGGCACTCCAGGCTGCGCTGGCTCCTGGGTCGGAGGCAGCTCTAGCCCAGCATTCTCATCCCAGCACCCAAAAGCTTTAAATTGAGAGACATTTGAATTCTGTCTGATGTGTGAAAGAAAGGGGTGGGGGGAGAGAGGGTATAGGGAGCTGGAGACAGAAATCACTCAACTCCAGGGAAAAAACTTGGATTGAAATCCAGCTATTTCAACTCCTACTTTTCTGCCCACAGCCTTAAAGGGATGAAACGATGGAAATTCTTTGAATTTTAGAGCTCTTAAGGATATTATTAAAAAAAAAAAACCATGCTGCAGGCTTTGAAGCCATAATTCAGGTGCTACAAAATATCTGGAGCAGACATTTGCTTGAAGCACGTTTGTTCCTGGCCTGCATGATCCATGTCAAAGCTCTGCATCAACAGCAGTGTGACGTTATCCTCTCGCTTCATCTTCCCCCAGGCCATGTCTTCCTTACACTCCTCCCAGCTGATTTCTGCCCAGCTCTGCTGAGCTGCTCACAATTAACATGTCTGAAAATAAAAGCTTCAGGTACAGCCAGGCTCTGCCGCACGCTGGAACGAGCCTGCAGAGCTGTGGGACAGGGAGGGATAGTGGCTGTGGGAAGCACTGACCTTAGCTGGTGCCGTGTCAGGAACAACCTGGAGAGCCCCAGAGAAACGGCCAGCTTTGGACCTGTCCCCTTGCAGCACCATCTACTGCATCCTGTGCTGCTGCTCCGGCGCTGCGAGGGCTCCCCGCTGCTGGAGGGGACAGGGGAGCAGGAAGGGTAACGGGGGCACGCACGGCAGGGCCCGGCTGCCCTTTGCCAGGAGGTCACCCCAGCCCGCAGGTCACAACTGCTCCAGCAGCTCTTCCTCACGTCACCTCTGTGCTAAAGCACCCCACACCTGCCCCAGGACTGCAGAGCACAGGAGGGCAGGGCCCTGGGATGGCCACAGGGAAACATCTCCATTTCCCACTGCCCAGGAGGGTGTGGGGCAGCCCCCGCACGAGCCCACACCAGCACCTGGGGATACCCATGGCTGGCGGTGGTGGAAGTGGAGCTCGTCCTGCTCCCCATCCCCACACATCTGGCAGCCCCCCGGGGCCGCATCAGCCACCACAGATCCGGGTGACAAACTGCATTTGAGCCAGGCAAAGGTTAAAAATACACCAAGGACCAACCCCAGCTCCCCCGAGGCCACCAGCCTCCCTCGCTCCCGGGTACCACACCGCCGCCTGCCCAGCACCATCTCACCTGCAGGGGAGTGCCTCCAGAAATAGTCTCTGCAATGACATTTTCTCACTTCCCCTCTTCCCCCCGAGGTATTTCACACAGACTCAAAAACAAAAGGGAAAAAAAAAACCTCCTCCTTCCAGAACAGGCACAGGCAAATCATAACCGAGCAGCCAAAATTAGGGAACAAAACCCTGGGGGAGGACGACTCCTCAGTACCATCTGCACCAGCCTAAATTAACATCTCCCAGGGGCCTTGGCCAGAACCAGGATCCCATTGCTCCAAACCAACCTGGTGAGCAGCCCCTGCCTATGGGGAACAGAGTGCTGCACTGCTGGTGACACCTCAGAGCAGGATGGTGTCCAGCAAGGGCAGCGTAATTCTTCCCTTTCTTACTGGGGTAGGAGACTGATTGCAGCATTAGTGCTTTAATATTGTCTGTGGCACTCTGAGGGCATTCAGCTTCCTATTATGATTCTAAAGAAGGTTGTGGGCATCTAGAAATAATAGATTTTGTCCTGACAGGAAGAACATGCCGTGCACATCATCAGCTTGACCTACAGAGCAAAGGAAAACAGTGTCCAAATTACCCCTGACTCAGTTCATGGAATATTTTAAACACTGTTTTCTCCCCTTTATGGTACTGCTGAAGTGAAGAGAGAAACTCGATGTCTTAGATGCAGCTTCCAAGAAACCCCAGCCTGCTCTCAGGGGTGGCTCTTTACTGCTCAACAGCCTCAGGCCAGAAGGACTGAGAGGCCCCCTCGGCCACCACGCTGGGGAGGGGAGGCTGTGTCACCCAAGAGAGCTTCAGACAAAGGACAGGAATGACAGAGACCTTCCCGAGACCGAGGCCATGCACAGCTCAAGCTGCAAACCACGCTCCAGCTCCTCTTCCACACTGCCGAGGAACCACTGACGGCTCATGGACTCATCCCTGTGTCCAAAGTGATCTGATCACTCCTGCTCATTTCTGTGGAAATGGCTGAAAAACAGATCCTGGAGGAAGCCACCACGCGACGTGCAAAGCATCCCCTCTCAGGCAGTGGTACAGAGGGACACTTACACCCAGATCTGGCAGCACCAGCTCTCCCAGCAGCCCAGGAAGTGCCCAGCACAGAGGAGCTCCCCACGCCCTGGGGACCACAGCACAGAGGAGAGAAACGCAGCAAACCAACAGGTCCTGGCTGGCAACCTGGCCCCCGTGCTGGCCAGGTGCCTGTGCCCCCCAAAGCCCTGCTGGTCTCTCCCACCCTCACACAAACCAGCTCTTTGCTGCAGGGGGACACAGATCATGTCTCATCCCAGCCCTGTATGTGGAAACTCATCACACGGGCTCCCAGGCTCCTTGATTTCCTCTCAGCCCACTGTGAATTTAAGGTACAGAGCTGCTTGTCTTCTCAAGTCCATCCATTTTAGAGACCTACCTTGCTAGCAAGGGCATGAAATTCCCTGAAGAGGTTCTCTCTAGGAAAGGCCTGTTCAAGCACACAGATTTCCTGTGCCTGTTTTTTCCACCTCTTCCAACCACTCCCTTCCCATGCAAGTGGAGCCTGAGGGAGGCTGCTTCAGCAGCAGAGGCTCGCATCCCCATGCACTCTGCCTCCCCAGGGTCCAGCAGGAAGGCTGCTCTGTGCATCCACACAATCCCCACGTGGGTGCCTTGCCCAGGATGCTCCAGAGACAGAGCAGGCACCTCTGCCCCCGCCGTGCCCCCCTCTGTGCCCGGTGACACCCCTGCTGCAGGCGGGCGAGCAGCGCTGGGTCCCTGGGCACTGTCACCATGGCTACCTGCACATCCCACACCGCAGCCCCCAGGCCCGGATGAGCTGGTGCTCATCACCCCTTTGCCCAGGCAGCGCAGGGGCTGGCGGAGGGAGGACGCACTGGGGCAAACCTCCCACAGAAACCTGTTCCCAGGGGCAGGCTGGCACGGGCAGCTGCGCCAGGAACCGGAGAGCGCTCGGCCCAATTCACGCAACCAACACGGAGCGGGGGGGCGACTGCAGCCAATGAAGAAATTGTGGAGAGACAGAAAAAGAACAGCTTAAACTGAAAACCAGGGCTGGGAAAACATGGGGGCGGGATGAAAGCATGGGAATGAGAGAGACCTGAACATGCTTTGGCTGGAAATTAGGAGGTTTCTAATCTTCAGTACAATCAATCTCTGTAACAGTTTCCTAATAACTGAAATAAAGGAAGCAAAAAAACCCCAAACCCCTAACCGAGACTAAGAACATTTGTGAAGATGTTACATGAGATGGTAAAGTCTAGTGGAAGGTGTCCCTGTCCATAGGAGGGGGTTTGGAACAGGATGACCTTTACAGTCCCTCCAACCCAAACCATTCTGTGGTCCTGTGATGCCCGCAGCAGCAGGGAGCTGGGCTCGCTGTCCCAGCTGGTGTCCTTGCCCCTTCCCCTGACAAGGGCTGTCCCTCCCAGACCCTCTGCCCTGCACACCAGCCTCAGCAGCAGACAGGGAATCGGTGGCTGCCCGAGGCCGAGCTGCACTGGCACAAGGTCAGACCTCAGGGCTCAGCTTTGAGGCCAAACCTGTGCAAACCTTCTGAACGCTGCAAACGAGGCACACAGGGCTTGCACTTGAGCTTTTTCAAATCGTGCTACCTCTTGCCAACATCACCTGTATTTTTTGACCATTTTGGGCGAGTTTTGCAAGAGCTGGGCTAAAATCAAATCAGAGTCAAGAAACAGTCTTTCTGGCATCCAACTTGGAGGCAGACGTTAACTCCAAGCAGGGATTCATCTACCCCCACAAAACTGCAAAACTGTCTGTGGAGAGTGAGCTGTTTTTAGCTCCTGGAAAAAATGTCTCTCCTCCTGTTGCTACTGAAGTCCTGTTCCTGTTTCCACAGCAGCAGCTAACAACCACCAGAGCATCTGAACAGGTACACAACAGGCAGCAGCAGCAGAGGGCCTCTTTGAGCAGCCCTCAGCACCCTGCTACCATACAGATATGCTTAGGGATGAAGGGAAGGAAGGATGATAAAACAAACAAGCAAAGAAAAAGGCATTTTTGCTGCTATGGTTATCGTCCCCAGTGGGAGGAACCAGCAGCAGAGGCAGAACGCAGTATCTGTGAAACGTGGTGTGTGCGAGCGCGAGCCTGCTGTCTGCAATCACACTGCGTGTTGGATCTGAATTTAAACTCTTTGGCGTGATTCCAACCCTCAATAAATCGTGCCTTGTGGACAGATATTGTGTCCCTTCTGCTACTAAAACAACAAGCAGTCTTAAACAAAACAGCAGAACCTGGCAGGATCCATCTCACACCCTGCATTTGCCAGGGACACAGGCGACATCTCACACAGCCCTCGCAGGCTCCGTGGAGCTCCACACCAGGCACACCGGTGCTCTGCCTGTGGGAATGAGCAGGGTGAAGGGAAATGCTCAGCCTGGTGAGCAGACATTGCGCTGCTTCCCTGTCAGGGATGAGCTGCAGCCTCGCACGGGGACAGAGTGGGGAGGATCACCCCAGCAGACTGGCGTGGGGCATGCAGGGAGGCTCAGACATTCCTTTTCTGTGAAGCACCTGGGGCTCCCCAGCCAAGGAGGTGCCCGGGGGAGGCAGGACAAAGCCCCCCGCATCCCACCGCGCCCCACCACCCCGACCCCCGGGGACAGCAGGCAGAGCTCCGCACGGACTGCTGGAAATCGCCTCCTTGAATGGTCAATGCCTATGAGCGGTGCTGGCGACCTCTTCACCGTCCTCCCACACACGAGTCCCGGTCCACGGTCCCCAGCCCTAAGCCCCCGTACAGCCCCCGGCTCCCGGTCCCGGCCCCAAGCCCCTGCC
>VYXC01004208.1:785241-795522 GCA_013397175.1 Platysteira castanea | reverse complement strand
CCCGGGGCTGGGGCGGCTGCGCCGGTTCCTGCGCCGGTTCCTGCGCCGGTTCCTGCGCTCCCGCCCCCTCCGGCGCCCGGGGGGACCCGGGGGGGCTGGCCCGGGCAGGTGCGGGGGGGCCGCGCCGCTCTGCCCGCTTATGTAAAGCGTTATGCAATGTCCCCCCCGGGACAGCCCCGAGGGGCGCGCAACGCCCCCGGTACCCCCCTGCGGAGCCCCGAGCCTCCCGCCGACCAGCTGGATCCCATCCGGGGCTCCAGGGAAACGTGCGTTTCCCAGCCTTTTAAACACCTAGAGCAAGTCCGCGCCGAGCATCCCAAAGTGCCTCGGGAACAGCCGCCGCGGGAAAGACCCCAAAACGGGGCCCTGGCATCCTGGTCCCCCCAAGCCCCCCACTCACCCAATCCCTCACAAGTGCGCAGGGGTGAGTGGAGGCCACACCCGCAGCGCTTGGGGGCTGGACCCCGCCCCTGGGTCTGCCACGGCCCTTGCTCGCCGTAAGAGCACCCACCCAACCCACCTGGCAGAACTGGCAGAACTGTTCTCCAATAAATTCAAAGTAAAACCTGCCTGAGCCGGAGCTTCCCTCCCAGAGCCCCTGGGCGCTGCAGGGGGCTCAGGAAGCAAACCACACGTGCAGTCAGGTGTTACTTCAAGGAGCTTTAAACCACACTGAAAGCTGTTTCCCAAAAGTGGTATTCTGGCCCTAAATTCTCACTTTTCTGATCTTTGAGAACTTAATTTCACAGCTCAGCAAACCCAGGTGCTGCATCCACAATCCAACAGCTTTTTTAAAGCAAATAGCATTAATTACTCAAGTAAATTCCTATTATTGGTAGTTCTGAAGTCCTGCTGTTGTTGGGTGCAAACACATCTGAAGGGCATTGGTGCTTTCTCGCAGCTGGGGAGCAGAGGTTGCTTAACCAGGCTAGCTGGAGACACTGTGCCTTGCCTGAGCCACAGAGAGGGAATCCAGACAAAGATCTCCCAAATCTGGGCAGTGACCTGCCCTCCTGAGGAGCTCTCATCTCCTACAAGTTACAGGCTGAAGGCTGGAGAGAACAACCTGCCCAGAGAGAACCTGTCCACACGCCAGGTGGGCAGCTGGCAGATGGGATCCCCGCCACGGGGGCCCAGCAGCTTGGCCCTCAGCTGGCTGTGTCGGCTGAAACGGTGGCCAGGAAATCCCTGGTGCATTGTACTGGATGGTCAGGCAGCACTGGGCTCGGGGAGGCCCCGCTCCGCAGAGCCCGACAGCCCCAATGAGCCCCTCGTAAAAGGAGCGAGAGCTCTCGGGGACAGCCGAGCTGGTGCCGCTGCTCCCACCACTCACACTGCCCTGAGCAGGGCCGTGGCTGACCCTTCGCTGGCACTCAGCCCAGCCTCAGCCTCTCTCCAGCCCCGGCACCTGCTGCAGGAGGTCACGGGCAGGGAAGCAGTGACGGGATGGACTTGTGGGATGACAGAGAGGCCAAGAAGGGGGCAGGGGAGAGGCCAAAACTTGGCCTCCTGTCCCTGGAGCCCAGTAGCTGACCCGCTCCTGCTTCAGCAGCACAATTTTTACAGACCCGGGAGATTTAAAAATAAAAGCAACTTTCATTGAAAAAAAGTTTCAAAACCATGAGAAAAATTAAAAATCAGACTCTTCACATATCACATAAACAGTAATGCAGAGGAACAAATTGCATTGCTTAGCTCAAGCAAATATCCTTACGAGTAGATATTTTCCAATCCCTGTGGAAATGTTAAGCTAATATTAAATTTATTAAAACCCTCCAGCTTTTAGCCTTTAGACTTTAAGGAGCTTCTTATTAGGCGCTTCAAAGCAATTAGAATACACACACACACTACATTTCAATTAGGTTGAAAAATAATATCTGAGGCAAAGTTAAACTCATTTTAAAATTAAATGCAAAAATCCCCCTAATAACTTGGGGGTGGGGAGGAAAAGCTCTGGTCTCAAAGCACTCCCGTTGCCACTCTGGAAGGGCACAGGATTCAGGTTAACTCCAGTGCACATG
The DNA here is from genome assembly GCA_013397175.1 of Platysteira castanea. Taxonomy (NCBI): domain Eukaryota; kingdom Metazoa; phylum Chordata; class Aves; order Passeriformes; genus Platysteira; species Platysteira castanea. Next base: position 793,501 of record VYXC01004208.1, on the reverse strand, counting down.
GGATGCAGCTCCCATTGGGAATCGGCTGTTTGGGCCAGGAGTCCGTCACCACTGAAGGGACCTGGGCTTACCCACCACAGAGCCTTGGCCACGTCCAGACCTGCAGGCTAATCTCCATCCCTCACTCCTCCGGCAGCCCCAGGAAGGAGGGATGATGGGCAGAACCAGCCCTGGGTGCTGCCCGGGGCCTGTCTCTGTCCACGGACCGTGGCACGGTGTGTGATGCTGCTGTCCTTACCTGCCCTCCCGGGGATCTCGGCTGAGACGGGATCAACCAGACCTCGGCGCCAGAGCGAGACTCGGAGAGCTCCGAGGACAGGAGTAGGCCGTGGTGCCCAGCTCACCTCTCCCCGCAGGGCAGCTCGGCCGCGGCCCTGCCCAGCACCGGCTGCGGCGTGTCCGGCTCGGCCACCGCGGGAGTGCAGCCCGGCAGCACCGGGAACGCAGCGTGGCGGGGCCGTGCTCCGGTGCCAGCGACAGCCGCACACCCCCGCCCAGACACACTCACACACAGGCACACAAACACACACACACAGACACACAGACACACTCACACAGACACACACAGACACACACAGACACACACGGCCGCGCCGGTGCCGCCTAGAGCGGTGCTGGTGCCGGTACCGGTATCCTTCCCGCAGCCGGTACCGCTGTCCGCGCCGGTGCCGGTGCCAGCGCTGGTGCCGGTGCCACTAGAGGTCAGTGCCGGCACGGAGCAGCAGCGGCGGCAGCGCCGGAGCCCAGCCCCGCTCGCAAGAGCTGCCGCCCGCAGCCTCGTCCGCAGTGCCCGCACCCCGCATTTCTCATCCCATGTCTCCGTATCCCGCACACTTCAACCCTACATCCTCACATCCCCACATTCCACGTCCCGCATCCCCGCAATCTCCACCAGCCTCGAACCAGGGGAAAAGCCCCGCTGCTGCAGCAGAACCCGGAGCTGAGGCACTTGGTGGGTCTCCCCACGTCTGCTGTCCCCACTGCCACCCCCCTGCACGCCGGGGTCACCGCGAGCAGAGGCTGCCAGCGCTCTCACTGAGGCACATGGCACTGAGATGTGTCCCGAATCGGGTATAACAGGCAAGGAGCTGACTGCCTCTGCCCAAGAGCCTCTGGAGGTCAGTCATGTATCTGAGCCACCAGCAGGGACCCCCCAATTCCTCCTGAATTGGTATTCCTGCCATTTTGCCTCATTATGTTACAACCTCAGACTTGTTTGAGACGCAGCTCCTGTCTCTCGGAGCAAGCAGGGAGTGGGGAAGAGTTGCAGCATAACTGCAGTGCAGGACATCACGGTGGCTGGAAGCATCAGCAAAGGGACTTCCAGGTCATGTCCTGCTCAGAAAAGCTGCCAGTGAAACCAGTTAATTGTGGAACTGGTGATGGGAAACACGAGCAGCCTGTGTGCACCAGAGTGACCCCAAGTTGCCAGGTGATCGCTGCGGAGGCAGCCAACACTCTCCTGTGCCATGCTGCGTGCAGAGGATGCGCTGCGCTTTGCTGCTGTCCCGCCCGGCAGGCTGCATCCCCGAGCGATGACCTCATTTACAGAGCAGCGCTCTGTCCCTGAGTGCCTGACCTTGACTGTTTGCAGGCTTGTCTTTTATCCAGTGGAAAATCAATGAAAATTGTACAAACCTTGTGAAACACGATGCACTCAGACGTTCCCCCTCCCTCCGCCCCCCACCTCCCGTCTGTAGCTCACTGCTACTCAAGTTAGCATACGAGTTAGGGGAAGACACAGGGGGACATTAAAAACATCCACATACCCCAAACATGGCACGCTGCCCTGAGAGGAACAAGAGACACCTTGGCAAGCGTTGCCCTGGGGGTCATGAATGTGTGAGGGGGGCTCCACATGAGACAGCGCTGCTCTGAACAAGAAAGGCTGCACTCTCCCCCTTCACACACACTGTGACCACGCAGACCACACTGCTCACTTTTTCTCCTGATTTAATGATTTCTCTCTTTGTGTGAACTAAACTTAGTCTCCACAGACAAGCCCTAACACCAAGCCCAGCCTTCCTCTGCTACCAGAAACAACAGGCCAGGCTGGACCCCACCACTGTGCATCAGGTCAGGGTCCATTCCTTGGCCATTACTGTGCAGAGATGTCACAAACCTCCTGTATCACACCTGGAGCAGGTGCTTTGCTGCAGGCACAGGACAGTCTGTTGGCCACAGCACACCCTCGGTGGATTGGTGGAGCACAGACACTCACTCAGAGCCTGGAAGCATTCAAGGGGATGGAAGGATGTGGGATGGCAGAATGATACCACAAACCATACTCTGTGGGTTCCCCTACAACTCCTCCGTGTGCTGGTTGTACAGCGGGGTATGCAGGATTGCAGCAGTTTTAATGTGAAGATGGCAGGACAATTCAGCTGAGCATCAGAGCAGGAGCACCGCACTCTCTAGGCACATTTGGGTTTAAGGGAACGGGAATCAGCAGACTGTCAGCTGACGGGGAGGACGCTACCATTTTCCTGTGCCGTCACTGCCGTGCAGCATGGAACAGGCCACCGCATCCCTGCTGGAACAGAGGCGCAAAGGATTGAGTCATCCTTGAACGTGGAGCCCCAGCCGGTCTCGGTACCACAGACAAAAGGCATGAAAAATCAGCCACCACTTGAGTAAACAAGTTTTTCTCACCATCTCTCTGACACAGCCTTATGTCAGCTTCGCTGTGGTTTCCTGGCTGCAGCGGGTACCGGCCCACATTTGCCTCGCAACCCCCCGAGCGGCGGTGACACTGCAGCCCCCGCAGGGACACACCGCCGCCGCCCTCCCCACAGCCCCCGAGCCCCCGCTCGGACCTCCTGGGGCTGCTCGGGGCTTCCCCGCGCCCGGGGCCGAGCGGGCGGCGGCCGCGGGACCCTCCGGGGCAGCTTCAGCACCGCGGACAGCGGCGGGGAGTGGCGACCCGAGATCCCCGGGGAGGGAGAGCGGGGACACGAGGGTCCCCGGGGAGCCGAGCCCCGGCCTCACCGAAGGTCCCGGGGAGCGGGACCCCGAGAACCCCGAAGAGCGGGACCCAGCCCACCGAGGGTCCAGGGGAGCGGGACCCCGAGGGTCCCGGGGAGCTGAGCCCCCGCTTCACCGAGGGTGGCGGGGAGCGGCGCCCCGGCCCCGATGCGGCTGCCCGGGCAGAGGCCCCGGCCCCGCGCTGTGTCCCCGCGCCNGGGGCCGGGCTGCGGGGCGGCCGGGGTCCCCGGGCTGCGGGGCGGCCCCGCAGAAGTTGCCCGCAGCCCCGCTGTGCCGGTTCCAGAAGTTGCGTCTCCCGGTCCGTGCCCCTGCCGGGCGCCGCTGCCCGCCCCGCCGGGTCCGTCCCCGCTGCCCCCCCGAGCCCTGCCGGGCTCTGCCGGCCCTGCCGAGCTCGGCGCCGGCTCGGGGCAGTGTCGCTCCCAAGCCCGCAGCCTGCGGGCGGCACCGCGGGTTCCCCCGCCGGGCAGGAGGATCGGCCCGGAGCGGCGGCGATGGGCCCGGTTCCGCTCCCGGAGCAGAGCTGGATCCATAGTGAATTCCCTCGGAGCCGGCAGGAGAAAGCACGGCCTTGCCTTCAGCATCCTCAGCCCCCTGACAAGCCTCACTGGGGCTGTTCCTCAGGCGGTTGTGCTCAGAGAATTGGGAGAAAACACAATAATTTATAATCAACATCTGTATTGATTTTATCTGGAAATAGATACTGACAGATAATGAATAGCAAACAGCACTCCAAGTGTAATTCTGCCTCTGCTGAGATCAGGGAAGGTTTCCCACTGACTTTTCCAAGGCCGGGATTTCACCTCTGGTTTCTATTCCTGGCATTGCCACTGCCTCTGTGACCTTCTGCAAGTTTCTGAGCTTCCTGCTGCCTGATTTCCCTACATTTAAAGATACACTGGCTTAGTGGCATTGCTGCAAAGTTTATCTTCATATTCTTTGAGCTGTAAATACCAAGCACTATGGATTTCTAGTGTGTATCAGTGTTTATTCCTGCGTATGTTTTAATGTGATGGAGAAGGGGTTGCTGGCAACCACAGCAGGACAAATTATCGACCTGTTCCTGCAAACCTCATGCCCTCTGACTCCCATCTAGTTTGCCATTTATGGGGAATAATAATCACACAGATAAGGGCCGGACCATGGTGTGATGGTGTGTGTACAGAGGTACATGGATATGCAATACTGCATCTCCTTTTCAGATGCATCATTGGGATGGAGGGTTTTTCTCGGGTCAAAGTTTTGGGATTCTTATTTACATGGACCGGGAGACTTAAGTGGAGTTTTGCCCTGGAAGCAAATTCTCAGCTGACCTGTTTATGCAAAGGAACTCAGCTCTTGGTAGACTTGCAACTGAATTGGTCATTGTAGCTGCTCCAGGAGAGGCTGCTTCAGTCATTTTGGTTTGTGAAATAAGAGTTTGATAAATTGGGATGAAATTGTAAATCTCACTGGGGTTTTCCAACAGCACTTTGAAAGAAGCAGCTGACATCAGGACCCCCAGTATGCTTGTCCCAGAGGCCATGGTTGCATAGTTAAATGACAAGGAGTGTGGAAAAAATGTGGTTTGGAGGCAGGTGCACAGGAAGGCTCAGCAGTCGAGACCATGCCCATGGTCACTCCATGTGGGGAATTGGAGGGAGCCGAGCCCAGTGCTGCCTCATCAGTTCTGTGCTCAAAATCTTGGAGGATCAGCAAGGGAACCTTGTTCCTGGAAAGCTCTCAGTGGTGGAGCAAAGCCCCCTGGATGTCCAGTCTCCAAAACTGGAGAGAACTGTTCAGCCAGAGCTCTGCAGGGAGCAGGAGCCAGCTCAGGCTGCAGGTGTCACCTTTGAACAGGGGCAAACCACACTGCTCAGCCGACTGCTGCCTCCTTTGCTGCTGTGTGTGCACATGGACAACTCTCAGGAGCACAGGGGCACAGAGCATCCTTCAAGCTAAAGAGGACTATCACTTACTCTGGGCTTTTATTATGAATGACATCGTTTTCTAGAGTTGTAACCTCATACATAACTCGTCAAAATCACAGAGTACACGGTCACTGTGACAGCTTCCACCACCAGTTGCCTTGGCATCTCAGAACTAGTCTGCAAAGAAGTAAAAGCAAGGAAGAGATTGGAGTGGGGGCACCCAAGCCCGTCCCTACTCGCTGCAGTACAGCCATCCTTTGGGAGCCACACTCGCCCAGCTGGGCAGGAGGGGCCGGGGGGAGGGACAGCCCCAGTCACCATGCTTTGGCTCTCGTGTCTGTGGCACAGGGTGAAAGTTCCTGCCGTGGTTCATTGCACAGACTTGGTTATCACCACTGTGGGTGCTGCGAAGCCCTCGGCACAGGGAGTTTTGGTGTTAGCAGTTGGGAGCTGTGTGACCCTGTCAGTGTTAAACCAGCCAGCAGCAGCAGCTAATCCTCATTAACTCCCAGCACTGCCCGAGGATCGAGCTGTGTGAACTGACAGAAGGCACACATCAAACTAAAGGCTCAGGATGCTGCTGCAATCCCACTTGCCTTCAGAAGCCTGGAGGAAAGATACCAGCTGTTGAGCTGGGTTCTGAACCCCTTTGGGGTCGCAGGTGGACACTGCCTCGGGGACACAAACACCTATCTGCTGCCCTCTGGCAAAGTTAGGGACACTCCAACACTGATGCTACCCAAGCCTCAGGATGAGATTGCAGCTTCCTTAACAGCTCTGGCTCTTGCATCATCACCTGTGAGGCAGAGCTGTGTGCCCTGCAGAGGGCACAGCATGGATCCCTCACCACCCTTGGGGCTGCAGGTGGTGAACAGCAGCAGCCTCGGGTCCCTGGAATCCCCGGAGAGCTCTTCCCACCACTGCCCTTGGGCAGCAGCACTGTCCTCATTTCCAGTGAAGGCAGCTCTTGCCCTGCTTGTCTCTGTGTCCTGCCCCTGCCCCTCTCCGTGCCCTCAGTACTGGTGGGAGGTCCATGGCTGAACAAAACAAGCTGCTCGCTCCCCGATGTGGGCCCTCAGATGTTCCTGCCACAAGCTGAGAGCTGTTTCTCAAGGGAAAATGTGGAAGTCATGTTGGACAGGCAAAGCTGATTCAAACCCACTAAGGATTTCCCACTGCAGTTCTGGAGACAGACTCCTTTTCCCACATACACAGGTAAATTATGAAGGCTCTTTGCTTCCAAATCAGAGACAACAAACAGATCTCAATTCCAGATTTTTTTTCTTTGACTTTCTTTGCAGCTTGATATCGATCAACTATTTATTTTTAAAGGAAAACATTTTCATTGGTTTTAAAAAAAGAGTCATCTCCTACTTAAGGGGAGAAGAGAAAGTTCAATGGAAAATTTGCAGCCATTTCTACTAAAGACACTTCAACTAGACAGAACAAAGTGCTTGAAAATAGCACTACGTGTCCCCTGGGCTTTGGCCAACCTACTTTCTGATGTTTCCTGAGATGAGGTACCACAACTCCCATCAAGAAGCTCAGCCCACCACGGCTGGGGCTGGCAGGAGGGTGTACCCATGGTTTGCATTCCTGGTCTCTGGCAGATGCCAGATAACTCCCATAACTCTTGCACTGGCACCAGGACATACAGCCCTCCACGGAGGATGGCCAGGCCAGCCCCAGGCCCCTGGCACAGCTGGGTTTGACACCTTCTGTGAGGACAACTACAGGAGAATACACTTTGGATCATTTCTTTACCAGCAGGTTGGGTGCCCAGCCAGCCTGCAGCCCCCCCTCATCAAACACAGGACGTGGAGATCTGACTGCAGAGTTGTCAGGAACCTGCAGAGCCTTTGGCAGGAGCTAAGCTTTGACCTTGGGGCACTGCCAAGACCTCCTGATGTGGGATTGAGCTTAAATGCATTCTGGTGGCAGGAATTGCAAAATGCTCTACGTGACCATGCCAGGGTGCTGGAACAGTGAGCCCCAGTGCTCGTTTGGTTCTGCAGTTTCTGTAGAAAGAAAACTGGAGTCAGATGTGGGAAGCAGCTGCCTGGGGACAGGATGATGCACTCCATCCCTCAGGCTTGTGGCACAACATCTCCCCATAAAATCATTTAGGCTGGAAAAACCTCTCAGGTCATTGAGTCCAGCCACTCACTCAACACCTCCAGGTTACCTCGATGTGCTGCAGCTTCCCTCCGTCTGGGCTGTGTGTGGGGAGCGAGGACAGATTCCACACACCACAAAATGGTATTTCCTGGGATGAAGGGTTCTTTGAGGGGTTATTTTTATCCCTCTGTGCAGCAGCACAGGAGGGTGGCTTTTGCAGCTGCTTTGCCAAGGCCAGTGATGACTTGGTGATGGACCCCCAGCCCAGCTCGGCTGCCTGGCACAGCCTGCCAGCAGCTCTTCTCTGCCAGGCAGACTACCAGGGAAGATGTTTCTTCTCCTGGAAGACAACATGACTCTCCTTGCCACAGTGCTGATCGGGTTAGACAGAGCATATTGTATTTTTCATGTGCTGGATCGCTCGCTGCAGCTGCTGCTGTGTAATGTGCAGCTTGTCAAGTGAGAGCCAAAATCGTCTCTGGTGCAACTCCCACCTGGGGACGACGGAGAGCAATCCTGTCCCAAATGCATCCCACTCAGTGATAAGATATTTCCTAGGGCCAGTTTGAGAACAGACATGGATGTTGTGATGCCAGGGTTCATGCAGCAGGATTTTCTGCCTGTGCAGTGTCAGCGCAGGCAGGACAGGAGCTGGCCCCAGAGGTGCTGGAAGGTGAGAGGGCTGAGGCCATTCCCTGGGGATCGGCTGAGCAGGGCTGCTTCCAGCCACAGTCCCCGTGGAAAGGGTCGAGGAGAGCAGGCACCAGCCTGCACCTCAGGCTCTGCCCCCCACAAGGGCTCCAGGGCTGGGGCTTGCAAGCCCAGCGCACTGCTGCCCGTCTCACCAGCAGCCATCTCCACTCCCCGCAGGCCTGGACCGTGAATTTGGTTGCGATGGAGACCGTGTCCCTGGAGCACCAGATCCAGAGCGTGCAGCGGCACATCGCCTTCCTGAAGAAGGAGCAGATGGAGCTGCTCCATGACCTGCACCTGGAGATCCTCCGCTTGCAGAAGCACTGCTCAGGTGAGCGTCGGGGTGGCCAGGGCGCGGGGGAGCTGACTGCTCCTGGAGCACCTCGGGCAGGAGAGCTCCTGCTGGCACCCGGGGTGCTCACACAGGCAGGACGCAGAGGAGGCGAGTGCCAGGCTGCAGCACGAGGCTTGGGGCCCTGCCTGGCTGTGCTGTGGCTGTGGCTGTGGCTGTGGCTGTGGCTGTGCTGGGGCTGTGGCTGTGGCTGTGCTGTGGCTGT